>JAWZYU010000001.1:132961252-133428752 GCA_038380435.1 Ryuthela nishihirai | reverse complement strand
CTCTACCTTGATATCTGATCCCATTTGTTTTCTCTCTACCTTGATATCTGATCCCATTTGTTTTCTCTCTACCTTGATATCTGATCCCATTTGTTTTCTCTCTACCTTGATATCTGATCCCATTTGTTTTCTTTGTACCTTGATATCTGATCCCATTTGTTTTCTCTCTACCTTGATATCTGATCCCATTTGTTTTCTCTCTACCTTGATATCTGATCCCATTTGTTTTCTTTGTACCTTGATATCTGATCCCATTTGTTTTCTATGTACTTTGATTTTTGATTCCATTTATTTTCTATGTATCTTGACTTCGGATTTCATTTGTTTTCTCTCTACCTTGATATCTGATCCCATTTGTTTCTTTGTACCTTGTTATCTGATCCAATTTGTTTTCTATGCACTTTGATTTCTGACCCCATTTGTACCTTGACTTCGGATTTCACTTGTTTTCTCTATACCTTGATTTCTGATCCCATTATTTTCTATGTACTTTGATTTCTGATTCCATTATTTTCTATGTACTTCGATTTCTGATTCCATTTATTTTCTATGTACCTTGACTTCGGATTTCATTTGTTTTCTCTGTACCTTGATATCTGATCCCATTTGTTTTCTATGTACTTTGATTTCTGATCCCATTTATTTTCTATGTACCTTGATTTCTGATCCCATTTGTTTTCTCTGTACCTTGATATCTGATCCCATTTGTTTTCTATGTACTTTGATTTCTGACACCATTTATTTTCTATGTACCTTGACTTCGGATTTCATTTGTTTCCTCTGTACCTTGATTTCTTATCCCATTTGTTTTCTATGTACCTTGATTTCTGATTCCATCTGTTTTCCATGTAACTTGATTCCTTATCTCATCTTTTTCTATGTACCTGGATTTCTGATCCCATTTGCTTTCTATGTACCTTGTTTTCTGATCCCATTTGTTTTCTATGTACCTTGATTTCTGATTTCATTTGTGTTCTCTGTACCTTAATTTCTGATCCCATTTGATTTTTATGTACCTTGATTTCTGATTTCATTTGTGTTCTCTGTACCTTAATTTCTGATCCCATTTGATTTTTATGTACCTTGATTTCTGACTCCATTTGTTTTCTATGTACTTTGATTTCTGATCCCATTCGTTTTCTATGTACCTTGATTTCTGATATCTTTTGTTTTCTATGTACCTTAATTTTTTTTTCCCATTTGTTTTCTACGTTTTCTGATCCCATTTGTTTTCTACGTACTTTGATTTCTGATCCCATTTGATTTCTATGTACCTTGATTTTTATGCACCTTGATTTCTGACTCCATTTGTTTTTTCCGCACCTTGATTTCTGATCCCATTCGTTTTCTCCCATTTTTCCGTACCTTTATTTCGATGAGAAAAGAGGCACTGGTGTATTTTGAAAAACTTTCATATCAGCACGCATTATGTCGTGACTCTTTGTACACGTTGAAACACTTGAAAGATACATGTATATAGTTATGCACAAGAAGAGCATAAGTTACATATAAGAGCAGAAAGTATATGCATATAAAGAATACAGAACACACATGAGAGTGCATATATGCATATAAAGAGTATATATGTATAAAAGCAAAAAATATGCATATAAATAAAATAAAGTACACATGCTACTTGTACATGTTGAAACTTTTTGTCTCTCTATAAAGAGTACGTTGAAGTTGAACGAAAGGCCTCCATTTACTCTTTATAATAGCCCATTAGGCCTGTTTAATTAAACTTTGGAATCATTGTCACTTTGTCATTTAGCCCATTGTTTAGCAAACAAAATTGTATTAAATAAAAAAGCATATCCTGGAGATGCAAAACGCAAAAGTTGATTGTGAGACGAAGCATAGATCAGTGTCGAAGGGTGAGCGGACGCAATTGAAACAAAGAGAGTGAGCGGGTGAAGAAAAATGGTCTTCACAGCTAATTGGCTAATTTAACTATTATTAAGCAGATCAGTGGTTCAGTAAAACTTTATTAACAGTAACAATGACTCAATAAACCAATGACCTTTGAAAACAACTGGTACCTCACCTACATGGTCTCCTTTTCTTAATTACCTCTCTTCATACTCGCTATTGGCATGGCTGGATAAGTATTCTGTCTGATTTGCAATTGGGGAAGTTATAGGGAGAATGTTAGACACTGAAATTCTCTCTTCGACTGTTCTCAAAGGTCATCAGCGAACGACCTTCAGTCATCCGTCCATAAATCAAGGATCTACGAGAACTGTCAAAGCTATAACTGCGCAGTCGCATAGCCTTCCCAGTTTTACGTGCCCTTCTTCGCAGAAATCTCCATTATTAGAATCAGTATTTTTTTTTGGTTTACACTGACTGGTTGGGCGGATGAACACAAAGGAGAGATGGACACCTGGTGACATTGATTTTATTTTTGATTTGCAACATATAGGACTGAGGAGCATCTTAGAAACTACTTCTACTTCGTACAGACGTTCTTATACAAGGACATACCTACCAAGACCGAAGTTACTGCTGACCACTGCCTCTGTTAAAGTTAACACAAAGTTTGCCTGTTGCAACATAAGAGATCTCTCTAACCTCTATGGGGGCGGGGGTGGCTCAGTCCGTAGCGCGCCAGGCTCGTAATCTGTAGTTCCCAAGTTCGAGTCCCAGCTGGGTAAGCGTTGAGATTTATCTCCGCAAAATTCCCTGCCCTGCCCACGATCAGTAGGGGACACCGATGGGCTTGGAAAGGCCGCCGTCCGTCGTATGGGGCGTTAAGCCGTGGCCCCGTGTGCGGGAGAGCCATACCATGTGCACGTTAAAGAAACGCTGGATAGCCTTGACGGGAGGCTACCATCTGTCTCCCAACAGCTGTTCCAGTGGGTCCCCTCCCCCAACCTTCTCTGAGCCTTCGGGGTCCATGTGACCTGGCCATTTAGCCCATGGTGTGCAAAAAAGTGCCGCTCAGAGGTAAAACAACCCAACACAACCCAACAGCTGTTCTAGTGGGTCCCCTCCCCCAACCTTCTCTGAGCCTTCGGGGTTCATATGACCTGGCCATTTAGCCCATTGTGTGCAAAAAAGTGGCGCTCAGAGGTAAAACAACCCAACTCTAACCTCTGTGCGAATTAAGTCATCTGATTCATTTTTGATTTTACACAGAATACATAAGTGATGACCAAACGACGGTTCGCGATCTGCATGCTCTACCCTTAGAATCTTTACCCACTTCCGGTGGAAAACATTGTAGAAAAAGTATTTTTCTTTTTAGCGCAGAGCTGTATTTTCCAAAACAGGCAAATATTCAAAACGCTTGCTCTTCGAATCGATGACTGTAAAATCCGCATATTTTTTGACAAAATCGTGTTTTTATCGAGATTACTTTATTTTTTTATTTTTCAGAAGCTGAGGTACCCCTGCTTTTCACTATGTTTTCACTGTAAACAAATCAAACAAAAGAATCTTAAAAGTAACTTCAACCTTTCTGAAATCTGATTTTATTGAATTTTTCATTTCACACCACTTCCCACAATTCATTAACAAAATATTTCTGATCCTTTTATGTATATTGTAACTAATTTTGTTTTGTGTTTCTGTTCATATTTCATCATTTTAATAATAATTTAGAAATTAAATAATTGCGTTATTAAATTGTTTAGTTAATTTTATTAATCGCACTTATTTAGACTTCTCTATATTACTTAAATTTTTTATGATTATATTTACTTGCGTACCTACAGCGCTGTTTTTTGCGAATGGCACAGGGCACCCATGAATTTTCTTACAGCAGCCGTCCCGTGGCTGAGTGGTTAGCGCGCTTGGCTACTGATCTACGGGACCTGGGTTCGAGCCCCGGGTAAGACATGGATGTTCGTGTCGTTTTTCTGCTGAGGTCCTGCCATCCTCTCAGACCTTCTACTCTGGCATATAAACTGACAGGCTCCTGTCAGACCTCTGTGGCAAGCAGCTGCTTGAGGGGGTATTTATTTATTTTTTTATTTACATAACCCAAAATGCTGAAGGTTTGTTTTTCAGCAAACTTCCCATCCTTACAGTGGACATATTTATAACTACAACACTGATAATAGAAACTCCATCTCAAGAAATTAAGGAGGCATTTGAGGTCAGACTTCTTTCGTGTTATATTCTGCATATAGTTATCGATATTATCTTTCGGGATTTTCCAAATTCACTCTTTTTTATTTTCAAATAATTTTGCTCTCAGGTCTAACGGAGGATTTAATTTAAACCTTTTTCCCTTAGATGACAAGGAACCTCCTCAATGAGAGACTGCACCTGGCCCCTCAAAAATACGGGCGGGCTGTAGCTTATATATATTAATAATCTCATGTTTCCACTGTTTTCAAGAGCTCATTGCTTCACACCCAAGCAAATAGATTGGGTTGGGTTGGGTTGTTTTACTTCTGAGCGGCACTTTTTTGCACACCATGGGCTAAATGGCCAGGTCGCATGGATCCCGAAGGCTCAGAGAAGGTTGGGGGAGGGGACCCACTGGAACAGCTGTTGGGAGACAGATGGTAGCCTCCCATCAAGGCCATCCACATGTTCTTTAACGTTGGGTTGTTTTACCTCTGAGCGGCACTTTTTTGCACACCATGGGCTAAATGGCCAGGTCACATGGATCCCGAAGGCTCAGAGAAGGTTGGGGGAGGGGACCCACTGGAACAGCTGTTGGGAGACAGATGGTAGCCTCCCGTCAAGGCCATCCAGCGTGTTTTTTAACGTTGGGTTGTTTTACTTCTGAGCGGCACTTTTTTGCACACCATGGGCTAAATGGCCAGGTCACATGGACCCCGAAGGCTCAGAAAAGGTTGGGGGAGGGGACCCACTGGAACAGCTGTTGGGAGACAGATGGTAGTCTCCCGTCAAGGCCATCCAGCGTGTTCTTTAACGTTGGGTTGTTTTACCTCTGAGCGGCACTTTTTTGCACACCATGGGCTAAATGGCCAGGTCACATGGACCCCGAAGGCTCAGAGATGGTTGCGGGAGGGGACCCACTGGAACAGCTGTTGGGAGACAGATGGTAGCCTCCCGTCAAGGCCATCCAGCGTGTTCTTTAACGTGCACAGGGTATGTCTCTCCCTCATACGGAGCCATGGCTTAACGTCCCATCCGACGGACGGTGGCCTTTCCAAGCCAATCGGTGTCCCCTACTGACCGTGGGCAGGGAATTTTTGAGGAGATAAATCTCAACGCTAACCTATCTGGGACTCGAACCTGGGAACTACAGATTACGAGCCTGGCGCGCTACCGACTGAGCCACCCCCAAGCAAATAGAAGTTCGACATCCATGTTTAAAATAATGACGTCAAAAACAAATCAAAGCATCTCTTTTGCGTGAAAACAATATCGTTTGCTTCAGTAACAGATGCGGAATTGCAAGAGATTGAATCGTTTTTCGCTTTCTCACTCGCTCTTTGCTCTGGCTGCTTCCGCTCATTCCAGAAACGACACACTTTAGATGGTAATTTCTAGAACGATCAAGAAAGCTTCTTTCAGTGACCATAGGATGGAGAAATACTGTCTTTTCGTTTTAGAGTTGGTGTTCATCTTTGGAATTTCTTTCCTATTCAAATCGTCTACTTATTTACATCTCTATAAAGATATTCTCCTCTGTTTTTTTGTTCTGTTTCTTTGTCGCCTTTTCCGACAGTAAAAATAATAAGCAGACATTACTTTTTTCCCTTTTTTAGCGAGAAATGCGCGAAGTTAATGCATTAATAATTGGAGTGCTTTTTTGTGCCTTCTGAAAGAGGTTGCTTAAAATAGCTTTTCGAAATAATGTTTATATAAGTGAGAAAGAGATTCAAAGGTCTGAATCTTAATTTACCTCCTGTTTTGTGAGCAAAAATTTTCTAAAGAATTGCATTTAGTACACCGTTTATTGTTAAGCTTATTTCAAAATTTAAATTCTTAAACTTATGATTGCGTTAACAGAAAGCGAGAAAAAAATGGTTCTGTGATGCTATTTTACGATTTTATTGCCTGGGATATTGTTTTATCTTTCAAGGTTAATTTTTTCGAAGTATTGTAATTTATTTTATCAGAAATCAAAGACACTGCGACTAAATTAAAATCTGAATTAACATTCATTAAAATCTGATTCAACATTTAACATTCATTCATTCATTTTAAGTGAATTAACATTCACTTGAAATGAAATCATGAATTTCATTCATGATTTCATTTCAAGCTACTTGTAAAGGAAAACAAATCCTATTTCAAAGGAGATTAAAATTGATTAATTTCTATCTTTTGTAAATGTTTTGCAAAGGAAATTAATAAGTTTAGATTTGAATAGCGAAAATTAATTCAGCTGCACAAAGCCAATCTGTATTTAAAGATATCAAGGAAAGGTTTTTATGGGGGTGTTATATTATTTTATCCCCGAGGGTCACTTCAGTACACACAATGGTTAGGTCACAAGGACCCCTATGATTCAGAGTAGGTTATTATGTTAAAGAGACGTATGGACAGCTGTTAGAAAAGGGTTGGGTTGTTTTACCTCTGAGCGGCACTTTTTTGCACACCATGGGCTAAATGGCCAGGTCACATGGACCCCGAAGGCTTAGAGAAGGTTGTGGGAGGGAACCCACTAGAATAGCTGTTGGGAGACTGATGGTAGCCTCCCGTCAAGGCCATCCAGCGTGTTCTTTAACGTGCACAGGGTATGGCTCTCCCGCACATGGAACCACGGCTTAACGTCCCATCCGACGGACGGCGGCCTTTCCAAGCCCATCGGTGTCCCCTACTGACCGTGGGCAGGGCGGGAAATTTTGCGGATGTTAGAAGAGGCAGATGAAATATAAGAGGTTGAATAATTTTCGCCTTAAGCCTTCCGTGATGTCCGAGATTCTACACATCCATTGTGCTCTTTAATATGTACGGAGACACACCTTCAGATCTCCTCCGATGGACGGCGATCTTTTCAAGCCTATCAGTGTCCTCTTACTCACTGATGGCAGAGGTAGCGGAGAATATCTCAAAGCAAGCGTAATTGAGACTCAAAGCTGAAAATATGTTACAAATCTGGAGCATATTGAAATACACACTGAGTGATCTTTTAATTATGATTCCCTCTTGCCCAATTAATACCAATGGAAGTAAACTTCAACTCTTTATATTTGGGGCGGAGGTGGCTCAGTCGGTAGCGCGCCAGGCTCGTAATCTGTAGTTCCCAGGTTCGAGTCCCAGCTGGGACAGCGTTGAGATTTATCTCCGCAAAATTCCCCACCCTGCCCAAGGTCAGTAAAGGACACCGAAGGATTTGGAAAGGCGGTCGTCAGTCGGATGGGACGTTAAGCCGTGGCCCCGTGTGCGGGAGAGCCATACCCTGTGCACGTTAAAGAACACGCTGGATGGCCTTGACGGGAGGCTACCATCTGTCTCCCAACAGCTGTTCCAGTGGGTTCCCTCCCCCAACCTTCTCTGAGCCTTCGGGATCCATGTGACCTGGCCATTTAGCCCATGGTGTGCAAAAAAGTGCCGCTCAGAGGTAAAACAACCCACCCAACCCAACTCTTTATAACTTCTAAAATAAGTGTTTTATGAAAAAATGAAGATAGCTGTCTGAATAGGGTCTATCTAAACCTCTATTTCCAACAATATTTGCTTTGTATTTAAAAAGCTTTGAAAATCTGAATATTTAACAGCAGCAATGCCAAACGTTGTAATTCAGACCAGAAGTTAATTATATTTTTAATAAGAAGCATTGTTACAAACCATTTAATTCAATAGATGTATATTTAATAAGTTTGTGTAAATAATGCTTTCGATAATTTTTTTTAATTTTTGGTAATGGTCATAATTAAATGATCACTGAGTATATATATATATAAGTATGCAGTTTTTATTATTACGTGAGGTTTCAGCGATAAATACTTAGCCATAGTAGAAGCTCACGGAACAGTTTAAAAAATTTTTATTCTCTTTTCATTTCTCGTCTTTTTTTGGCAAAAATTTCTTGTCATTTTATCCCCTTCTTTCTCTTCACTTCCTCTTATTCAGGCGTTTACCTTTTTCTTTCTATTTTCGCTTTCATCTTATCAGAATTTCTATTCGTAGTTTTCATCACTTCTATCTTCTCCGAAAATTCCCGTCACTTCGGGGTCAAGGATTGGCTCAGTAGGTTTCACACCATGCTCGCAACCCGATGTTCCCACCCAGCTGTGCCTCCTTTGAGATTTTCTCTTCTAACATCAATTCCATCCTCGGTGAGCAATGGGAAATCAGTGAGCTTGGTAAAGACAGCCATCCTTTAGATGGAACGTTAAGACGTGCTCCTACATCCGGGAGATAGACGAGTCATATCTTAATACTTCGTCCTCTCGAGCATTTCTCGACATTCCTTCTCCTTCAGAGCATGTCCTTCTCCTTCAGAGCATGTCCTTCTCCTTCAGAGCATCTCCTTCTCCTTCAGAGCATCCCCTTCTTCCTTTCCGAGCATTTTTTGTCGATTCTTCATTTGCTGCTTGGGGTATTATTAGTTAGGATTATTTCTTCATTGCTTCCTCCTCTTCTTTGAGTAATTTCCTTCATTTTTTCTTCTTCAACAATTTTTCTATCCCTTACTCCTCTCTACGCATTTCAGGTTGCTTCTTTTGCTCCTAGCATTTCATGTTGCTTCTCCTTCCAATATTCCACGTCACTCCTCCACCTGCTCCCGGCATTTCATATTAGTTCTCATTTTCTCAGCATTTCATGTTGCTTCTCCTCCTAATTTTCTACGTTACGTCTCCTTTTCCCAGCATCTCCTCCTCCTCCTCCTCCTCCTCCTCCTCCTCCTCCTCCTCCTCCTCCTCCTCATCATCATCATCATCATCATCATCATCATCATCATCATCATCATCATCATCAAGTATTTACTGTTACTTCTTCCCATTATACCACGCTACTTTTCTTCTTCTCCCGTATACCCCGTTACTTCTCCTTCTCCCAGATTTTCTCGTTGCATCTCCTTCTCCATGGATTACAGTATTTATTACTTATTATTATTTTCCCTACAGTATTTCGATTAACTTCTCTTCGTCTCAACATTTAACGTTACGTCTGCTCCACCCAGCATTTATATTCACTTCTTCTTTTACGGCAGTGATCCTTATTTTGTAACTCCATGATAATTTCTCGTCACCGCCTTTTCTCTACGTTTCCTTTCCTTTTCATTTTTTCTCACAGCCTTCTCTCCAATCATTTCTCGTTACTTCATCTCTTTCCCTTGTCATTTCTCTTAACGTCCTCTTATACGATCAATTCTCGTGACTTCCTCCTTGTTGGACATTGCAGGAAAGACCTTCCGTCAACTCGAATTACGCAATTATATCCCAATTATGAATTATGGCACGATATTAACAAAGCGATATTCATATTATTCCCAAATAATTTTTCCCAGAACCGAAAACTATAATCCACCCACACACACACTTCAAAAAAGAGCGTCGTACAACTCCTTCGCCAATAAACAACCAAAACCAACCATAATAATAACAATGATGAATTGAGGAACGCCTTCTTTGATTAAATTAGAAATCCCCCCTTCTGAGAGGGAGGCATTTTAAAGTTAATTGTTATTTTCCTGAGGCAGTTCCTTCTCTTCCCTCATCATTACATCTTATCTAGGCCTCGTGACACTCTGCACGTAAACGGGAGTCCGGTCTTTCTCTTTCCGAGCCTGTTAACATTTGATGCTAAGTCTTCCCCCCCCCCCCTCACACTGCCTCCGTACTTCGTATCGCGGCCCGTCTCCAAGAGTTCCCTCTTACGATGACCATCGCGTGTGCTCTCGGCGAAAGGTGTGATGGGAGGAGTTCAGCTGCCGTGTGCGTGTCGTCGACTAGGCAGCAGGTGGACATTAATCTCAAATAAACAGCGGCCGGTCCGGCCCATAGACGTCACAGTACCCAAAAATAGCAGGCAGTAAAAAAGATCTATTAGCGAAGTACGCACTATGTGAATGTGTGTGGTCAAGGGCGCTCTAGATGCATGTGCGCCTGCGCTCTCACAGAAAGAGAGCGACTGCGTTCATATTTCTTTTAACCATCTTCATCGTTTCATTTTTTTTGTCTCATTAATCGGTTGTTGTTTTTCTTTTTCTCTTCTGCATTTGGCTACAATAGAGCGACGATTTGTAGAAATATGAAGGGAAGAAAATTCGATATGAAATGAGACAAAAAAAAATCGACAAACATTTGAAAAACATTCAGATAACGCTTAATTTTTCCTTTGACAAACTCAGTTTATAAAACACCTAAAAAAGCTATCAGCATGAGCTAATAAAATTGTGTTGTTAAATCATAAAAGTAATTTCCACTAGTAAATATTTTGGTAAAATATGATAAAAAATATAAAAAAATATAAATATTTTGGGAAAATATTTCGCTATGCATCGAAGACCACTTAAAATATCGTAACCAGGCCAAAGAATCCAGGGAAAAAAGTAAAGGGGAGGAGGGGAGGGGGGAGTAAGTGATGCAATCGAGTCGGGAAAAATAAACAACGAGGGGTAAGAGACGGATTTCAATTACAGTTTAATATTTTTCACCATTTTAAAGGTCATTAAAACATTTCTAAAAAAATGCTTGAAATATGCACAAGTTGAATAATATTTTTTCCCTCCATTAACCTTACTAGAATTCTCAAAGAGGGGCGGGGAGGGTGACATGGTCCCTTATATTCACCCCGATCGTAACCGAAATTTTAATGAAGGTTCCTGAGTTAAGGAGAAGGTTTTTGAACTGTTTCTGAGCAATAAGAGCTAGAATGTAAAGCAACGTGTTTAGTCCTTATGTCTTCCTGCCCTCAAAAAAGGCCTATTTTCTTCTTTAATTAAGAGCTTCTTTAAATTAAGAACTTCTTAAATTTTCGATGTCCCCTTTTCTCACTGAGGGCAGAGCGGCCTCCTCCTCCTCTTTCTTATCATCATCATCAACAACAGAAACAACGACAACATAAAAGGAAAAAAACTTCTTAAATTATCGATGTCCCCTTTTCTCACTGAGGGCAGAGCTCCTCCTCCTCTTTCTCATCATCGTCATCATCAACAACAGAAACAACGACAACACAAAAGGAAAAGAACTTCTTAAATTATTGATGTCCCCTTTTCTCACTGAGGGCAGAGCGGCCTCCTCATCCCCCTCTTTCTCATCATCATCACGAACAACAGAAACAACGACAACATAAAACGAAAAGAACTTCTTAAATTATCGATTTCCCCTTTCTCACTGAGGGCAAAGGCCTCCTCCTCCTCTTTCTCATCATCATCACCAACAACAGAAACAACGACAACATAAAACGAAAAGAACTTCTTAAATTATCGATGTCCCCTTTCTCACTGAGGGCAGAGTGGCCTCCTCCTCCTCTTTCTCATCATCATCATCAACAACAGAAACAACGAAACTTAGGACTAGAGGGGGAAAATCTTAACTTAAGCAGAGTTAGGTAGCAAGATCCTAGCTTGGTCCAATAACGTCGCCTTTTTCATCTTCACTTTTCGACTGAATGATGAACACGTCTGCAACCTACATCACTTATCTGCTCTTTACTGTAAAATGTAAAGTTTAAATTGCTAATTCTTCTGAACGTTAATGGCATGTCTACTTATCTTTTTGTGCCATCTTTATTTTTACCAAGGCAGATACTTCTTCATTCACAATTAGCTAATTGAAGACTTATACTTTTCTCCTGTATTTAGTGAAGTCTCTTTACTTAGGAACGATTCGTGTGTCTTTTTATTTTACGATCTCTGGTGAACAAGAGATTCATTATTTTCACTTCACTTACTTGATCCTAAATGACTAGCAATCATTTCTGTTTGCGACTTTTTATTCTAATTGAAGGCTCATGTATCAACTAATTTTTTATCTTAAGAATAACTGGATATGCTTTTCTATGTTTCTTTTTAATATCTGTGGATGCCAAAAATAAACGTTCCTTTTTGACTTACCAAAAACTTACTCCCCGTGGTATTTCTTTTAGCTTGAGTTGATTGACTGATCGCGATCTTTTTTCTCTCTCTTTTTCCATCGGTTGACAGATCGCGATTTTTTTTCTTTCTGTTTCTTTCCCATTGGTTAACTGATCGCGATGTCT
The DNA here is from genome assembly GCA_038380435.1 of Ryuthela nishihirai. NCBI lineage: Eukaryota > Metazoa > Arthropoda > Arachnida > Araneae > Heptathelidae > Ryuthela > Ryuthela nishihirai. The sequence continues at coordinate 133,416,671 of JAWZYU010000001.1, read as the reverse complement.
TTGTTTTCCATTGGCTGACAGATCGCGATTTTTCACTTTCTGTTTCTTTCCCATTGGTTAACTGATTGCGATGTCTTTGTTTTCCATTGGCTGACAGATCGCGATTTTTTTTCTTTCTCTTTCTTTCCCATTGGTTAACTGATCGCGATGTCTTTGTTTTCCATTGGCTGACAGATCGCGATTTTTTTCTTTCTGTTTCTTTCCCATTGGTTAACTGATCGCGATGTCTTTGTTTTCCATTGGTTGACAGATCGCGATTTTTTTCTTTCTGTTTCTTTCTCATTGGTTAACTGATCGCGATGTCTTTGTTTTCCATTGGCTGACAGATCGCGATTTTTTTCTTTCTGTTTCTTTCCCATTGGTTAACTGATCGCGATGTCTTTGTTTTCCATTGGCTGACAGATCGCGATTTTTTTTCTTTCTGTTTCTTTCCCATTGGTTAACTGATCGCGATGTCTTTGTTTTCCATTGGCTGACAGATCGCGATTTTTTTCTTTCTGTTTCTTTCTCAGTGGTTAACTGATCGCGATGTCTTTGTTTTCCATTGGCTGACAGATCGCGATTTTTTTTTCTTTCTGTTTCTTTCCCATTGGTTAACTGATCGCGATGTCTTTGTTTTCCATTGGCTGAGAGATCGCGATTTGTTTTTTCTTTCTGTTTCTTTCCCATTGGTTAACTGATCGCGATGTCTTTGTTTTCCATTGGTTGACAGATCGCGATTTTTTTCTTTCTGTTTCTTTCTCATTGGTTAACTGATCGCGATGTCTTTGTTTTCCATTGGTTGACAGATCGCGATTTTTTTCTTTCTGTTTCTTTCCCATTGGTTAACTGATCGCGATGTCTTTGTTTTCCATTGGCTGACAGATCGCGATTTTTTTCTTTCTGTTTCTTTCCCATTGGTTAACTGATCGCAATGTCTTTGTTTTCCATTGGCTGACAGATCGCGATTTTTTTCTTTCTGTTACTTTCCCATTTGTTGACTGATCGCGATGTCTTTGTTTTCCATTGGCTGACAGATTGCGTTTTTTTTTTTGTTTCTCTTTCTTTCCCATTGGTTAACTGATCGAGATGTCTTTGTTTTACATTGGCTGACAGATCGCGATGTCTTTGTTTTCCATTGGCTGACACATCGCGATTTTTTTTCTTTCTGTTTCTTTCCCATTGGTTAACTGATCGCGATGTCTTTGTTTTCCATTGGCTGACAGATAGCGATTTTTTTCTTTCTGTTGCTTTCCCATTTGCTGACTGATCGCGATGTCTTTGTTTTCCATTGGCTGGATAATCGCAACCTTTTTCTTTTTCTTTCCCATTGGCTGACTGATCGCGATCTCTTTTTTTTACTGATTGAAAGTTTAAACGATTCGTTTCGTTCAAGAAGAGTTGAGATCCTGGGGATTTTACTTTTGGCCATTCCCATTTACCGTTAAAATTATTTTCTTCAATAATATTCAGTTGACTGTTTCTGCCAGTTCACGCATCCTTTTAATTTGCTATTTTTACCTGGAAGCTTTATGCTTATTTACTATTAAAGGAAATCATGTTTGGTTTATGCATTGCTCTACCAAAACATTTGAAAATTTCCATGTTATATGCCAAAGGGAATCTAAATTCGAATCTCTGTAACTTCTAAAATATGCATTTATCGGGAAAATGTTTCTAAGCATAAATTAAAGATCATAATCAGATCTATTTAAATTTCGGCTTTCAACAATATTCGTGCAGTAATTAAAGAGTTATAGAAGCTGGAATATTTCACAACATATCATCTTGTTTGCAAAAATCATTAACAATTGTCTGATATTGAAATAATCATTAAGCAAGCTTCTAAAATGAATATATATTTAATTAAATAGTTTGAAGCAATATTTATTATTTAAGTTTTAATTAACTTCTGAGATATTGTTGAAAATAGAGATTTAAATAGATTTGATTACGATCTTTGATTTTTCCTCTGTTCTCCAGGGGGGGGGGGAAGAATTCGCAAATTGTTTTGTTTTTAGAGATAAATCAAAAATTCTTTTTTGGGTTGGATAGGTACAGTCGCTCAAAAAAATATCCGAACACTACGGTTGATTATAGAATCAGGAAAAATATCAGGAAATGATTTTTTTAGAAATTAGCGATCTGGCAACCTTCGTGTCACGTGACACGAAGGTTTCCAGATCACTAATTTCTAGAAAAAATCGTTGCTAGATAATTTTTTTAATTGACTGTCGAGTCCCTCTTTCATTACCCGGGGCGGGGGTGGCTCAGTCGGTAGCGCTCCAGGCTCGTAATCTGTAGTTCCCAGGTTCGAGTCCCAGCTTGGTCAGCGTTGAGATTTATCTCCGCAAAATTCCCCGCCCTGCCCACGGTCAGTAGGGGACCCGATGGGTTTGGAAAGGCCGCCGTCCATCGGATGGGACGTTAAGCCGTGGCCCCGTGTGCGGGAGAGCCATACCCTGTGCACGTTAAAGAACACGCTGGATGGCCTTGACGGGAGGCTATCATCTGTCTCCCAACAGCTGTTCCAGTGGGTCCCCTCCCCCAACCTTCTCTGAGCCTTCGGGGTCCATGTGACCTGGCCATTTAGCCCATGGTGTGCAAAAAAGTGCCGCTCAGAGGTAAAACAACCTCAACCTTTCATTACCCCGACACTTACTGTAATGTCCCGGTTTCGATTTCTGAAAAGAAAATTGAAATTCTAGTCCAGTTGGGTTTGCCCCCTTTGTCTCGTATTTAGTCTCAGCTGTCAGAACAGAAAAGGCATCTCAGAGGTAAAGAAATCAACCTATTCTTCTCTTTTGAAATTTCCTTTCAGCTGAACAGAAAAAGCAAAAATTGTTCAACGTGGCTGTGAACTCCAGAGCACACTTACCTTCACATTTAAAAATGTTCTTTATTCTATATACAAGTAAAAACAGAAAAATAAATATTCAAAACCTTTAATATTTTACTGCTATTTTCTATTTACTTCCAAATGTCCTTTAAAAATTTAAGTTCGCCTTCACAGTCAACTGCCGGCCTTTTGTTTTACACAACTTGAAAAGAGGTTTCATTCAATTTATTCTTTTCTTATCAACATCGTCAACACCTTTTTTGCCAAACTACCATAGCCGAGTGTTTAGTGCGCTTGATTACTGATCTAAGGGCCCTGGGTTCGAGCCCCGGGTAAGGCATGGATGTGTGTGTTGTTTTTCTGCTGAGGTCCTATCCTCACAGACCTTCTACTATGGCATATAAACTGACAGGCTCTTGTCAGACCTCTGTGGCAAGCAGCTGCTTGAGGAGAATTTTTTTTTATTTTTTTATTCTCAATAGCGCATTAGATGTATACAAGAAGCAATTTTCGTAACTTTCAGTCTAACCAGTGTCTTAAAAATAAATTCCCATAGTTTGGCATTTGAAACACAATTTCATCCTTTTTTTTCCCTGTTTAAAAAAGGAACAACAATCTCAAAAAACAAAAAGGAAAAGGAAACGACACTAACCCTATCCTTTTTTTTTATTATATATCTACTTTTCGACTTCAAACTAATGTTCTTTTATAACTTTCGGCATTTTTATGAACTATACTTTTAAGGAAATCTTCAAAACCTTTTAAGAACATCGACAACTTCATTCAAAAAGTTATTTAAACTTTCCATCCACTTTTTTTAAGTAGCATATTTTAATTAAAAGCTATAGCCTTGTTGGCCTCGTGCATATCCTCTAGTAGGAAAAATTCCTACATGAGCCGTGTTAGTCTCCTTTCAAAGGCACGAGACTTCACCGAGGGAAAATCCATTAGCTTCGTCTCATCTCATAAATTTTAAAGATGGCTGGACTCTGTCGTAACTGCCTAAACCATTAAAATCCATGTCACGAATGCCAGCTTCTTGTCCTTCTTGTTTCCAACTATATCATGGATATGCTTCCGTTTTACATAGGAGAGTTGAAGACACTATTCTAACCACTACTGACATATTGAGCAACTAATTTGCACAGCTTTTGAACTCGTTGCTTACTTTATTGTGGTTTTTACGGCCTTGGGTTGGGTTGTTGGGTTGTTTTACCTCTGAGCGGCACTTTTTTGCACACCATGGGCTAAATGGCCAGGTCACATGGACCCCGAAGGCTCAGAGAAGGTTGGGGGAGGGGACCCACTAGAATAGCTGTTGGGAGACAGATAGTAGCCTCCCGTCAAGGCCATCCAGCGTGTTCTTTAACGTGCAGAGGGTATGGATCTCCCGCACACGGGGCCACGGCTTAACGTCCCATCCGACGGACGGCGGCCTTTCCAAGCCCATCGGTGTCCCCTACTGACCGTGCGCAGGGCGGGGAATTTTGCGGAGATAAATCTCAACGCTGACCCAGTTGGGACTCGAACCTGGGAACTACAGATTACGAGCCTGGCGCGCTACCGACTGAGCCACCCCCGCCCCTTACGGCCTTGGAATTGTATGATTCTTCCTCTTATGGGAGTTCAACATTAAATAAATCCTAAGACCACACAATTAAAAAAAAAGTTTCTTCACGTGAAACGTATATCAATGATGAAATGTAGACACTGCCAATGAGAGATTAGGAAGAGAAATAGGAAGAAGGTAATGCATCAAGGAAAGCCCGGCGATGCTCATGGGTAAAGGGAACATGAAGTTTCGGTCAAGGGTAATCCGGTTTTGTTTAATGTATTTGGAAAACCCGCCGTTCGTCGGATGAGATATTAAACCGTGAACCATTTTTGCACAAAGTAGGCTAAATAGCCAAGTCACAAAGATCCCTAAGACCTAGAGATGGTTGGGGAGTCATCGAGACAGATGGTAGTCTCTCGTCAACGCCATCCAGAGTGTTTTTTAACGTGAACAGGGTATGGCTATCCTACATAGGGGAATATCGTCCTTTCCAAGCTCATCGACGTCCTCTTTCTCACCGAGGAAGGGGAAAGGGGTTAGCGGAGATAAATATCAGCTGTGGAACAGGTGGGACTCGAATCTTGGAATCGAAGATTTCGAGCCTGGAGCTCTACCGACTGAAACAACTCCTGACCCGCTGGAAAGAACTCATTGGATGGTCTTGATGGAAAATTTCCACCTCTCGTTCTCTATCGAACTCTGACCCCTTGTGGTTCTTGTGACCTGGCCATTTAGCTCATTGTGTACATAAAAGTGCCGCTCAGAGATAAAGCAATGTAACCTGGATGCTCATGATACGATTCAAATTGTCTTTATCAAGTATTTAGACCATCAGTTCAATGATTTTAAATATGGTTAAGTGGAGAAGGGTGAGCGGAAACAATTGAGACAATGAGACTGCGCAGTTGGAGCATCAGTGATTCTCACAGATCATTGGTTAGGGAGCTATTGATCACCTGTTAATTGACCAATGACCTATAATATCACTGGTTTATCTATCAGACAATTGGTTAATTCGTAAACAATTGATAGCTCAACTAACCTATGAGAACCATTGTTTTGTCAACTGCGCAGTCTCACTCTTTCAATTGCTTCCACTCAAACTTTGGCACTGGTTTAGAAACTTATATATCATTGTCATTATGATTATTATATATATAATACTAAGTTTCTATATCAAACTATGTATATTTGTAACGTTTATTAAAATATATATATACCTGGGGGATATCAATCACGGTTATTCAGTCCTTGCATTCGTGAATCATTTACGTTAAACTTTAAACTGTGTTAGTTAAGTCCAATATAATTTTAAAGCTTAACGTAGCAGAATAAGAATTAGGCACTAACCTATTACCTCCTTAGATATAGAAAAGAAATAGTCATAAACTTTAAGATTCAATAATTTCTGAATGATAAAACCTATTTAATCACTTAAAATGTTCACACAACCGAAGACAAAAAGAAAATGCACCCAATTAACGACTGAATAAAAGTACCCACAATCTTTATTAAAAAAAAAAAAGTCATTGTTCCAATTTAAACATAAAACAATAACATTGTTGTTCGAGCTCCAATCTTCTCTTCTTAGTTAACGTTTTGCGCTAATAAAATTTGGAGTAATGAAAATCTGGAGCTGAAAGGTGAAGTATCCGCAGAAAAATGTATCCAACAATAAAGAACGATTAAAAACGATACCGGTCGTGAATATGGCCGATGGCGAAATTTCTTCTCGGAGCACAACACAGTTTGGAGAAGCCATTTGCTTCTCTACGAAAACAATGTAAAGACCTTTTGGTAATCAACAAACAGGTGGAATCGATAACTGTACTAGTGAGGCGCAAACTGCATCCGTGGGGAGTCTTGACATCTATTTATAGCCAGTGTTAGTGCTCTTCTTCCTAGATCCGTCTGTGGCACTGTATTAGCGATGATGAACTGTAGCGGACAGGGACAGGCGCTCCGGAGACAGGCCACTCTCTCAGCCTTTGAGTCGGAGAAACGTTCACCGCGGGAGGGAGAAATAGCAGCGATCTTACTTTTCATGTCAGCTTCCTTATCCATCTTTCCGTTTGTCTCTGTCATGCTTAGAGAAGGATGCTCTCAGAGGAGGAGACGCAGATGTACATAGCCAAATATAGGTGATGGGATGGATTGTTTCGTTGGGGCTGTTTCTTCCACACAATGGGTTAAATTTTCACAAGGAGATTGAGGACTCAGAGAAGGTTGGGGAAGAGGTTGCGCTGGATTGTTTTCTTTACCTCTGAGCGGTACATTTTTTTAAAACATTGCGCTAAATGGCTAGGTCACAAGGATTCAAGAGATCAGAGAATATTAGTGAAAAAAATCCACTAGACAGCTAATAGGAGGCAGATGGTAGCCTCCCGCAAAGGCCATCCAGAACTTTTCCTTAAGCTACACAAGGTATAGCTCTCTTGCACACTGAGACCATGGCTTAACTTCCTGTCTGATAATGGCAACATTTCCAACCCATATATATTCCTTTTCTCACCGTAAGCAGAATGGGGGTTAAGCGGTTATAAATCTGAACACAGTATCAGTTGGAATTTGATCCTGAGAGTAGCCGATTATGGGCCTGGCGCCTCGCCGTCTGAGTCAATTCCCAGCCCCCTCAAGAAAAGAGAATTCCCTTGACATCTGTTAGGAGACAGATGGAAGCGGGGCGGGGGTGGCTCAGTCGGTAGCGCGCCAGGCTCGTAATCTGTAGTTCCCAGGTTCGAGTCCCAGCTGGGTCACCGTTGAGATTTATCTCCGCAAAATTCCCCGCCCTGCCCACGGTCAGTAGGGGACACCGATGGGCTTGGAAAGACCGCCGTCCGTCGGATGGGACGTTAAGCCGTGGCCCCGTGTGTGGGAGAGCCATACCCTGTGCACGTTAAAGAACACGCTGGATGGCCTTGACGGGAGGCTACCATCTGTCTCCCAACAGCTGTTCCAGTGGGTCCCCTCTCCCAACCTTCTCTGAGCCTTCGGGGTCCATGTGACCTGGCCATTTAGCCCATTGTGTGCAAACAAAGTGCCGCCAGAGGTAAAACAACACAACCTAACCCAGATGGAAGCCTTTCATCAATGCTGTACTAGAATTTGTGCCAAAAACCCAGAAAATGTTTGCAAATGAATCGGTTTATCAACTTTATAAATCACCTTAACAGGAGAGCGATGGAACTCACTTTAGTGATTATCACAGAAAGCATTAGATTCACCCAAATGGCAAAATATTATCAATAGTTTTATTTGCAAATTTGTTGGGCAGATTTATTTCTGATCGGCCCTTTTACGTACATAATAGGCTAAATGGACAGGACCCCAAAGATTCATAGTTTAGTAGAAAAAGGAGACTGACTGCACAGCTGTTGGGAGACAGATGGTAGCCTCCCATCAAGGACTATCCAGCGTGTTCAGAGGATGCTCATAGTTTTCCCTTCATCTGCACATGTGGCCATGTCTTTACATCCCATCCGACTGACGGCGGCATTTCAAGCCCATCGGTGTCCTCTTTCTAACCGAGGGAAGTGTTGGGTTGGGTTGTTTTACCTCTGAGCGGCACTTTTTTGCACACCATGGTCTAAATGGCCAGGTCACATGGACCCCGAAGGCTCAGAGAAGGTTGGAGGAGGGGACCCACTGGAACAGCTGTTGGGAGACAGATGGTAGCCTCCCGTCAAGGCCATCCAGCGTGTTCTTTAACGTGCACAGGGTATGGTTCTCCCGCACACGTGGCCACGGCTTAACGTCCCATCCGACGGACGGCGGCCTTTCCAAGCCCATCGGTGTCCCCTACTGACCGTGGGCAGGGCGGGGAATTTTGCGGAGATTAATCTCAACGCTGACCCAGCTGGGACTCGAACCTGGGAACTACAGATTACGAGCCTGGCGCGCTACCGACTGAGCCACCCCGCCCCTCGAGGGAAGTGTGGGGAATTAGCGGAGATAAATATCAGTGCTGGGACAGGTGAGACTCGAACCTGGAAACTATAGTTCATGAACTACTGGCTGAGACAAACCCCCTCCTCCTGGGTGCACGAGAGCCATACCGTTTGCACGTTAACACGCTGGATGGCCTCAACCAGTGACTTTCATCCAACTATCGAGTGGATCCTTTTCCCCAAATTTCTCTTCAGGGGTCCTTGTGACATGGCTATTTAGCCTATTGTGTGCCAAAATAAGTGCCGCTCAGAGGTAAAACAAACCGACATCTAAATTTGATATCGATGTTTAAGAGTGACTTTACCTGTGACGTTTAACTGGACTTGTTTTAAATCAGTGGGCTCATCATCAAATATTTTTTCAAATGGACTTCTCGTAAAACATTTGCGCCAATGACTTAATTTTTATCAATTTGTTTGAATTTCCCGTAGTCCTTAATCTTTAAAAGGAGTTCTGAATCAGGGACTACTTTTATTCTAATAATTTGACTAAGCGTTCTTTCAGTGACCGTGTCTTAATCGTAATTCTAATATATTTACTATCCTTAATTAGATCATTTAATTCCTGTATCTTTAATAAATCTTTGAACCAGTGGAAACTTTGAATCAGTGTCTTAAATTTAATCAGAAATTTCAAGGCATGACCTTAATGGCTCTTAATTAAGAGACGTACAGTCGCTCAAAAAAGCATCCGAACGCTATGGTTGCTTACAGAATTCAGTAAAAATATCTGGCAGCGATTTTTTTTGCAATTAGTGATCTGGCAACCTTCGTGTCACGTGATTACAGAATTCAGGAAAAATATCTGGAGCGTGTACAGCAACTGTACACGCTCCAGTTACCGTTCACAGCAAACTGGAGCGTGTGCAGTTACTGCACACGCTCCAGTTTGCTGTGAACGGTAACTGCACACGCTCAATATTTCCGTGAGTGAGCCCACACGATCTAGTATCAAAATAATATGACCACCTACAGTCGCTCAAAAAAGTATCCGAACACTATGGTTGATACAGTTGCTGTACACGCTCCAGTTACCGTTCACAGCAAACTGGAGCGTGTGCAGTTACTGCACACGCTCCAGTTTGCTGTGAACGGTAACTGCACACGCTCAATATTTCCGTGAGTGAGCCCACACGATCTAGTATCAAAATAATATGACCACCTACAGTCGCTCAAAAAAGTATCCGAACACTACGGTTGATTACAGAATTCAGAAAAAATATCTGGCAGCGATTTTTTTTGCAATTAGTGATCTGGCAACCTTCGTGTCACGTGATTACAGAATTCAGGAAAAATATTTGGAGCGTGTACAGCAACTGTACACGCTCCAGTTACCGTTCACAGCAAACTGGAACGTGTGCAGTTACTGCACACGCTCCAGTTTGCTGTGAACGGTAACTGCACACGCTCAATATTTCCGTGAGTGAGCCCACACGATCCAGATCTTTGTGAGCTCACACGATCCAATGTGCTGTGAACATTAACCGCAATCGCTCCAGTTTGCTGTGAACGGTAACTGCACACGCTCAATATTTCCGTGAGTGAGCCCACACGATCTAGGTCTTTGTGAGCTCACACGATCCAATGTGATGTGAACATTAACCGCAACCGCTCCAGTTTGCTGTGAACGGTAACTGCACACGCTCCATATTCATTGCATTATATATTCATACGCATTATATATATTAAAAAATATCCAAACACTATGGTTGATTGCAGAATTCAAAAAAAATATCTGGCAACGATTTTTTTAGAAATTAGTGATCTGGCAACCTTCGTGACACGTGACACGAAGGTTGCAAGATCACTAATTTTGAATAACACAGAAATTTGAACTATTTAATCATCCGTATTCAAATCACCTCTCACTAGGTATGTAAATATGAAATATTTGAAGAAACTGCTGAGTGAATCGTTCAATTACATAAATTTCATTTATATTCAAAAACGTTTGTATTTTTTTGTTAGTTTTTATTTCCTTTCTCGAGTATTAGTTCATAATTTCTTTGATTCATTTTTACATTTCGCTCATCTTCGTACTCAGAGGATGCTCATAGTTTTCCCTTCATGCACATTTCGTTTCTTTATAAGATATATGTATATAAAGGTTCTCTTTTATATTCGTAACCTAAAACTTAGTTATACATATTTCCGGCTTTCTTTCTCCAGTGGGGCTGGGGGTGGCTCAGTCGGTAACGCGCCAGGTTCGTAATCTGTAGTTCCCAGGTTCGAGTCCCAGCTGGGTCAGCGTTGAGATATATCTCCGCAAAAATTCCCCGCCCTGTCCACGGTCAGTAGGGGACACCGATGGGCTTGGAAAGGCCGCCGTCCGTCATATGGGACGTTAAGCCGTGGTACCGTGTGCGGGAGAGCCATACCCTGTGCACGTTAAAGAACACGCTGGATAACCTTGACGGGAGGCTACCTCTGTCTTTCAACAGCTCTTCCAGTGGGTTCCCTCCCCCAAACTTCTCTAAGCCTTCAGGGTCCTTGTGACCTGGCCATTTAGCCCATGGTGTGCAAAAAAGTGCCGCTCAGAGGTGAAACAACCCAACCTTTCTCCTTTGAATCAGTTAAAATTTCTTTCTTTTCATCATCTTCCCATTCTTCCTCCCTTTTTAAGTTTTTCTTTCAGACTTCTTTTCATCTACATCTTCAAAACCTGCTCCTAAACCTCTCTTCGGTTCATTCGTCTCCTGTACATCATTCTCTCTACAATTCTACATTTATTTATCCCCCACTACCACTCTAAATCAGCAAACACAAAAGTAGAATATTTGCTAACCAAACCACTGTCTTTGTTCTTCCTGTTTCTCCCCACACAAAAGATGAGGAGCTCAATCCTCCTCGTCCTCCTCATCCCCTGCATACTCATCCACCCCCTCCTCCATCACACACAGACTTCTCTCACACTCTAAATCAACAAACACAACAATGGAATCCACCTAACCATGCTACTATACCACCAACTTTGATCCCTCTACTGCCCCTGACAAAAGATGGGGATCCCCATCCTCATTCTTCTCCCACCTCTCCTCCTCCACCCCGTCGCACCAGAAGCCCATGAATATTTCATGGCGCCCCTGAGGTCGTTTCGCGTAGCAACATACTGCATACGCGGGATTTGCAATCGGCCAGAACGTGCACATACATCATCCCTCTTCCAACATCACTGACAGTCTTTCTCTTTTTCTTCCTCTTTGTGTTGTTTCGGCACGCTTACAATTCGCGTGAAAAACGCAGATGTCAAGATTTAAACCTTTTTTTTTTTCTCTTCTGCTGTTCCTTTAAAAATATCTGGTGACTGACCTATAACTTTCCGCAAGTCGTTTCCCCCCGCCAAATACTAAATCTTCCTCAATTTGATTTCTCTTTTGAATCCCCTGATACGAAATCTTGCAAATTTTCTGCAATTTGTTGTCGGACTTTGCTACTATAAGTCTCGGCTAAAAGCGTTTCTTGACACGTGAACAGTATTGGCATTTCTTTTCACACCAAGTCAAACAGGTCTCGAACACGATTCTTTCAGGTGCAAGTAGATGTTAAGACTTAAATATTTTAAATTTTTGTTTTGAGTAGTTTATGTATATAACCATACTAAATTATTGTTGTTGTTGTTGTTGTTAAATAATATTATAAATATAAATAATACTTAGGTCTCCACAGAAAGTGAGTTCCAAGGGCTACGGAAAACTTTCAAAAGTAGTTTCGATCCAACTAGATCGTAGTATCTTATATGCTGTGCAACCGCCGGAGAAAAGAAAAGAGGAGGAAAAGGGGAGCAGCTGGAGGAGGATAAGGGAAGAAGAAGAGGAGGTGAAAGAAGGAGGATAGAGAAAATGAGGGGAAGAGGAGGGAAAAAGAGAAGGAAAAGAAGAGTGAGAGAGATTGAGAGAGACTGAGAGAAGAGGAGGAGGGGAAAAAAGAGGAGGAAAAAGAGAGGAAGATGAAAGAAGGTGGAGAAGGAAAGGAAGAAAAAGAAGAAGAGGAAGAGGAAGAAAAGATGACGAAGAGGAAAAGGTGCGGAGGAAAAGATGAGGAGGAGGAGGAGGAGGAGGAGGAGGAGGAGGAGGAGGAGGAGGAGGAGGAGGAGGAGGAAAATTACAACCTGTGCAATGGTTGGATCCGTTTCAGGAGATAAACACCGGAATAATTTATGAAGTCTAGAGAAGACGCAAAGTATCGTTCGTTGGCGGGGATGTGCTTTCGCTTAGATTTTTCTGCTCGGACTGATCCAGTGAAGAGGAGCCTTGTGAGCGTGTTGATCGCTGCAGAGGTGATGCCTCGAAGCATCAAAATAGATACGCAATGTTAAAATGTTAAAACAACGTTTACAATGAATAACGAGATTCAATAGTTCATAGACTTATCTCGGGTGTATCTCTTGAGTTTATATCTCATCGAGACATACAGTTATGTCTGTGGATGGAAGTGTTTTTTATTCTTGACGTATGAAGACAGAGCCGTAGTTGGGAAGAAAGGGAAACTGAAGTGGCAACTAGGTTTGCCACTTGCAAAACGAATTAATCTCGGTTTTTATTGTCAGATTATTTCAAAAATGTATATTTTCATAACATTTGGAGTGCATTTCTTTTGACACATCACTCTACTTAATTCAGTTGCTGCATTAATAATATTTCCGAAAGAAATTTATTCAGAAGTTGTTTACGAAGATGAATTTATGAGAGATTGCTTTGATGGAATTAATCGGATTTGCGTCTTGCAGTCGTAATTGATTTTCAATGAAAGTTAAAGTGAAATCTTTATTTAGATTCCAATCTTCCTGATTTTAAGTGTATGGCCACTCAGAAAGCTAATCTCCTTTGGTGCTATTGGATTAAGTTGTCAGAAAGTTTGAAAGCGTTCATAACACTGAACTGCTAAAAGACGCTTTCTGTATGACTTTGGACTGATTTACCTCTGAACGGCAAATTTTGCATACAATGGGCTAAACGACCAGATCACCAGGACCCCGAGAAGTTGGGTTGGGTTGTTTTACCTCTGAGCGGTACTTTTCTGCAAACCACGGGCTAAATAGCCAGGTCACATGGACCCAGAAGGCTCAGAGAAGGTTGGGGGAGAGGACCCACTGGAACAGCTGTTGGGAGACAGATGGTAGCCTCCCGTCAAGGCCATCCAGTGTGTTTTTTAACGTGCACAGGGTATGGCTCTCCCACACATGGAGCCACGGTTTAACGTCCCATCTGACGGACGGCGGCCTTTCCAAGCCCATCGGTGTCCTCTACTGACCGTGGGCAGGGCGGGAAATTTTGCGGAGATAATTCTCAACGCTGACCTAGCTGGGACTCGAACCTGGGAACTACAGATTACGAGCCTGGCGTGCTACCAACCGAGCCCCCCCCCCCCCTCCTAGTAAATGAGACTGCATAAGTGATGTATCAAAAAATCTTATATCATTGGTGAATTAAGCTATAAATCATATGTCAATAGACAAATAACATTTGATCTATGAGATAATCGGCTGATTGATAGATTGATCTTTCAGCGACATATCAGAATCTTCTGCGGAAGAATTGCGCAGTCTCATTGTCTCAATTGCTTCCGTTCTCGCTTTGCAACTGCCGAGCGCTCAGAGAAATTTTTTTTTTTTTTTGGGGGGGGGGGGGGCTAATGGATCCGCTGGATAGCTGTTAGGGGAGAGATGAAAGTCTCTCGTTAAAGTCCATCAAGGGTGTTCTTTAACGTGCAGAGGATATGTCTCTCCTGCGCAGAGACAGAACTTTACGTCCCATCCGACGGACGGCGGCCTTTCCAAACCCATCAGTGTCTCGTTTCTGACCGAGGGTTGGATGGGAGATTAGCGGAGATAAATCTCAATGTGGAACAGTTGGAACTCGAACCTAGGAACTTAGGAACTTAGCACGCTACTGCCTGAGCCAAACTCACTCGAATCGAGAACATAAGATTACGATCCTGGTGTAATAGCAATTGAGCCATCCTTGATTTACCCTTGAATTTGATTGCTCTCTTACATATCACATATTTTAAATTATAAGATTCTTTTGACATACAAGCTTCTTTTAAATCTTTGATGAAATTCTAAGCTTCTTGTGAAAAAATTGCAGAGCTTCTTTCATGAGTTCCCAGAGCTGACCACAAGTAGAGGGGCGGGGATGGCTCAGTCGGTAGCGCGCCAGGCTCGTAATCTGTAGTTCCCAGGTTCGAGTCCCAGCTGGGTCAGTGTTGAGATTTATCTCCGCAAATTTCCCCGCCCTGTCCACGGTCAGTAGGGGACACCGATGGGCTTGGAAAAGCCGCCGTCCGTCGGATAGGACGTTAAACCGTGGCCCGTGTGTGGAAAAGCCATACCTTGTGCACGTTAAAGAACACGCTGGATGGCCTTGACGAGAGGCTACCATCTGTCTCTCAACAGCTGTTCCAGTGGGTCCTCTCCCCCAACCTTCTCTGAGCCTTCTGGGTCCATGTGACCTGGCCATTTAGCCCATGGTGTGCAAAAAAGTGCCGCTCAGAGGTAAAATAACCCAACCCACAAGTAGATCCATCCAATATCTGAACCCAATACAAGTTAGGAGCAGTCATATTTCCCGCCGAACAATCTCGGAAGTATTCCTGAGAGGGCATTTTATGTTATCGCAAATAGAACGCTCTGTCTGTTGGCTAAAAGCCAGACACCATCCGCAGTCGCTTGGCCAATTCCTCGCAATGCGAGGAGCTTGGTGTGGGAATATCATGACTCAGAAAATGAGAGACTGATTCCTAAATCCACTGGAGTCGTGCGATTTCAGACACGAATGGATTCTGTGGAGATTCTTCTGTCTCCCAGATCTAACGGAATTCGTGGGTGGGAAGATGTTGCTTTTAGAGATTCTGAGTTACTTGTTGGTCTTTGTAAGGAACGAAAGTGAAAAAATAATTAATATACACTAAGTTGTAAATGTTATTTGTATATTTTCATTTGTTTGAATGGAAAGCGAACTTTCTAAAACTGTAACTTGTAAAATAAGCTTTTCATAGAAACAGCAGAATGGATAGAAAGTTTTGAATTAGATTTATCAGAATGTTCTTTTGAGAATCAGTTTTTGTTGTTATCGAAGTTATTGCATTCAAGAACGGCTGGGGGGCGGGGGTGGCTCAGTCGGTAGCACGCCAGGCTCGTAATCTGTAGTTCTCAGGTTCGAGTCCCAGCTGGGTCAGCGTTGAGATTTATCTCCGCAAAATCCCCCCCCCCCTGCTCACGGTGTGTAGGGGACACCGATGGGCTTGGAAAGGCCGCCGTCCGTCGGATAGGACGTTAAACCGTGGCCCGTGTGTGGAAGAGCCATACTTTGTGCACGTTAAAGAACACGCTGGATGGCCTTGACGGGAGGCTACCATCTGTCTCTCAACAGCTGTTCCAGTGGGTTCCCTCCCCCAACCTTCTCTGAGCCTTTGAGGTCCATGTGACCTGGCCATTTAGCCCATGGTGTGCAAAAGAGTGCCGCTCAGAGGTAAAACAACCCAAACCCAACCCAAGAACGGCTTCATCCATTTCGAAACGTTTTCGCTGATATTAACGAAAATGGCAGGAATCATTATATAGACGACTAGAAATTCATTAATTTTAACAAACGATGCGACTTAAATTTACGTTTCAAACGACTTTTGAGCTAATATTTTGCTTGAGTTCATATATGTATACCGTAAAGGTCAGTAGGTGGCTTGCCAGATTCGTAAGATGCAGTTTCCAGGTTCGACTCCCATGTGTCTCAGCACTGAGATTTCTATCGGCTAACCCCACTCTGCTTCGGTAAGAAAAGGGACATTGATGGGCTTGGAAAGGCCGCCGTCCGTCGGATGAGACGTTAAATCGTATCCCTCTGTGTACGAGGTTCATAGAATAACACTTTGGATAGCTTTGACTGAAGGCTACGATCTGTTTCCTAACAGTCCGCTTCCAAACCTTCCCTGAGCCGTCGGGGGTCTTTGTGACCTGGCCATTTAGCACGTTCTGTGCAAAAAACAGTGCAGCGCAGAGGTAAAACAACTGAACCCTTTCCTCAATCTACTCTAAGCATTTGGGGTCTTTGTGACGAAGTCATTTATCCTTTTGGGTGCAAAAAAAAAGTGGTTTAGAGAGAGAAAAAAAGAGCTTATAGAGGTAAAAAAAATTCGTAAATGTTCGAATAAAAGCTAGGACTACTATTAGTAATTTCTTGTGTCCGGCTAAAATATATTGTAGTCTTATCTCAAATTGTAGACTTACACAAACAAAAAATAATAAATTGTGCCGTCGGCTACTTTAAAACCCAGACTATAAATTAAATTAAAACTTGTTGAGATCCTGAAAAGTTTGGAGCGGGGGTGACTCAGTCGGAAGCGTGCCAGGCTCGTAATCTGTAGTTCCCAGGTTCGAGTCCTAGCTGGGTCAGCGTTGAGGACACGTCGCGGAAACCCGCGAACGTGTGGGAAAGTCTCGAGAGGTCACAGAGGGAAACTTCCGATATCAACAATAAAAATATCTGATGAAAACAAAAAATCTTTCTGAATGATCCGCAAAATTCCCCGCCCTGCCCACGGTCAGTAGGGGACACCGATGAACTTGGAAAGGCCGCCGTCCGTCGGATGGGACGTTAAACCGTGGCCCCGTGTGCGGGAGAGCCATACCCTGTGCACGTTAAAGAACACACTGGATGGCCTTGACGGGAGGCTACCATCTGTCTCCCAACAGCTGTTCCAGTGGGTCCCCTCCCCCACCTTCTCTGAACCTTCGGGGTCCTTGTGCCCTGCCGGGGCGGGGGTGGCTCAGTCGGTAACGCGCCAGGCTCGTAATCTGTAGTTCCCAGGTTCGAGTCCCAGCTGGGTCAGCGTTGAGATTTATCTCCGCAAAATTCCCCGCCCTGCCCACGGTCAGTAGGGGACGCCGATGGGCTTGGAAAGGTCGCCGTCCGTCGGATGGGACGTTAAGCCGTGGCCCCGTGTGCGGGAGGGCCATACCCTGTGCACGTTAAAGAACACGCTGGATGGCCTTGACGGGAGGCTACCATCTGTCTCCCAATAGCTGTTCTGTGGGTCCCCAACCTTCTCTGAGCCTTCGAGGTCCTTGTGACCTGGCTATTTAGCCCATGGTGTGCAAAAAAGTGCCGCTCAGAGGTAAAACAACCCAACCTCAAAAGTTTTGCGCGAAGTATTTTCAATTAATTTATGAACATGTGATTTAATTAAATAAGGACACAAAACAATTCCAGTTTTTTCATAAAAAATAGTAGAAATCTTTCCATATTAAATCAAGCACTTTCCTAAAGTAACTCTGTAATTGAGTTTTCACGAAAAGGGAATTCCGCACAACCAAGAAAACGTCGGCATTCTTATCTGGGAACAGTCACTATTTAAAATTTCTGTGCTCTTACCAGACTACAGTTCAAGCACAGACTATTACTTAGGACACGATGTTTAATGACGGTAATGAATACGCTGGCGAAGCCTATGAATTTATTACTTTATTAATTATTACTTGTTACTTTATGAACTTAAGACAACAAAAGCGTTGTCAGAAATTATTTAAATCTCACACCATTTCCAGAAATTTTTCCTGTTTTTCCGATGCATGTATTTTTTTAAAGACAGCGGGATGTGTAAGAAATTTATTGAATAAAAATATAGAAATATATTTTACAAACACTGTGTGTTACCTAAATTCTAAATTCCGAGGGAAAATAGTATATATCGCTCCCAATCATTTCGCGAAAACCCATCTGAAGTGGGGCGGGGGTGGCTCAGTCGGTAGCGGGCCAGGCTCGTAATCTGTAGTTTCCAGGTTCGAGTCCCAGCTGAGTCAGCGTTGAGATTTATCTCCGCAAAATTCCCCGCCCTGTCCAAGGTCAGTAGGGGACACCGATGGGCTTGGAAAGGCCGCCGTCCGTCGGATGGGACGTTAAGCCGTGGCTCCGTGTGCGGGAGAGCCATACCCTGTGCACGTTAAAGAACACGCTGGATGGCCTTGACGGGAGGCTACCATCTGTCTCCCAATAGCTGTTCTGTGGGTCCCCAACCTTCTCTGAGCCTTCGAGGTCCTTGTGACCTGGCCATTTAGGCCATGGTGTGCAAAAAAGTGCCGCTCAGAGGTAAAACAACCCAACCCAATCCATCTGAAGTACATCAGATCCTTAAGAGGTAAAAGCCAATTTTCAAGCTGAATGTTCATAACATCTTCTCCTTTTTGTTAACATCCTGTCAAAAAAAAATATATTTTTATGTTTCTCACAGGGTTCGAGTTCAAATGAAAATCATTTGACTCAAAGAGAATAGGTTATTAATCCTTCTATTCATTACGCTAATTATATTTGCAAAGTTGCCTTTCTTTACTCTGTTATCATGCGAAATAGTGTAACAAAATAAACCCCTGGAAGCGTTCTCCTTGGCATGGTTGCAGCGGAGGCTTAGACTGAAGGCACGCATCATTAAAATATTGGCTTCGTACTTCAGGGCCAAGTGTGTGTGTTGATGGGTGAATATGAAGGCAAACATTTACTTCCACTTTCCCATAGCTCAGTAGGAAATCACTCTGCTTACGATCTTCAAAAATTTAACTTTCGTTTCAGACTAATCATAACGAATTAATGAAGGTTAAATTCTAAAAGTCTGGAATTCTTTGCCGTTGCTGGTATGTTAAACATTCCGAGCTTTGGATTAGCAGTTCTGCTCGTACAAAATGAAAAGGAGTACTGGGTAAAAGATTCTACTAAGAAGAGTTAAGGAACGATCATTCGATAAATTGTTGCACCAAGAGAAAATGGAAACGAACGTTCGATAAGAGGTTCTGTAAGGTACAAATGAAAAAAAAAACTTTGTTAACCGGTTCTTTCTGGAAAGCAAACGAAAAAAGAGCAGTGGGAAATCTGTTTTGTCAAGAGCTAATATTGTTATCTTTGGATTCGCAGTTCTGTTAGCGGTTCAGCCAAGAGTTGTTTTGGGTTGTTTTACATCTGAGCAGCACTTTTTTGCACACCATGGGTTAAATGGCCAGGTCACATGGACCCCGAAGGCTCAGAGAAGGTTGGGGGAGGGGACCCATTGGAACAGCTGTTGGGAGACAGATGGTAGCCTCCCGTCAAGGCCATCCAGCGTGTTCTTTAACGTGCACAGGGTATGGCTCTCCCGCACACGGGGCCACGGCTTAACGTCCCATCCGACGGACGGCGGCCTTTCCTAGCCCATCGGTGTCCCCTACTGACCGTGGGCAGGGCGGGGAATTTTGCGGAGATAAATCTCAACGCTCACCCAGCTGGGACTCGAACCTGAGAACTACAGATTACGAGCCTGGCGCGCTACCGACTGAGCCACCCCCGCCCCTCATCCAAGAGTAAACGTAAATGACGGTTGAATATGCTGTTCTAACATATGCAGATGAAAACGAACTTTGTACAACCGGTTTTGTAAAGAACGAATGATAAAGAGCTTTATATAAGCTGTTCTAAGAAATGCAGATGAAAACGAACTTTTTATAAGCGGTTTTATCGAGAACAAACGACAAAGAGCCTTTTAAAAACTTTTCTAAAAAAAGCGGATGAAAACGAACTTTGCATAAGTGGTTTCGTTAACAACGAATGACGAAAAAACATTTTATAAGCTGCTCTAACAAATGCAGATGAAAACGAACTTTTTATAAGCGGTTTTATCAAGAACAAACGACAAAGAGCTTATTAAAAACTTTTCTAAAAAACGGATGAAAACGAACTTTGCATAAGCGGTTTTGTTAACAACGAATGACGAAAAAACATTTTATAAGCTACTCTAACAAATGCAGATGAAAACGAATTTTGTATAAGCGGTTTTGTCAAGAAATAATGACAAAGAGCTATTAATAAATTCTTGTAACAAAAGCGGATGAAAACGAATTTTGTGTAAGCTGATTGACAAGAACGAGTGACAAAGAGCATCTGAAAAGCTGTTCTAACAAACTAAGATGAAAGCAAACTTAGTACAGGCGGTTTTGGGAAGAGCGAATCAAAAGGGTTATGATAAGCCGTTCTATCAAGATGAAAATTAACTTTGCATAAGCGGTTTTGTCAAAAAGGAACGACAAAGAGCTTTCTTGAAGAATATTTCAGAGAACAACGAATATTTCAGTGCGATTGCCATTTTTCTGGATTTTCCTTATCCAGGTACAAGGGTTGTTGGGTTGTTTTACCTCTGAGCGGCACTTTTTTGCACACCATGGGCTAAATGGCCAGGTCACATGGACCCCGAAGGCTCAGAGAAGGTTGGGGGAGGGGACCCACTGGAACAGCTGTTGGGAGACAGATGGTAGCCTCCCGTCAAGGCCATCCAGTCTGTTCTTTAACGTGCACAGGCTATGGCTCTCCCGTACACGGAGCCACGGCTTAACGTCCCATCCGACGGACGGTGGCCTTTCCAAGCCCATCGGTGTCCCCTACTGACCGTGGGCAGGGCGGGGAATTTTGCGGAGATAAATCTCAACGCTGACCCAGCTGGGACTCGAACCTGGGAACTACAGATTACGAGTCTGGCGCGCTACCGACTGAGCCACCCCCGCCCCAAAGAGATTTACTATAGTTATGCTTTCTGGGTCCTCTGTCGAACTCAGTTTGATGTTTCACGAATTAAACGATAAGAATTGGACCTCGGTGGATAAGGTTGGGATACGTTTGGATTACGATTATTTCCTTCCTGATCCGGCATGCAGGTTGGTAGCAGGTGCTTAAAGTGAGTGGTAACTGGAAAATTACGAGGAGACTTTGAATTTTCAAAGTTGACGTTTCCACGTTTCTCATAGGCTGTGCAATGATCTGGCAGTCAAGCTGTGATCAATGAACATTCTTTAAGCTTCAGCTGCCCAAGTCCATAGTCTTCGCAGTTATAACTGACGCTATTTATCTATTCAACAGTGAGATATAAACATTGTACGATTTTTATCATATATCATATAACCCTTTTCCTTCAATTTGATTCATTAACCATTCAATTTTGTTAAAACTTATTTTAACATTCTAGTTGTGAAGAACACAATGAATTGCAAGCAACTGTAGTTACAAGTTAGCTAATAAATCACATACATGAAAATACAATAATTTGGAGCACCTGAAGTGCCTTGTAGGTTGACAATATTTAGTAATAAAGATGGTAGTGCATTATGTAGTAAATCAGACACGAAACAGAACAATATTCTAAAAGTACAGTCATTAATCAAAATTTATTTACTTATTATTATGCGAGTGACAAATTTTAGGCAGGGAGGAAGAGAAAGGCCCGCTTCACTTCCTCCCTGAATAAAATCTAGAGGGAAGAAAAAGTAACAGCGAGATGGGGCTGCAGACTTAGAAGAAAATAAAATCATCCGAAGCAGTCTCTTGACTCGTAGGTCTGATCGTACATGGAAAGAAGTAAGGAGGCATAGAAGTACCCATGAAGGTAAGGTGCGTGAAAAGAAGTAAAGCGGAATACAAGCACCCATGATGGTAAGGTATGCGAAAAGAAGTAAAGAGGCATACAAGCACCCATGAAAGTAAGGTACGTGAAAAGAAGTAAAGCGACATAGAAGCACCAATGATGGTAAGGCATATGAAAAGAAATGAAGAGGCATGCAAGCACCCATGATGGTAAGGTAGGTGAAAAGAAGTAAGGAAGCATACAAGCACCCATGATGGTAAGGTACGTGAAAAGAAGTAAAGCGGAATACAAGCACCCATGATGGTAAGGTACGTGAAAAGAAGTAAAGCGGAATAGAAGCACCCATGATGGTAAGGTATGCGAAAAGAAGTAAAGAGGCATACAAGCACCCATGAAAGTAAGGTACGTGAAAAGAAGTAAAGCGACATAGAAGCACCAATGATGGTAAGGCATATGAAAAGAAATGAAGAGGCATGCAAGCACCCATGATGGTAAGGTAGGTGAAAAGAAGTAAGGAAGCATACAAGCACCCATGATGGTAAGGTACGTGAAAAGAAGTAAAGCGGAATACAAGCACCCATGATGGTAAGGTATGCGAAAAGAAGTAAAGAGGCATACAAGCACCCATGAAAGTAAGATACGTGAAAAGAAGTAAAGAGACATAGAAGCACCAATGATGGTAAGACATATGAAAAGAAATGAAGAGGCATACAAGCACCCATGATGGTAAGGTAAGTGAAAAGAAGTAAGGAAGCATACAAGCACCCATGATGGTAAGGTACGTGAAAAGAAGTAAAGCGGAATACAAGCACCCATGATGGTAAGGTACGTGAAAAGAAGTAAAGCGGAATACAAGCACCCATGATGGTAAGGTAAGTGAAAAGAAGTAAGGAAGCATACAAGCACCCATGATGGTAAGGTACGTGAAAAGAAATAAAGATGCATACAAGCACCCATGATGGTAAGGTACGTGAAAAGAAGTAAAGCCTAATACAAGCATCCATGATGGTAAGGTACGCGAAAAGAAGTGAAGAGGAATACAAGCACACACGATAGTAAGATACGTGGAAAGAAGTAAAGAGAGTTACAACACCCATGATGGTAAAAAACAAGTAAAGAGGCATACAAGCACCCATGATGGTAAGGTACATGAAAAGAAATGAAGAGGCATACAAGCATTCATGATGGTAAGGTACGCGAAAAGAAGTAAAGAGAAATACAAGCACCCACGATGGTAAGATACATGGAAAGAAGTAAGGAAGTACTCAAGTACCCATGATGGTAAGGTGCGTGAATAGAAGTAAAGAGGCTTACAAGCACCCAAGATGGTAAGGTACATGGAAAAGAGTAAGGAGGCATATAAGCACCCATGATGATAAGATAGGCGAAAAGAAGTACAGAGGGATACAAGCACCCATGATGGTAAAAAAAGAAGTAAAGAGGCATACAAGAACCCATGATGGTAAGGTACATAGAAAGAATGAAGAGGCATACAAGAACCCATGATGGTAAGGTACATGGAAAGAATGAAGAGGCATACAAGCATCCATGATGGTAAGGACTTGAAAAGAAGTTAAGAGACATAGAAACACCCATGATGGTAAGGTACATGAAAAGTAGTAAAGAGGCATACAAGAACCCATGATGGTAAGGTGCATGAAAAGAAATAGACTTACAAGCACCCAAGATGGTAAGGTAGATGGAAAGCAGTAAGGAAGCATACAAGGATCCATGATGGTAAAGACTTGAAAAGAAGTAAAGAGGCATAGAAGCACCCATGATGGTAAGGACTTGAAAAGAAGTAAAGAGGCATAGGAGCACCCATGATGGTAAGGTACGTGAAAAGAAATAAAGAGTCATGCAAGCATCCATGATAGTAAGGTACATGAAAAGAAGTAAAGAAGGAAATGGAAAGGAATCCCCCCAGCACACTTCCTCCGCTGGTCTGAGTGTTTGACAAAAAGACGTTGCTACAGTAGCATGAATTCTGGAGCTGAAATAGGTCACCAAAAAGTTGAATTTATATTGTTTTACAGAATACGTAACTGTTGTTGAATAAGCCTCACGAAATATATATTTATAAAACGACAGATCAAATATCCAATTAGGCGTCTGAATTAAAGTTGAGGGAAACTTTCACCGTATGTCGTTACCCTACATCAGAACCAGCCATTTCTATGAGTTTGCTTCTAATTCTTTTGCATCAGTGTTTGCAGAGGAAACAATTGGATCATGTCCAACATCCGAAGATGACGGAGAGGAAAAGGAAATGATAGCATCTCGTTATTAAGCCTTCGTCTGACGTCATATTTTCTTTGTTTTGGTTGCCTCATTATCTTTCAAATGTTAAACTTTTTTTTTATCTGACGAGGAAAACTGTAGGCTTTCATATTCAGCGAAAAGTAACTTTCCAAATCTCAAAGTTTAAAAAAAAAATCATGTTTTAGCTTTCAAACGAGTTTTTGATATTTGTCAACTGTGTCATACTCATTCTTATTTCTTTAGCAATATAATAATATGCCAATTAAATCAGCTTGCATTGAAAGCCCATACACCTAAAGACTAAAATTATGTTGTAAAATATAGAGTTTGTGCTCTCTAAAATCAGCTATGATAGCAAGATTTGGATTTTCTGAAAACCAGATAATAGGAAATTTGATACTTTTGATTCCAGGATCTTTGTTATCAGGTGATTTGATTATATAAATAATTATGAGGTTAAATGAATAAGTAACAACCTCTTTCGAGCAGCTTCATCTTCAGGGAGAGATTGCGTTTGTACTTTCATATTACTCGCATTGAGAAATACAACTTATTAAATAGAATGTTGAGATCTTGGGTTGTTTTACCTCTGTGCGGTATTTTTTTGCATACAATGGGCTAAATGGCCAGGTCACAAGGACCCAAGGATTTGGAATAGTTGGGGGAAGGGAACCCACGGAAAGCTTTAGGAGACAGATTCTTCTGTCAAGACAGACCTTCTGTCAAGGCTTTCTCTCTAACGTGCATAAGGTATGGCTCTTCTGTACATGGGTTACGGTTCAATGTCCGATTAGACGAACGGCGGCCATTTCAAGCCCATCAGTGTCTTCTTTCTGACCAAGGACAGGTTAGGGGTTAGCAGAGAGATATCTCAACTCTGACACAGATGGGACTCGAACCTGGGAACTGCAGATTACAAGCCTGGTGCGCTACAGAATGAGACAATCCCCTCCCTAACAGATTTCTGAAGATTGTGCCTAAAACTTTAAGGACAGATCTGAAATAAAGTGTTTGAAAATGGCAAATGAGACCTCATTAGAATTCAGCTGAAGATGCAAATTGCAAAAATTATTGCTTTCTATTTGGCGCATTACGTTTGACAGTTTGGTTACACTTCTTTTGCCTAAGGCTCATTGAGAAATATGTATGCATGTATGCAAAGCTCTTTAAATGAAATCACATTTTTCTATTTTTCAACCAAAAATATCTATCATCGTGATTCTCTTTCGCTAAGGTTTACACATTATTTCAGTTTTACTTGTTAACATCAGTGATTCATTCTCTTCTTATTCTCCAACAAATCATATTCTCTTCTGATAATCATTTCGCATCTTATTCTCCAGCAGATGATGTTCTTTTCTTATGATCATTTTCCTTCTTATTCTCTTCTAATAATCATTTCTGTTCTCATGCTTCACCAATCATACTTCCCTCTGAAAATCATTTCGCAACTTATTCTCCAACGAATCATATTCTCTTCTGAAAATAATTTCTCTTCTTATTCTCCAGCAAATCATCTTCTGTTCTTATTCTTTAGCAAATCATATTCTCTTTTGATAAGCATTTCGCATCGTATTCTCCAGCAGATCATATTCTCTTTTAATAATCATTTTCCTTCTTATTCTCTAGCAAATCATATTCCCGTTTGATAATCATTTCTCTTCTTAATCTCCAGTAAATAGTATTCTACTGATAATCATTTGCCTTCTCATTCTCTACCATATATACTCGCTTCTGATAATTATTTTTCTTCTTATTCCCCAGAAAATCATATTCTTTTCTAATACTCATTTTCTTCTTATCCTCTAGCAAATCTTATTCTCTTTCGATAATCATTTCTCTTCTTATTCTCTAGCAAACTTTGAAATCTCTTGGAAATTATTAATAATATAATTATTATATTATTCGAGGGCAGATCCATGTTAACTGGAATGATCCTTTTCAAACGCTTCTAATGGCCAAAGAAGCATCGACAGAAAATGCCATTTTCTTTTCTAGAATAATAATTAGGCGAAATAATGGCATTCCAATATACTATATAACTCATCCACAAATGATAGAATGTCTTTAATCTAAAATTCTTCATTTTTCAAGAACGATCCCTTATTTAGGTTTTCCCCCAATTATCCACGCTTTCCATCATTTCACCCTGGTTCTTATTTTATCTTCCGTTAGCTTTCTCTATCTCTATCCCTGTCAACGAAGGGGGGTGGGGGTGGCTCAGTCGGTAGCGCGCCAGGCTCGTAATCTGTAGTTCTTAGATTCGAGTCCCAGCTGGGTCAGCGTTGAGATTTATCTCCGCAAAATTCCCCGCCCTGCTCACAGTCAGTAGGGGACACCGATGGGCTTGGAAAGGCCGCCGTCTGTCGGATGGGACGTTAAGCCGTGGCCCCGTTTGCGGGAGAGCCATACCCTGTGCACGTTAAAGAACACGCTGGATGGCCTTGACGGGAGGCTACCATCTGTCTCCCAACAGCTATTCCAGTGAGTCCCCTCCCCCAACCTTCTCTGGGCCTTCGGGGTCCATGTGACCTGGCCATTTAGCCTATGGTGTGCAAAAAAGTGCCGCTCAGAGGTAAAACAACCCAACCCTGTCAACGAATGTTTTATAGAGTGTAAAGATCGATCCATTATCTGTTAAGTAAACGAATAGGACTTGTTGAAAGTGGCGCCCGTTGTTACGAATCTCCTGAGTGTCCCCAAGAACCCACTGAGTAAGGCTTCCCAGTAAAAGCATCGAGAGATTTGCTAAAGACTTCAGCTTTAAAAAAATTGCTTCTTCTTTAAATCTTTTGGAGTAGAAATAGGTTTAATGTGGTCAACGGCTCGGAAACAGGTTTCTCAATGAATTTACTTTTTTTTTCGTGAAATGGAAACGGTTAAATTAGAAAGTTAATACCGATTCATCTTTTATTCAAAAAATTTACATAATGTACATATCGCAATCATAGTGTAGTGCAAAGTTATTGCACATTTTGAGGACTTTCAATAATCATATGTATAATTTGTATATATGATATATAACAAACATTTTATCAATCACATGACCGGGATCTAAAAAAAGAAAGTGTGGGGAGTTTATGACCGAGCCGGAAAGGCGTTTCCATACTCCGTCGGGGTGGGGGTGGCTCAGTCGGTAGCGCGCCAGGCTCGTAATCTGTAGTTCACAGGTTCGAGTCCCAGCTGGGTCAGCGTTGAGATTTATCTCCGCAAAATTCCCCGCCCCCTGCCCACGGTCAGTAGGGGACACCGATGGGCTTGGAAAGGCCGCCGTCCGTCGGATGGGACGTTAAGCCGTGGCCCCGTGTGCGGGAGAGCCATACCCTGTGCACGTTAAAGAACACGCTGGATGGCCTTGACGGGAGGCTACCATCTGTCTCCCAACAGCTGTTAAAGTGGGTTCCCTCCTCCAACCTTCTCTGAGCCTTCGAGGTCCTTGTGACCTGGCCATTTAGCCCATGGTGTGCAAAAAAGTGCCGCTCAGAGGTAAAACAACCCAACCCTTACTCCCTCCCTTTAGATTTCTGTGTATATATATATATGCATTTCGAAAATTAAATATTTGTAAATCAAACAATCTCCTCCAGTCTGCCGATCCATTATTAAATGTTTGACTATGTCGCTGAACCTGTTGCTAGAAAATAGAAAAAATAATTTCGGAAACTTTCGCTGAAATGTATTAATACGCGATATTTTTTAGAATGTCTTAATTTTATTTCTCTGCCATTTCGGATGACTACCCAAAACTCTTGGTTTTTTGGGACTTTGAATTAGAGACGTGTTGGGCTCTGGCTCAAAATTTTACAGACGACTTCTGGTTCGGACTCAGAATAATTTAAATTTAAAATATTTCTTGTAATGTGAAAAAAAAAATAAAAGTATAAACTCTTGTTTGATTACAATTTCAACCTTTAAATCAGTCTTTAGTAATTAAAATAAGCACCATGCGGGTTTTGATTATTCGTTACGGATTCTCTTATCTTTAATATATTTATGTTCAGTTTGTATTCTCTAGCTGTATGAAATGAATGGGTTGGGTTGTTTTACTTCTGAGCGGCACTTTTTTGCACACCATGGGCTAAATGGCCAGGTCACATGGACCCCGAAGGCTCAGAGAAGGTTGGGGACCCACTGGAATAGCTGTTGGGAGACAGATGGTAGCCTCCCGTCAAGGCCATCCAGTATGTTCTTTAACGTGCACAGGGTATGGCTCTCCCGCACACGGGGCCACGGCTTAACGTCCCATCCGACGGACGGCGGCCTTTCCAAGCCCATCGGTGTCCCCTACTGACCGTGAACAGGGCGGGGAATTTTGCGGAGATAAATCTCAACGCTGACCCAGCTGGGACTCGAACCTGGGAACTACAGATCACGCGCCTGGCGCGCTACCGACTGAGACACCCCCGTCCCGATGAAATGAATGACTCTCTTTGTATTTATAATATTGTTACCCACGAACTTTCGGGTTTTACTATTATTTCTAATATTTTCATTCCAAATGGCAGTAACATTTTAATTTTTTCATAAAATGATTACAAATGATTAGCGACATGCATTTCTGTACGTATGTCTTATCAGAGAACTTCCTTCCCCCGAAATCAAGTTAGGACTTGAGGAAGCTAGGGATCAAAAAAATTAAGCTTCAACTCTATTTTTTTAATTAGCACAGTGCACTAAACGATATTCTTCAACTACTCAGAATGAGATTTTTTTATTTACAGTTAAGTATTTATTCGAACCGGTTCTATCCAGTCTGCGAGAACCATTATTAAATGCTTGACTATGTCACTGAACCTGTTGATAAAAAAGATAGCTTCGAAAACTGTCGCTGAGATGTATTAATAAAAAAATAAAATAAATACTTCCTGAAGCAGCTGCTTGCCACAGAGGTCTGACAGGAACCTGTGAATCTATACGCCATTGTAGAAGGATCTGTGAGGATGGCGAATCCTCAGCAGATTTTTTGCTAATTGCACGCGGTGTTCCTCAGGTAGTACTGACTCCTCTCAAGTACTGACCGCGCCCAAAGCTGCTTAACTTCGGTGATCGGACGAGAACTGGTGTTTTCAGCTTGGTACTGCCGTTGGCTCGAAAGGTATTAATACGCGATATTTTTTTTTACCTTTGGCAAATTGTGCCTTTATTTATTAAAAACAATGAAATAAAGATAAAAAGTGCTAGTGGGTATTTATTTTATATCTTTTTCATTAAACTTATGAGCATTTAAATCATGTTATTCTTTAACAGCCATGTGCATTTTGTTTCTGTTTGAAATGTTGTGATCAAAAATAATAGTTGTCATATTTACATAAGACATTAATGCTTAAAAATAAAGTTCGTTTTTACTAATCCTATATCAGAAATCAATTAATAATGATCCATTATATTAGAACTCATCTGATAGAATATATTAAAATTGATCATCATCATCATCCTCAAGCAGCCATGGGCTACGGAGGTCCAATAAAAAAATATCTGTCCAGTCCAGTGGGTTTATATGGTCAGCACCAGGACCCTGTGTGGTTGACCACTCCTCAGCAGAGTAGAAAAAAAAGTAGCCATAGTTGTCCAGATCAGTAGGCCACATTAATCTGGCAGCCCTCCCCTTCCGTTCACTTCCACAAGAGAGTATCTCTTTAGAAAGGTACTAACAGTCTGCACCTCGAGAAGGCGGGGTCGGACATTAGGTGCTAGGCCTGGCCGGTTCTATGCATCATCACAGGGATTGATCACAATACAGCAAACCAGCTGTTCAATGATTTTCAACGTAGCGAACCGGTTACTGATTAATCTCTAATATAAAAAACCGGTTCTTCATCAATATTCGATATAATAAACTGACCGTTAATTTATCAAAAATGCTAATCAATCTCTAATACAGAGAAATGTTAATTAATATCTGATATAAAGAAGTGGTTGTTAATTGATCTCTAGCAGAGCGAACTGGTTTTTAATTAATTTCCAATATAACGAGCTGGCTGTTAAATGACTTTCAGTAAAGAGTAAATTACCCTCAAGCAGCTGTTTGCCACTTTTATACACCACCGAGATCTCAGCAGAAGAAAAACCCAGACATCCATGTCTCACCGGATGCTACAACCCAGGTCCTTTTGATTAGTAGCCATTTGCGCTAACCACTAGGCCATGATTTGTTGAATGATCTATGTGTCAAGCCCTGTTTTAAAAGTGAATTTCAATCTATCTACGCTTCGTAATTAAAGAGTGAATCTATTAAAACTTTAATAACAATTATTTCTTCTACTAAGCTAGATATATACCAAAGGAAACCGTTTCGTACTTATAATTCTAATATTTCTTCGATACCAATAGAGAACAAGTTTTTAAAAGCAACAATACGTCAAACGATCTAGAATTCAAGGAAAGAGTCTTACCATAGTCGGGATGTTTTCAAGTAATTTTTCACTTGCAAATTTAGACAACATGATGGAAACAAATAGTTAAAATGCAAACTATGTTTAGCACTTTAAAAAAGAAAATTACAATGACAAGCACATGAGCTTTATCGAAGCACTTGGAAATCAGTCGCTTGTCTCAATCATTTTACTTTTAAAACGACTGCATCTTCTCGGGGTGGCTCAGTCGGTAGCGCGCCTGGCTCGTAATCTGTAGTTTCCAGGTTCGAGTCCCAGCTGGGTCAGCCTTGAGATTTATCTCCGCAAAAATTCCCCGCCCTGCCCACGGTCAGTAGGGGACACCGATGGGCTTGGAAAGGCCGCCGTCCGTCGGATGGGACGTTAAGCCGTGGCTCCGTATGAGGGAGAGACATACCCTGTGCACGTTAAAGAACACGCTGGATGGCCTTGACGGAAGACTACCATCTGTCCCCCAACAGCTATTCCAGTGCGTCCCCTCCCCCTACCTTCTCTGAGCCTTCGGGGTCCATGTGACCTGGCCATTTAGCCCATGGTGTGCAAAAAAGTGCCGCTCAGAGGTAAAACAACCCAAAACAACCCAACTGCATCTTCTGTGTTTCGAATAAGTTCAATAAAAACTATTTATTTTGTCTCCTGCTTATTCTAAATGGGGTGGCCATGTAGTAAAGAGAAAAAAAAAATTTTTTTTTTTTTACACTCAAAAATATAATTCTTTTCATTTTCTTGTTAAAAATGTAAAAACACTTACCAGGAGACGCTTATTTTAAAAGCCTAATGTTAAAATAAATTCGATCATTGTGAAATATATTTTATATTCTTAGTGCAATGTCTTTTACAACTCATAATTAACATAGTCTTCTTCAGATGATTCTTATTCAATATCAAGCAATCACAAATGAATCAAGAATCACTTTGAATAATCAGGAATGAATATCATTTGAACTTGGCAGTTTGGATACCTTTGAAGTCTTCGGGTATTCTGTTTAATTATTAACATTCTTTCAGCTTTTTTCTTTTTTAAATAGTTCTAAATTATCAACATTTCTGCATTGTTAACTGTTTTAGAAATAAAGTTTTTTAATAGTTAAAAAAGAGAGCATTTCGTATATAAAAAAGAGTAAAAAAAACCAGCTGAAAAGGAGAACACGTTCTCTTCAAAAGAGACCTTCTCGCCATCTTTCTCTCCATAGACAGGCTCCTCGAAGGTAAGGAAATAATGAAAACAACTTAGAAGAAACATTCAGACATTTGATAAAATCCACTCTCATAACTTTATGCTTTTGAGTCTTCATTTAACCGCATTTTGTCGCAATTCATTTAATTTTAAGTTTCTATAGAGATGAGATATAATTTCCCTGAATGTTGTTGTGTTGTTTTACCTCTGAGCGGCACTTTTTTTTGCACACAATAGGCTAAATGGCCAGGTCACATGGACCCCGAAGGCTCAGAGAAGGTTGGGGGAGGGGACCCACTGGAACAGCTGTTGGGAGACAGATGGTAGGCTCCCGTTAAGGCCATCCAGCGTGTTCTTTAACGTGCATAGGGTATGGCTCTCCCGCACACGGGGCCACGGCTTAACGTCCCATCCGACGGACGGCGGCCTTTCCAAGCCCATCGGTGTCCCCTACTGACCGTGGGCAGGGCGGGGAATTTTGCGGTGATAAATCTCAACGCTGACCCAGCTGGGACTCGAACCTGGGAACTACATTACGAGCCTGACGCGCTACCGACTGAGCCACCCCTTCCCTGAAGGGGGTAGTTTTATTCTTGTAAGAAGAGTTTATGCAAGAAATCGTGACTCACACTTGATTTGAAATAACATTGGTTTGGGAATGTGGTTAGGACCACAGAGGTGATGCTAATAACCCCTGATATGTCATGGAAATGAGAGATGGATTCACCAAGGTGGTGAAACACAAAGAGACCTGACTCACTGAAGGCTGTCATCGTGTAATTGAATGTGGAGGCATCATTTAACCATACTTTCCTTGTAGTCAAATTTATGTTGCAATATTAGTGAAGCATCTGTGGTTTCCATTTCGTCGTCGTGGTGTACGTATAATATAATCATGAAACTTAAACACTTCAGAATCTTTAATTCGGTAGCACTGTGATATAGATTCTGTCGGACTGGGGATTTTCCCGAGCCATGATTATCATTTTTAATTTCTTTATCAGCAAATGAAAACGCACTGTACAGGCGCTCAAAAAATATCCGAACGTTATGGTTGATTACAGAATTCAGAAAAAATACCTGGCAACGTTTTTTTTAGAAATTTGTGATCTGGCAACCTTCGTGTTACACGAAGGTTGCCAGATCATTAATTTTTTCCAGATCAGATATTTTTGATCAGATATATTTTGCCAGATCAGATATTTTTTCTGAATTCTGTAATCAACCATAGCGTTCGGATATTTTTTTTGAGCGACTGTACAATACGTTTTCAATAATCAATACCTTTTTTCTCATTCGCCATTTTCAGAATATTTTGTTGTTAAAGTATGGTATTTCAGGTGGACTGATATCTTTTACGATTCACAGAACAGAATAAATATCCAGAAACAACCCACATGGAATTTTTTTATCCAGAACGGTTTATTTTTTTTAATTTGTTTTTTTTTTTCCAGTTTCTTAAATAGTACCCAACCACGGATCAACCTTACAGATCAAAATTATTTATTTTAAAACAACTATACAACACTTAATGAGTGATTAAAACTATGGAAGCAGAGAGAGGACATTTTTTTACTTTGCAGTATTTAAAAACAGTACTCTAAAAAAAAGCGAAGTTGGTGAAAATGTATATCGTAACAAGTTTGATAGAGATTAATAGATTGAATAAGAGGTTTTGACGTTAGAAAACAAAGCCCAGATGTTCACAGAGAATATTGATAGAGGTGATTTTTTTAAATTTCATTTACGAGTAACAGGTATCAGTAAATTATCATTTTTATAATAAATATATTTTTCCAGGGGCAATTTACAATGCGTCATCTGCGCCTGATTTCTGTTTATCGAAAGGTCTTTATTATTTTTCGTGGAAAACAACGAAATTTCGTCAATTCGTATTTTAACGGAAAGGACAGCCAAAATCTACTTACATCAAAATCTGAAAAACTCAGCAATTAAATTCGTTAATAATCAGAGATATTAATTAGACGAAGTGTATGTTTACTGGGTTATTTTTCGTCTATTTCGCTACAAACAGGAATGATTTGATGCTTTTGGGGACGCAGTTACAAACGACAATTTTTTGGCGCACTCATTTACCGTTTATCTCATTAGTCATTAGTAATATTTCACTCAATAAAAACCTAAAGTTAATTCATCACTAAAAGAGAACCATTTTAAATACTGACACGTCGACCACCGCTCTTTTGCGGTTCTCTAATAAATCGAGTTTGTTTACAAGAAATCAAATGACAAATATTGTACAAAATTTAATGAATTAAATTGTATGAAAACATCAGGGGCTTCGTCAGACGTCTTGCGTTTAAATGCAGCTTATATAAATTAGAAATTATCATAATAATGTTCCAGATTTCTTTGTTTTCGGACTAAAGATGGAATAGTAATCCTGCTGTTAAAAGTATCCAATGCTAAATGTTCAATATTATAATTTTCAATAATCAGGGAAGTTACGATTTTATGAAAATGAAACTATTAGGATGATTCCTCAAATCTGTTAATGCCAACAACGATATAACACTGCTTGCTATCTATCTAGTAGCTCCATCTTGAAACTGGAAGAATAAATATCAATCTTATGCGATGAGCAACTAATTAAAATTTTGGTACATTTGAGCGAGGTCGAATATAAATAGATGTTGGCGCTAAAAAAAGAATCTGAACGAATAATTACAATCGAGATATGATCTGATTATTTAATTAACATTTTTTCACAGAACCTTCGTAGTTTAATAGTTGTTGTAATTTTTGGAATATTATTTAAACAAAACATATTTAGATTTAACAAATGAATTCAATTACTATTCACTTATCTGATTTTTACTCCTTGTTTCTTTTAAGGATTCCTACTTTAAATAT
The DNA here is from genome assembly GCA_038380435.1 of Ryuthela nishihirai. Taxonomy (NCBI): domain Eukaryota; kingdom Metazoa; phylum Arthropoda; class Arachnida; order Araneae; family Heptathelidae; genus Ryuthela; species Ryuthela nishihirai. The sequence continues at coordinate 133,382,278 of JAWZYU010000001.1, read as the reverse complement.
ATCCGAAGTGCGTGAGAATAGCCTCTGGTTGTTTGAACTAAGGAAGCACTCGAACATCGAAATGTTTATCTGTGCAGAGCTATCTTTCGCATAGAACTGTAAGATAGTTTCTTAGAGTTGTTTTCTCTGCAGTAGTTAGTAGAGTCGTTTCTGTATATAACAGGTAAATGTCAAACTAAGCAGAAGATGTCGAAGCGTTTTTTGATCCAAAGAGGGAAAAGTTTTGAGGTAGATTTTTTTTTTCAATGCAGGTTAACACTTTCTGCTCTAATCTCAATAAGAAAGAAATTGTCATTGCAGGTTAACATTTACAGTCGCTCAAAAAAATATCTTATGGTTGATTACAGAATTCAAAAAAAATATCTGGCAACGATTTTTTTAGAAATTAGTGATCTGGCAACCTTCGTGTCACGTGACGCGAAGGTTGCCAGATCACTAAATTTCTAAAAAAATCGTTGCCAGATATTTTTTCTGAATTCTGAAATCAACCATAGTGTTCGGATATTTTTTTGGCGACTGTACCTCTATGATCTTTAAAGAAAAAAAAAATGGTGAATGAAGATTGTCATTTATGCCATCTTCTTCATTCACCATTTTTTTTTATTACATTCAGCCTTCATTCGCCATTTTTTTTATTGGTGGAATAAAATATGGTGAGTAATATTTATTCACCATATTTTATTATTTTTTTCTCCCTTTTCTTCGAAGCAGGGTGATAAATCGCCTTGATTCGAAGAAAAGGAAAAAAAAAATTAATGCAAGTTGATTTTTACTCCCGTGATTTGAAGACAGAAAGATCTGTCGTTGAAGACTGGTTTTGGTACAGTCGCTCAAAAAAAATATCCGAACACTACGGTTGATTACAGAATTCAGAAAAATATCTGGCAACGATTTTTTAGAAATCGGTATCTGGCAACCTTCGTGGCACGTGACGCGAAGGTTGCCAGATCACTAATTTCTAAAAAAATCTTTGCCAGATATTTTTTCTGAATTTTGTAATCAACCGTAGTGTTCGAATACTTTTTTGAGCGACAGTACGCTGGATTGAAAAGGAAAATAGTCATTGCAGGTAAACATTTACAGCGCTGATGAAAAAAAATTGTCAATGCATTACCGCATTCATTTGAAAAAGAAAAAAAAAATTCAGATTAAGATTTACTGCCTGACAAAATAAATGAAAAAAAGAAATGTTGATACAAGTTGACATTTATTTTCCTGATTTGGTAATATCGGTATCAGTTACTGACAGAAGAATCGGTATCAGTTACTGACTGAAGCTTTGAATTCAGAAAGATGAATAATATTTTTGATTAATATGGAATGACTTCATCATGCGATTCAGATAATTAGAAAAATATTTGTTAATTCCTGTTAGCTTTATAAATATTCATTTATGAATAAATGTTACTTTAATTCAGTAATTATAATATTTCACCTTTGGAATTTGTGTCCATTTTTGAAAAACGTAGCAAATATTCTAGACAACGCTATACACCGGAATATTTTCTGTAAATCCCGAAACTTTAATTTTATTTTTATCGCCTTTAACATTTTGTTCAACAAATGTATATCTGATGATTAATGAGCTTATTATCATAAAACATTTTTAAAATGTTTTTTACATTTAAGAAAAAGGTTAAAAAAAAGACATTTCTAGATTACTTTTAGGGAAAAGTATTAATTTTAAGAAACAACTCATAAAATGATGAATTTATCAAAAACGTCACAGATCACTTTTCCAAGCTGAAATTCATAATGAGAAAATTCGTTATTTCGAGACAATATTTCGTCGTGAATTACGTTAAAAAAGTTTTCTTGATGAAATTTCTCCTTCAATTCAACTGCGATAAAACTGAAAACAAAAATTGGACTTACCGATCAGTGGTACATCATATTGTGGGCTTCCCCTAGGTTCACGCGCTGTGGGATTAGAAGCTGTCGAAGAGGCTTTGCCCTTCTGTGCCGTGGAATGGCCCGCGCCCTCTCCACCACCACCGGCGCCCCTCGCACCGCCACCAGCACCACTTGCAGAAACTCTTCGGTCCCGCTTGGACTGGGCGTCCCGAACGGACGAGCGAGAAATGCTTTGAATCCAGGGGATGCGATAATGATTGTCCTCTCTGCGCTGATCTAGCCTAGTCAGGCCCGAAGTGCCAATGGGGCCCACAGCTGTCGTTGCCGAAACGATGGGCCGCACCGACCTGTAGCTCTGTCGTCGAGGTCGAGTTGGGGTCAGAGCGACGAGAAGATTGCTATTGCTGCTGTTTCGCCGACGGAGGGGATCACTGTCCTGCTGGGAGTGAGACGTGCCGGCCTTCGTGGACACCAGCAGGACCGTCACACAAAGTAGCAGTCGCAAAAGGGGCACTCCAGGCATCGTTCTTTTCACTGTCACTCTTGTTCCTTCTCTTGCTTCTCTCTCTCGCTCACGACAGGGTCACAGGAATCACGCGGATGCTTCCCGTCTCGCTCTCCGGCTCACTCACTCAAGCCGTCATCGGATTGGTACAGAGGGAGGGCTGGAGTGCAGGGGGGAGGGCGCCAGAGTGTGAACCTGACCCGCGGAGTTGCTGCCGCTACTGCTTCACGAGATGGAGAGCAGGGTCGTCGTGCTTGTTGTGGCCCGGCTCGCTCGGCTCGCCTCAGCTGTTCGCTAGTTGTTGTTATCGTCGACCGGAGGAACAGTGGTGTTGCCGTGCGGCTGGCTGGGCCGATTCTCCGCGTGCGCAGCTCCGTCGTGCCGCTGCCGCTCCGTTATTGGCTCGCCGGGAAAGGTCAGCGGGAAGCCTCCAACAGCCGGGGATGAATATTGTTCAATTTATTCGCCGCTCGCCCACGCACCGCTCTGCCAGCCAGCCAGCCCGCAGAGCCGCGGCGACGTGTTCCCCTGTCTCCTCCCTTGATCTGCCTGCCTGCCGCCGTCGCCGCTAGCGCGCTTTCTCGCTCCCCGGGCCCAGCCCCTGTCCGCTGCTAATTGATTGGCCCTGCAGTGCTCTGTTCCTTCTTCCCGAGCGATCGTCGGACGTGCTGACTGGCTTTGGTCTGGCTTTCTTTACTCAGGTGCATCATCCAGTTCGACGATACTGGCCTGGCAACGAGATTACTGAAGCTCGGCATCATGCGTGCATTTGTGCGTGTACCTACATCACCTGCTAGGGCTAAAGAACGCCGGAGCGTATGAAACATTGCATCAACGCCATAGGCACTTTGTGGATTCTTACGTGTAGCTGGGATAGTGTGCATTTTTTCATCATCATCCTGCCTCTTACCATCCTTCCCACCACAGCTGAAAGAAGTGATCGATAGTTCACTCACTTGTAGCCAGTCCTGCCAAATCCTCACAACTCCTTATTGCTTTTTTCAATCCCTTTTTTCCCTCTGAATTTATATGTTGGTGAATTGAACTCTGTTCTTCATTCTCACATTCATATGTTTGCTTACTTTATTATTTGCTTATCCTCTTCGCTCTTTCTTCATCTCTTCCCTCAGAGTCCATTCCCTTTCGAGATCTGAGTTCGCTTCGACTTCTTCGATTCAGCATTTCCATAAGAGTTTTTTTGTCGTCGATTTCTTTTTCTGGTTTTCCTGCCAAAAGTTTTATGCTCATTCAAAGAGAGGTTTTTTCCTGTTCGCTACAGCTTTCAGATTGTTCTCCTCTTCCCCGAAGTGGCTTCTGTCCAACCATTCATCCACCAATTCAATTAACTCCACCACATATCCATCCATTCATTTGTCCAACCCACACTTTCATTCATTTAGCTATTCATTTCAACACACATTTAGGATGATTTACTAATAGATGCATTCTGGTTTTAAATTTAGTGTTCTCATTTTGATCTCTTGTGGGGCGGGGGTGGCTCAGTCGGTAGCGCGCCAGCTTCGTAATCTGTAGTTCCCAGGTTCGAGTCCCAGCTGGGTCAGCGTTGAGATTTATCTCCGCAAAATTCCCCGCCCTGCTCACGGTCAGTAGGGGACACCGATGGACTTGGAAAGGCCGCCGTCCGTCGGATGGGACGTTAAGCCGTGGCCCCGTGTGCGGGAGAGCCATACCCTGTGCACGTTAAAGAACACGCTGGATGGCCTTGACAGGAGGCTACCATCTGTCTCCCAACAGCTGTTCCAGTGGGTCCCCTCCCCCAACCTTCTCTGAGCCTTCGGGGTCCATGTGACCTGGCCATTTAGCCCATGGTGTGCAAAAAAGTGCCGCTCAGAGGTAAAACAACCCAACCCATTTCAACACACATTTAGGATGATTTACTAATAGATGCATTCTGGTTTTAAATTTAGTGTTCTCTTTTTAATCTATAGTCGATTCGATCTACAGTTTTGACTACCTTAATCGATTTCATTTTTTTTTTTCAAATGGTTTCTTTCGAAAGGTATAAGACCACCTCAGTGCAGTGGACGAATGGTTAGCGCACGTGACATCATCCGGCACAAAAAGGGACTTGAATTCGATTCCAAAGAAGGCAGGGATCTTTCTTTTGCTCAATGATGAGGTCTGGCATTCCTTGTATATTTTCTTTCTATCGTATTATACTGACAGTCTATTCTCAGACCTCTACGGAAAGTGGGCTGTCTGAAAAGTAATTTTCGAAATATTTCTGCTCTCGGTAAAGTTCGAGCCGGAATAAGTGAATCAAGATTGAAATCGAAACTGACAGTGCACTCAAATTCTACAATTCAATATCTGGATGTCGAATGGAATAAACCACAATATGAAAAGGATTACGTTTTATTTCTGAGATGAGTTTTTTTGCACACAATGGGCTAAATGGTCAGGTCACATGGACCCCAACTTCTCAGAGTAGGTTGGGAGAAAGGGTTGGGTTGTTTTACCTTTGAGCGGCAGTTTTTTGCACACCATGGGCTAAATGGCTAGGTCACATGGACCCCGAAGGCTCAGAGAAGGTTGGGGGAGGGGACCCACTGGAACAGCTGTTGGGAGACAGATGGTAGCCTCCCGTCAAGGCCATCCAGCGTGTTCTTTAACGTTGGGTTGTTTTACCTCTGAGCGGCACTTTTTTGCACACCATGGGCTAAATGGCTAGGTCACATGGACCCCGAAGGCTCAGAGAAGGTTGGGGGAGGGGACCCACTGGAACAGCTGTTGGGAGACAGATGGTAGCCTCCCGTCAAGGCCATCCAGCGTGTTCTTTAACGATGGGAGAAAGGAATCCACTGGACAGCTGTAAAGAGATAGATGGTAGCCTCCAGTCAAATCCATCCACAGTGTTCTTTAACTTGTACAGGATATGAGCTGTCCAAATATATTATACTGACCACGGCGTAATGTCCCTTCCGGCTGGGGGCGTGGGTGGCTCAGTCGGTAGCGCGCCAGGCTCGTATTCTGTAGTTCCCAGGTTCGAGTCCCAGATGGGTCAGCGTTGAGATTTATCTCCGCAAAAATTCCCCGCCTTGCCCACGGTCAGTAGGGGACACCGATGGGCTTGGAAAGGCCGCCGTCCGTCGGATGGGACGTTAAGCCGTGGCCCCGTGTGCAGGAGAGCCATACCCTGTGCACGTTAAACACTCTGGATGGCCTTGACGGGAGGCTATCATCTGTCTCCCAAAAGCTGTGCCAGTGGGTCCCCTCCCCCGACCTTCTCTGAGCCTTCGGGGTCCATGTGACCAGGCCATTTAGCCCATGGTGTGCAAAAAAGTGCCGCTCAGAGGTAAAACAACCCAACCCTTCCGGCGGATAGCGACATTTTGAAGCCCACTGGTGCTATGAAAAAGAACTACCTGTGATTAAAAATAATTGTTTATCTTAGTTATGAGTAACACTAATTCAGACTTTATAGCCCATGATTTGAAAGTCGGTAACCTTAATCTCGTTTATTAACATAAAATTTCGATTTCAGCTTAATCCTTAGAATGCCAATTTGTAAATTTTCATAATCGATCAGGTCGATTCTTTGCATTTCGTAAGTAAATTCTTTCGAAGAAGAATTATTAGAGGCTGAAATTTAATCTTTGGATGTATTTCTCCTGTTTTGATCACTCTCGGAAATCGTCTCGAGTAGGATTCGAGGATTCTAGATTTGCTCCACTGGCATACCTTTGGTAAAGGAGAATCCTTCGCTGCGTTTTCCAGCGTAGAAGTAATTGAGACAATGAGACACCGAAGTTGAGGAAAGAATTTTTTCAGAAATCATTAGTTAATTGAGATATCAATCATTTAACAATCTACCAGAGATCTCTTAGATCAACTTATGATATCATAGATCATTGGATGATGGATAAGTGTTTGATAGCTCAGTCAACCAATAATCTGTGAGAAACACTGATGCCTAAACCGAACTTCAATTACTTACACTCAAGCTTCTTCGATGGTGTTCTCCATTTATTCTAGGGGCGGGGGTGGCTCAGTCGGTAGCGCGCCAGGCTCGTAATCTGTAGTTCCCAGGTTCGAGTCCCAGCTGGGTCAGCGTTGAGATTTATCTCCGCAAAATTCCCCGCCCTGCCCACGGTAGTAGGGGACACCGATGGGCTTGGAAAGGCCGCCGTCCGTCGGATGGGACGTTAAGCCGTGGCCCCGTGTGCGGGAGAGCCATACCCTGTGCACGTTAAAGAACACGCTGGATGGCCTTGACGGAAGGCTACCATCTGTCTCCTAACAGCTGTTCCAGTGGGTCCCCTCCCCCAATCTTTTCTGAGCCTTCGGGGTCCATGTGACCTGGCCATTTAGCCCGTGGTGTGCAAAAAAGTGCCGCTCAGAGGTAACCCAACCCAACTACTTGTCTCACAACAGCTGATCCAGTGGGTCCCCTTCTCTGAGTCTTTGGGGTCCTTGTCACCTGGCCATTTAGCCCATGGTGTGCAAAAAAGTGCCGCTCAGAGGTAAAACAACCCAACCCAACTGCTTATCTGTCTGCAGACATTCAATGATTTTATTTATTATTTTCAATTATTTTACCTCTGAGTAGAACTTTTTTGCACACCGTGGGCTAAATGGTCAGGTCACATGGACCCCGAAGGTTCAGAGAAGGTTGGGGGAGGGGACCTACTGGAACAGTTGTTGGGAGACAGATGGTAGCCGCCCGTCAAGGCCATCCAGCGTGTTCTTTAACGTGCACAGGATATGACTCTCCCGCACACGGGGCAACGGCTTAACGTTCCATCCGAGGCCAACCTATTCCAAGCCCATCTGTGTCCCCTACTGACCGTGGGCATGTAGGAGAATTTTGCGGAGATAAATCTCAACGCTGATCCAGCTGGGATTCGAACCTGGGAAATTACAGATTACGAGCCTGGCGCGCTATCGACTGAGCTACCTTCGTCCCTCGGAGTCTGGTTTCGAATCACAGGATGGCATGATTGTATCTATAAAAAAAAACAGGAAAAGCCTGGTAGAGCTTCTAGGTTATCTCCGTCCTTTATTAAAGAAACCTGAAATTTTGCTGATAGAGTGTGATAGTTAAGAGATTATTTACATTAAGAGTGATGATCTGTCCTTTTATGCTCAGGGGGTTGGTGTAAAAGGCAATTTTTTTGCTTTAAACAATACATCACAAAAAGAATTATTTATTTACGTGTAATATTAATATTTGCATTTTCTCAAATAACATTGACATTAGTCAAAATTTCCACCGTTAGATGGCGTTAAATGAGAAAAAAAAAACTTCATTCTCAGATTGTACTACAATTCCAGAAAGTCAAGACGAATGTAATCACAGAAAGCTGTGGTTGGGTTGCTTTACATCTTAGCGGCGCTTATTTTGCATACACTGTGCCAAATGGCCAGGTTACAAGGATCCCCAAGGGTACAGAATAAGTTGGAGGAAGGTGATCCACTTAGCAGCTTTAAAGATACAATTGTTAGCCTCCCCGTAAAGGCCGTTCTGTAACGCGCACAGTGTATGGCATTTCTGTATACCACATGACGACTTAACGTTCCATTTGACGGACGGCGATCTTTTCAAACCCATTGATGTCTCCTTTTTCATCGACGGTACGGTGGAGGTTGGGCTGGGTTGTTTTACCTCTGAGCGGCACTTTTCTGCACACCATGGGCTAAATGGCCAGGTCACATGGACCCCTAAGGCTCAGAGAAGGTTGGGGGAGGGGACCCACTGGAATAGCTGTTGGGAGACAGATGGTAGCCTCCCGTCAAGGCCATCCAGCGTGTTCTTTAACGTGCACAGGGTATGGCTCTCCCGCACACGGGGCCACGGCTTAACGTCCCATCCGACGGATGGCGGCCTTTCCAAGCCCATCGGTGTCCCCTACTGACCGTGGGCAGGGCGGGGAATTTTGCGGAGATAAATCTCAACGCTGACTCAGCTGGGACTCGAACCTGGGAACTACAGATTACGAGCCTGGCGCGCTACCGACTGAGCCACCCCCGCCCCTACGGTGGAGGTTAGCGGACATAAATCTCAACGCTGACACAGTTGGGACTCGAATGTAAACTATGGAAACACTATGTTGAAGAAAGATTATTATTTTTATCTTACATTACTGTTTAGTTTTCAATTCAAACAGTTCTATTTTAGTGTTTTTTCCCAAAAAAGCGTAAGAATGATCACATGATATTTCCCGGAATACAGTGAGGTGGTTCCTGCATGTAAGGTTGATAAAATTGAATCTATATTTTGTTTATTATACAGCTTTTTTTTGAAAATAACAATAGTAACGATGGTAAAAAAAGTTTTTCCATTCCCATCGTAGGTCTTGCCTTGTATTTTAGCCTCGAGCAAAACTGGAAATAAAATGTTTTCTTTAAAGAAGGTTTCTCGTGAAAGATATACATTTACTGTGTGCCATAAGCCATTAAAGGGTAAATGCGCTGCACGAAGTTCAGAGAGTAACGGAAAAAACTGAACAAAGGAATGACAAAATCAGTCAAAGTTCTTGGCTGAATAGTTATTCATCTGTGCACGTCATTGTCATTTGTTATTGCTGAATCATTATAGTCTGTGACCACACAAACAGAGTTAAGACTTGTCATCCTTTGCAGAAAGTATCTTTCTGAAAATGGTGAAATCTAGTTTCTTGATACCCTTACAGTTTTCAATGAGGCTTTAGGTTGTTTAGGTTGTTTTATCTCTTAGCTGCACTTTTTTGCACACCATGGGCTAAATGGCCAGGTCACATGGACCCCGAAGGCTCAGAGAAGGTTGGGGGAGGGGACCCACTGGAACAGCTGTTGGGAGACAGATGGTAGCCTCCTGTCAAGGCCATCCAGCGTGTTCTTTAACGTGCACAGGGTATGGCTCTCCCGCACACGGGGCCACGGCTTAACGTCCCATCCGACGGACGGCGGCCTTTCCAAGCCCATCGGTGTCCCCTACTGACCGTGGGCAGGGCGGGGAATTTTGCGGAGATAAATCTCAACGCTGACCCAGCTGGGACTCGAACCTGGGAACTATAGATTACGAGCCTGGCGCGCTACCGACTGAGCCACCCCCCGCCCCACCAGAAATCTGTATCCCTTCATGCAGATTCTGTTTGGACACACCAGGATTTGATACATTATGTTTAACGATAAATAATTAAAATAATAATAATAATTAAGAATTATGGTTAATAGTAGACTGACTTAAAAAAGTACCACCGTTAACTCACAATTATTAATAATGAAGATCGAAAATGAGAAAATATGATTATTGTAAAAACAGTTGTCGAGTAATTAAGATGGAAAATCGATTGTTGCAAAAAAAAAGATTTACCGAGTAATTGAAATGAGAAATTGATTGTTGCAAATAATTGCTGTCGAATTATTAAAATAAGAAGCTAATTGTTGTAAAAAAACAAAAGTTGTGAAATAATTAAAATGAAAAATTGATTGTCGTAAAAAATTGTTGTCGAGTAATTAAAATGAAAAACTGATTTTGCAAAACTGTATGTTTACAAGCGTTTCTCCTCTATACGTGGCAGGTCACAACCTTTAACTCTCTGGGGCGGGGTGGCTCAGTCGGTAGCGCGCCAGGCTCGTAATCTGTAGTTCCCAGGTTCGAGTCCCGGCTGGGTCAGCGTTGAGATTTATCTCCGCAAAATTCCCCGCCCTGCCCACGGTCAGTAGGGGACACCGATGGACTTGGAAATGCCGCCGTCCGTCGGATGGCACGTTAAGCCGTGGCCCCGTGTGCGGGAGAGCCATACCCTGTGCACGTTAAAGAACACGCTGGATGGCCTTGACGGGAGGCTACCATCTGTCTCTCAACAGCTGTTCCAGTGGGTCCCCTTCCCCAACCTTCTCTGAGCCTTCGGGGTCCATGTGACCTGGCCATTTAGCCCATGGTGTGCAAAACAGTGCCGCTCAGAGGTAAAACAACCCAACCCTTAATTCTTAACATACCGGGTTTATAGAGCAGAACTCACTCTAATGGTCGGGGCTAATTTCGAAATGCTTCCAGAGGGGGAAAAAGAACAACTTTAAAATATTACATTGAAATAACTAATAGACAGACGTAGGTCATGTCATATACCAAAATTAAGAGAATTTCATTGTTAGTGTTTACAAAGTGAAATATTTCAGAAAAATAGCAAGCATATTATTTTAGTAGTGCTTATTGAAAACAATATAGTAAAAAAGATTAATTTCATTGGATTTCAACCTTGTTCTGAAATAATTAATCAAAGAACATGGCATGTCATATCTTAAAATTCTACATAATAATATATAAACCGTCCCGTGGCCGAGTGGTTAACATGCTTGGCTACTGATCTAAGGGACCTGGGTTCGAGCCCCGGATTTAGGCATGGATGTGTGTCGTTTTTCTGCTGAGGTCCTGCCATCCTCTCAGATCTTCTACTGTGGCATATAAACTGACAGGCTCCTGTCAGACCTCTGTGGCAAGCAGCTGCTTGAGGGGGTATTTATTATTTTATTATAAAGAGATTTACCTGAAACAGAGTAATAATACTGCATCAAAGTTAACTATAATTGTGTTCTATCTCTGTTGATATCAACATTTACTATTAACTCATTATATAAATTATTTTTGAGGGAATTTCAAAAGGAAAAAGAAAAGGTTTAATGGTGGGAGTGCGAAGAGCTCTGTCGATGAAAGTTTAGTTTGGGAACATTAAAAGCAGGAAGAAAACAAACACAAAGGTGCGAAAAAAAATCACAGTACTGCTTGCCACCCTCATTTTTCGTAACTTTATTGAAATGTAAATCATCAGATTTATATCAATTATCAAATTTAGTTCATAAATCTTTGGGATGCATTTAAAAAAGGATAAAAATGGACAATTTCTATGGAAAAAAATTTAGAGCATATTGGAACTATAATTGCCAACGGACATGAGACGGCATTTGACTCTAGGAACTACAGCGTTTTCAGACACTTTCAGGGTTAATCCGTCATGGTGTATTTGTATATGCGTACAGTCGCTCAAAAAAGTATCCGAACACTATGGTTGATTACAGAATTCAGGAAAAATATCTGGCAACCATTTATTTTTAGAAATTAGTGATCTGGCAACCTTCGTGTCACGTGATTACAGAATTCAGAAAAAATATCTGGAGCGTGTACAGTTGCTGTACACGCTCCAGTTTGCTGTGAACGGTAACTGATCTGGCAACCTTCGTGTCACGTGACACGAAAGGTTGCCAGATCACAAATTTCTAAAAAAATCGTTGCCAGATATTTTTCTGAATTCTGTAATTAACCATAGTGTTTGGATACTTTTTTGAGCGACTGTACACTATCGCTCAGCGACAAATTAAATTTTCGTTATTGTTGCAAATATATTACTTATTATAACTGTTCAAACACGTCATTTGTATAGGTAAATGGAAAAAATCTCTTAGTAAAAGACATTTTTTGTGCGATAAATGCATTAATATACACGATCGCAAAAAAGGTAGTGAAGAGATCGTGTTAGTCGTAAACCTGTCCTACTTTGAAAATCGTATTTTTCGAGTCAGTCCAGAACTGAGTTTGCGCAAATAAGTCAGCCTTGCTTCTTGTTTATCAGAGACCCGAGATTCGTAGATGGCGAACTCCGGAACAGCAGATAGATAGGCTTCATTTTCTTTACTTATTAACACTCGAAAAAGCAAGGGAAAAAAAAATGGTGAAAAAAAAAGCACTCTTGTCTTTCAAACAGTACCATAATGAAAAAGGAACAACTTGAACTTTCCAATAGTTTATTTCTACGTACAATCAGAAAACCACTAAGGTTAAGATTTCTCTGAGGCCAGAGTATCAACGGCATTTCAGTGTTTTATTTCTATCTATATCTTCTGTCATCCTAATTAGTGGATTTTCATGGACAGAACCAAACCAATTTTTTTTCTCGGTGGGGGCCAAAATGTGCTATCCACAGCCTCGTGGTTGTAACGGCGCATTTTGTTAACTTTTGCTTAATTAACAAAGAAAATGGAAATGGATGAATAAATAAAAGAAAGAAGATGAGGAGGAGGGGGAAGGCAAATATAAGGAGGGGAGGGTGGTGAGTTGAGTAAGGATCGCAGACACTCACTTTGTCTTTCTCTGTGTTAGCATTTTCGCTCACGCTCACAAGATGAAGTTGCCCGTGATTAACCATATTCATTCCTTATCCGTCCTTAACGACGTAGCTAAAAATTTTCCCTCCCGTATTATTAGATTTTTGCGTTATTTAAGTTTGTATGAACGGGTCGCCTCCTCCTCGTCGTGAGCGCAAATCGAATTAGACGGAGAGGGAGTGAGCGCTGACTCGGGAACGGCAGCTGACGGCGATCAAGGAGAGACAACTATCCGATGCTAAAAATAGCCAAGCTAACATTGGCGGCGGCGTCGGGCAGCAACATCAGTGATGCTGGCCGGCGGTCGTGCGAGAGCCAGGCTCGTTGTTTTAAGGCACCTCTTTGTAAACGAAACGCTCAAGTGCTTCCCCGACGTAGCAAGAAGAAAGGGGAAAAGAAAGGGAAATGTAGGGAAAGAAAAATGGCGGAGGATTTTTTTTTTTTCCCCTCTTGCGTTCCATTTTAAGGGAACGAAGGGAGAGGAAAAAAATGGATGAGAACGCAGTTCAGAATAAATGGAAACCAAATGTTATCATTCTGCGAGAGACATTTTCTTTTCTCTTTTTTTGTAGGAGATAATGCCAAAACCGAATCTAGGATGGAAAATTATGGAAGATGTGCATTAAGAAGGCTAGTAGCAAAATATTTAGAGCATTTTTTTTATTTACAGAATAAGAAAAGTAGGTGTAAAAAAAATATGATTTTTTTTCTCCATGTCCATCTTCTAAATCTATCAGTAAAATACACTACATTGCCAAAAGTGTTGGTAGATGCGAAACCGATAGTGGCATTGAAGGCTTCCCTAACTTTGAAAACAAGCTTTTTTAAGAAAAACAAATATCACGATAGATAAATTGAAGATTCTTTTGTATTTATTATATTTTTAATTTATTTTTTGAATTGAACTTAATGTAAATAAAAAAATTATGTATGCATCATAAAAAAATTAATATATGTGTAAATATTTATGTTTTTTTTTACTATATGAAATGAAAATGAGGCGGAGGTGGCTCAGTCGGCTCGTAATCTGCAGTTACCAGGTTCGAGTCCGATCTGGGCCAGCGTTGAGATTTTTCTCCGCAAAACTCCCGGTTCTGCTCTCAGTCAGTAGGGGACACCGATGGGCTTGGAAAGGCCGCCGTCCGTCGAATGGGACGTTAAGCTGTGGCCCCGTGTGTGGGAGAGCACATTAAAGAACACGTTGGATGACCTTGACGGGAGGATACCATCTGTCTCCCAACAGCTGTTCCAGTGGATTTCCACCCCCAAACTTCTCTGAGCCTTCGGGGTCTCGTGACCTGGCCATTTAGCTCACTGAGTGCAAAAAAGTGCCGCTCAGAGGTAAAACAACCCAACTGAAACGAAGACATAGGTGTAACAATGGATGGGTTGGGTTGTTTTACCTCTGAGCGGCACTTTTTTGCACACCATGGGCCAAATGGCCAGGTCACATGGACCCTGAAGACTCAGAGAAGGTTGGGGGAGGGGACCCACTGGAACAGCTGTTGGGAGACAGATGGTAGCCTCCCGTCAAGGCCATCCAGCGTGTTCTTTAACGTGCACAGGGTATGGCTCTCCCGCACACGGGGCCACGGCTTAACGTCCCATCCGACGAACGGCGGCCTTTCCAAGCCCATCGGTGTCCCCTACTGACCGTGGGCAGGGCGGGGAAATTTTGCGGAGATAAATCTCAACGCTGACCCAGCTGGGACTCGAACCTGGGAACTACAGATTACGAGCCTGGCGCGCTACCGACTGAGCCACCCCCGCCCCGCATTTGACACTGAGTTGCGAATAATTTTGTATAACATAACTTTTGCGATGCAAGTTTTAGAGTTATGCATAACGAGTAATTATATCAGTAGTAAAGAATCACATATGTCTTGTAGACATGGATGTCTACAGGTCATATCATATGATTCTTAACTACTGATCTATTGATTTAACACCCTGAGCGTGAGTGCCAAATATTAATTCCATCTCTAATGAGGCAACAGAGTTGTCCACTTCCCGGATAGATGGCGCTACTGTGCGAATCAAGTAAAAAAAAATCCGGAAAGCTTATAACGTTACACAGGTTGAGAAAAGGTTAGCCATTGATGGTGTAGTGGTAGCATATCAAGCATGTTTCCTAGAGACGTGGGTTCGAATCCCACTCATGGCAAAACCAATTTTTTTTCCAGCTTATTATTTCATGAGTGATGACATATTTCTTGAAAAAATTCAAAAATAAATATTCCCTCAAGCATCTGCTTGCCACAGAGATCTGAAAGGAGCTTATTCAATTTAGTACGCCGTAAATAAGATCTCTGAGGAAGGCCAGACCTCAGGAGGTAATCAAAAACATCCGTGCCTTATCAGGGGTCGAATTTTTCATCAGTAGCCAAAGCGTGAAGCATAGTATTTATTTTTTTCCCATCGCCTTTTGGACGGGGGTGGCTTAGTCGGTAGCGCGCCAGGCTCGTGATCTGTACTTCCCAGGTTCGAGTCCCAGCTGGGTCAGCGTTGAGATTTATCTCCGCAAAATTCCCCGCCCTGCCCACGGTCAGTAGGGGACACCGATGGGCTTGGAAAGGCCGCCGTCCGTCGGATGGGACGTTAAGCCGTGGCCCCGTGTGCGGGAGAGACATACCCTGTGCACGTTAAAGAACACGCTGGATGGCCTTGACGGGAGGCTACCATCTGTCTCCCAACAGCTGTTCCAGTGGGTCCCCTCTCCCAACCTTCTCTGAGCCTTCGGGGTCCATGTGACCTGGCCATTTAGCCCATGGTGTGCAAAAAAGTGCCGCTCAGAGGTAAAACAACCCAACCCAACCCATCGCCTTTTAAATTTCGGAGATTTTTCTTTACTCTCAATAAAAGTGAGCCGATATCTCATTTCTCAGTAGACGATAAATTTCATTTTCATTTCCAAAGTGTTTATTTTTATTTTATTTCCTTTTTCAACTCAACGTAAAACCTTTGAACGTATTTTAAATTGCTTCTAGAGAGAGGTATCAAAGACAATGGGCGGCGAAAAAAAAATGAATGTGAAAATTTTGGCATGATGGCAGAAAATGTATCTGTTGGTATTGTTTCTAATATATTTTTCATCACTAAGGGCTCACGCTAATATCTTAGTGGTAGTAGCGAAGCCTAGATTGAAGCATTTGAGACAAGAAACTGCGGAATTGTTCCATCGAAGATTCTCATATGTCATTGATTCTATCAACATTTTTCAGTCGACCAGTTATAGATAAAATATTGTTACGACAGATGAACGTGCTATGTACAGTCGCTCAAAAAAGTATCCGAACACTATGGTTGATTAGAGAATTCAGAAAAAATATCTGGCAACGATTTTTTTTAGAAATTAGTGATTTGGCAACCTTCGTGTCACGTGACACGAAGTTACCAGATCACTAATTGGATCGTGTGAGCTCACAAAGACCTGGATCGTGTGGGCTCACTCACGGAAATATTGAGCGTGTGCAGTTACCGTTCACAGCAAACTGGAGCGGTTGTGGTTAATGTTCACAGCAAACTGGAGCGGTTGTGGTTAATGTTCACAGCACATTGGATCGTGTGAGCTCACAAAGACCTGGATCGTGTGGGCTCACTCACGGAAATATTGAGCATGTGCAGTTACCGTTCACAGCAAACTAGAGCGGTTGCGGTTAATGTTCACATCACATTGGATCGTGTGGGCTCACTCACGGAAATATTGAGCGTGTGCAGTTACCGTTCACAGCAAACTGAAGCGTGTGCAGTAACTGCACACGCTCCAGTTTGCTGTGAACGGTAACCGGAGCGTGTACAGTTGCTGTACAGGCTACAGATATTTTTCCTGAATTCTGTAATCACGTGACACGAAAGGTTGCCAGATCACTAATTTCTAAAAAAATCGTTGCCAAATATTTTTTCTGAATTCTCTAATCAATCATAGCGTTCGGAAACTTTTTTTAAGCGACTGTACAATGAACTCATGATAGATGTGTCATTAACGCTCGCGTATGCTTCAGCGTGACAGTTACGTTATCAACTGATTAGAGCGAGATTTAAATAATAAGAATTGAGGTGGGAAGCCAAAAAGGTTGGGTTGGGTTGTTTTACCTCTGAGCGGCACTTTTTTGCACACAATGGGCTAAATGGCCAGGTCACAAGGACCCCGAAGGCTCAGAGAAGGTTGGGGAAGGGGACCCACTGGAACAAGCTGTTGGGAGACAGATGGTAGCCTCCCGTCAAGGCCATCCAGCGTGTTCTTTAACGTGCACAGGGTATGGCTCTCCCGCACACGGGGCCACGGCTTAACGTCCCATCCGACGGACGGCGGCCTTTCCAAGCCCATCGGTGTCCCCTACTGAACGTGAGCAGGGCGGGGAATTTTGCGGAGATAAATCTCAACGCTGACCCAGCTGGGACTCGAACCTGGGAACTACAGATTACGAGCCTGGCGCGCTACCGACTGAGCCACCCCCCCCCCCCCCCCAAAAAAAAAAAAAAAAAAAAAAAAAAAGTAAAGAAGGACGTTTTGTGATGAATTAGTGTTGCGTGATGCTAAGTAAAAAAAGGTTGCTTTTATTTCGTTCAGGATGAACCATTGGTGAAAGAAAATCAACATCAAAGTGTGTTTTTATCTATTAGGAGAGATCGTCATCAGATGCCTCGCATTTATAAAGTGTAAAGCATTGCGAAGGTAAACATATATCACAAATGAATTTCAACATAAATTTCTTTGTTAAATGTTATGAAAATAATAGGTTCTCTTTTGTACTAGGAGTAAATATTGACAACACTGTGGTATAAACATTGGAAATTAATTAAGCATAATAGATTTTTTTTATGTATCATCATTATTCTGATGAAGAGAAAAACTTGTGTTTAGATAAGAATGTTTATTTGTATGGTTTTATACCGTTGTAATAAATTACTCAATTCGTACTTTTGTTTGGTAAACATAATTTTGAACTCACACTCAGTTTCCATCAATTAAAACTAGAACAATATTATTAGTTTATTGATATGTGGCTTATAGCTTAATTCACCAATGTCGTGTGAGAATTTTTGATCTATGAATTGCGCAGTCTCTTTGACTCAATTGCTTACATCCACGCTTCGCCGTTGATTAGTGGTATTGTTTTTAAACAGCCTTTTTATGACCAAAACAATATAAACTGTAAATCTGAAAACAGAAATGGAAAACATGTTACACAAAAGTAAGAAATTTCTATAAAAAATTTCGGAACAAATTTACTCCTGGTCCACGCTGCAGCCCTTTCAGAACGTATTAAATTAGGTGCCTATTTCCACAAGCGAATTTGAGAGATAATTCTCTTAAATGAATCTGATTTATTATAACAACTAGGTCTTTGATATTGATGATCCACTATTACATCTGCTCTGCTCTTCATAAAAATGGTTGGCCCTCTACTCTTTCAGTCTAACGAAGTATGTCAATTCAAGGATAGCCCAAGGTCATCATTCTGCATTGGACAATAAAAAACTAAACTGAAATCACAATAAAGGGAACGACGAAAACGTACTCTCTGTTTGGAATTTCTTTAATAAGAATTGTGTTCGTTTTTCTTTTGGAAAATTATATTATTTTGAAAACTCGAAACAAATTTTGCTCAGTTCCTAAAAATAAATTAATCTTCTCACCTGCCGCATTTTGGGCCATTTTGTGCATTTCGAAACTTAATTAGTTTTCAGAAGAAGAAAAAAACAGCTATTCAAAACTGACCATTAATAAAAATCAAGATTCAACTTTCAGTTACCATTCGTTTGTTGAGTAATCACTGCAGTCAACTCTACTCTGTCTTCAACATCTCTTTGAGTTTTAATAAACTATAAAATTCTTGGGGCGGGGGTGGCTCAGTCGGTAGTGCGCCAGGCTCGTAATCTATAGTTCCCAGGTTTGAGTCCCAGCTGGGTCAGCGTTGAGATTATCTCTGCAAAAATTCCCCGCCCTGCCCACGGTCAGTAGGGGACACCGATGGGCTTGGAAAGGCCGCCGTCCGTCGGAACGTTAAGCCGTGGCCCTGTGTGCGGGAGAGCCATACCCTGTGCACGTTAAAGAACACGCTGGATGGCCTTGACGGGAGGTTACCATCTGTCTCCCAACAGCTGTTCCAGTGGGTCCCCTCCCCCAACCTTCTCTGATCCTTCGGGGTCCATGTGACCTGGCCATTTAGCCCATGATGTGCAAAAAAGTGCCGCTGAGAGGTAAAACAACCCAACCTATAAAATTCTTTCTTGGAACATGTTGAAACATTAATAGGATAATATCATATTGTTTCTTGAACAATCTTTGTCTTTCTTCAATCCTATGAGGAATGTTGGATGTTTATCATATTTCCAAATATTCTTTATCGACAAAATTAATTTCCTGATATTTCTGTTTATGATTCTTTGGGGTATCTTTCTAAACTCTCTTCCTCTTGTGAGGTAGCTCCGATCTTTTGAAAACTTTGTATGAATTAAAAAGAATTAATAGTTTTTCATGCATATATGCATACAAAATTCTCATTTCTCATGCAACCATGGCAACGGAGGTACTACCAGACTATGTAATTTTCGTCTCCAGACGTGTCTTATTTGAGCTACAGCTGCTGCATTTGGCCACTGCAGGCCAATTCTAGTAAGGTCCTGTATGACATTGTCTGCCCATCGCATCCTAGGTCTGTCCCTTTTTCTGAAACCTTAAGTACACTGTTCATAATCCTGTTTGCCAATATGCAGCTATGCATCCGAGCAACATGGCCAAACCAATGCAGTCTCTCTCAGCATAATATGATGCTCAAAAGAGGTTGAGGATTCCTTCTTCTAACCTCATTATTACTTACAAAGTCAAACCACCTAATGCCCAAGATACTGCGCAAGCATCTAGAATCAAAGACATCAAGTTTCCTGTTATCTTGCTTACAAAGGGTCTATGTTTCGCTACCATAACTAACCTTAGAAAGAACCAGACTATTATACAGCCAAATTTTAGTCTTTAGGTATACACGCCTATTTTTCTATACTCTCCATCGATTTTTAAAAATTTTAAGAATCTAGTTAAATTACTCTTTGTTTATTATTTTTACTTGGAGTAGAAACTAATAAGTTACATTTAGAGTTTTCTTGAATAGTTTTGAGTTGTTTCTTTTGTTTTGTATCTCGATGTGCATCAGCGATAAAGATCATGATATATATATTTATATCAGTTGAAATATATCATCATGCCTGATTAATTTTAATTATAAGTGTTTTCTTTTAAATGATGCGGGGAGGGGCGGGGGTAGCTCAGTCGGAAGCGCGCCAGACTCGTAATCTGATGTTCCCGGTTCGAGTCCCATCCGTGTGCGGAGAGTCATACATACTCTCTGCACGTTAAATGACACGTTGGATGGCCTTGATGGGAGGCTACCATCTGTCTCCCAACAGATGCCCAGTGGGACCCCTCCCACAACCTTCTCTGAGCTCCGAGGTCCTTGTGACCTGTCAGTTTAGCCAATTGTGTGCAAAAAAAGTGCCGCTCATTGGTAAAATACACAACTCAAATGATGGGCTATGGGGTAACGAAAAGAATTAAACATTTGCACGGAGTGGGAAACTTTAAGTTTCAAAAGTCTTTGGAATATTTGACGGAATCTGAGAGATATACTGAATTTCAGGAACCCGGATATTTGAATATACGCTGTATACAGTATATGAATATAAATTCGTGAAAACTGGGAAACGAGAAATCGTGCAGAAAAATCGCTGCAGTTTGTTTTTATATTCATTATCACCCAGAATTGTTTCAGAACAACAGAAATAGAATCCAAAATCGTACAGATTGGAAGCCATAAAGAAATCTTTCTGTATGCAAGCTCACAGAAAGAATCTACCGAGGTTACCAATGGAAGCCATCAGATATTATATTGACAAAATGTCTCATGACACTCTGGAAAGTTGCCGAGGTCATTAGAAGAACAACAGACAAAGTCTTGTAGGAAATCAAGGCAAAATATCACATGGGACCAGTAGGAGTTGAAAAATGATAAGACGAAAAAAGGAAACCTCCGTGAATGTGTGGGAAAGTCTCGAGAGGTCATAGAGGGAAACTTCCGATGTCAACAATAGAAATAGCTGATGAAAACAAAAAATCTTTCTGAATGATCCGCAAAACTCCCCGCCCTGCCCACGGTCAGTAGGGGACATCAATGGGCTTGGAAAAGCCGCCGTCCGTCGGATGGGACGTTAAGCCGTGGCCCCGTGTGCGGGAGAGCCATACCTTGTGCGCGTAAAAAAACACGCTGGATGGCCTTGACGGGAGGCTACCATCTGTCTCCTAACAGCTGTTCCAATGGGTCCCCTCCATCAACCTTCTCTGAGCTTTGGGGTCCATGTGACCTGGCCATTTAGCCCATGGTGTGCAAAAAAGTGCTACTCAGAGGTAAAACAACCCAACCCAACCCTTTCTGAATGAAATTGTGACTTTTTCCAAGGTCACTGAATGAGAAATTTGATGACCATACTGAAAAAATAGAGACCTAACAGAGATATATTTTTAGACCGTAAAAGAGAATTATAGATCCTGCAAGAAATTTTTTAGAAGCCTTATAGGAAAACTTTCCGTTTCGAGTAGCAAATTAATTATGATCTACAAAACGACCATGAGAACTATGATTTAGGGTGGGTTGTTTTCCTATTGAACTGCACTTTTTTTCACATAAGGAGCTAAATTGTACAGTCGCTCAAAAAAATATCCGAACACTATGTTGATTACAGAACATCCGAACACTATGTTGATTACAGAATTCAGAAAAAATATCTGGCAATGATTTCTTTAGAAATTAGTGATATAGCAACCTTCGTGTCACGTGACACGAAGGTTGCCAGATCACTAATTTCTATATATAATTGTGCCTATATTGAAAGTTTTTCTGCGCTAACTCTCATTCTACCCTCGGTGAAAAAGGGAAGAACATTGGATTTCGAAAGACAAACATTTCCATCCGATAGACAGAGGCCTTTTGAAGCTTAAGCCGTGGTTCCATATACAATTGAGCTATACCTTGTGCACGCTAAAGAACTCACTGAATGGCCTTGACGAGAGGCGACCATCTGTCTCCTAACAGCTGCTTAGTGAACCCTTTTCGCCAACTACCTCTCAGCCTTTGGGGTCTGGCTATTTAGCCCATGGTGTGCAAAAAATGTGCCGCTCAGAGTTAATGCAACCCATAGATTCTACATACGGCTCCAGACTTTAATGTCCTCTCCAAAGGATGGTGGCCTTTCAAAGTTCATCGGTGTTCCCTTCCTCGTCGATGGGAGTTGGGTTGGGTTGTTTTACCTCTGAGCGGCACTTTTTTGTACACCATGGGCTAAATGGCCATGTCACATGAACCCCGAAGGCTCAGAGAAGGTTGGGGGAGGGGACCCACTGGAATAGCTGTTGGGAGACAGATGGTAGCCTCCCGTCAAGGCCATCCTGCGTGTTCTTTAACGTGTACAGGGTATGGCTCTCCTGCACACGGGGCAATGGCTTAACGTCCCATCCGACGGACGGCGGCCTTTCCAAGCCCATCGGTGTCCCCTACTGACCGTGGGCAGGGCGGGGACTCGAACCTGGGAACTACAGATTACGAGCCTGGCGCGCTACCGACTGAGCCACCCCCGCCCCTCGATGGGAGAACGAGTGTTTGGTGGGAGAAGATTGCAACACATTTCAAATTATGAATTGAGGATATTTCCTCAAAAATATTTCCCAGATTGATGGCTATTTTAAGCTGCAGGTTTAATAGCTGTCGAAAACATATTGGCGCATTTCTGAGATCAATGGCCGTGTTGTTGTCAATTAAGAACGGACCGTTGACGTTTCGAGGAGCAACCATTTTCAATGACACAGTTCAGTGACTTATCTGTGAGGACAAATAAATTCTTTTATGAAAGAGAAACATGTTGTCTTGTTTTTCTTTTCCTTCACGACGAGAACAAGCAATCAGGAATCAATTCTGGATTTTCCGGTGCCTCTTCTTTAAGGCAATTTATCTCTAAGTCACGTGTCTGTGCGACTTATATCATCTACATGATTTGAAAGATTCTAGAAAGAAATGCTTCACAAAAAGAAAGCGTTTCTTTCGTAAAACTTGCTGAAAGATCGTTGACTTTGGGAGCGTCGTACGAAATTGAAGGTGATCAACCAATTCGGATGATGAGCAACAACCAGCATGATGATAAACGAACTTTAATCAGGGGAACCGATGAAGCAGGATGCGAATATTAACTTTAATGGAGTTCTCTGGATTCACAAAATATCATTAGAAATATTTTTAGTGCTTCGAATATAGAAAGGCGAGTAGGAAACCCGCCTAAATTAGACGTGTGAAAACTGAAAATTCGAAATGTCGAATTGAACAATATAATGGAAAAAAAGCGGGTTCAGGTTTAGAAATCGAGTTCATTTATGGATAAAGACATGAAGTTTTAACTCAATAAGTTTCGTGTTCAAAAACAACGGGGTCCCTTTAACCTCCACCTCCAAGCCAAGTCAAGTAGAAAAATTAAAGTGTTTTCAAACTCGATATCGTGTTCTACAGTCGCTCAAAAAAAATATCCGAACACCACGGTTGATTACAGAATTCAGAAAAAATATCTGGCAACGGTTTTTTTTAGAAATTAGTGATCTGGCAACCTTCGTGTCACGTGACACGAAGGTTGCCAATTTCTAAAAAAATCGTTGCCAGATATTTTTTCTGAATTCTGTAATCAACCATAGTGTTCGGATGCATATGAATATATAATGCAATGAGTATGGAGCGTGTGCAGTTACCGGTCACAGCAAACTGGAGCGGTGGCGGTTAATGTTCACAGCACATTGGATCGTGTGAGCTCACAAAGACCTGGATGGTGTGGACCTTCCGTGCTGGATCGTGTGGGCTCACTCACGGAAATATTGAGCGTGGGCAGTTATCGTTCACAGCAAACTGGAGCGTGTGCAGTAACTGCACACGCTCCAGTTTGCTGTGAACGGTAACTGGAGCGTGTACAGTTGCTGTACACGCTCCAGATATTTTTCCTGAATTCTGTAATCACGTGACACGAAGGTTGCCAGATCACTAATTTCTAAAAAAAAATCGTTGCCAGATACTTTTTCTGAATTCTGTAATCAACCGTGGTGTTCGGATATTTTTTTGAGCGACTGTATTTCTCTGCGTATTAATGATTTTAGACTTCGTATATTGAGATATTAAAAGATAATGGAGTGTATCACCATTAATGTTTTTTTCACATCATTTCATCGTTAAGAAAGCTGTGAACAATGGATATCTTCATGTAGAGGTAAAAAGGGCATTCGACCCATCTCTCCCAGAGATTTAGAAATATTTTAATGTAAGGCGATTATAAAGCACGCCACTCATTAGAGGTGTAGGAAAAATGGAAGTTTCAAAACAATTAAAATTACAGGTGTTAGAAATGACCGCTGGCGTATCTCTCGGTGACGTTTGAAGAGATACCAAAAACTTTTTGAGGTACAGTCGCTCAAAAAAGTATCCGAACGCTATGGTTGATTACAGAATTAAAAAAAAAATATGCCAACGATTTTTTTAGAAATTAGTGATCTGGCAACCTTCGTGTCACGTGACACGAAGGTTGCCAGATCATTAATTTCTAAAAAAAATCGTTGCCAGATATTTTTTCTGAATTCAGTAATCAACCATAGTGTTCGGATATTTTTTGGAACGACTGTATAGATTTTAATTATTTAAATTCCATTGGAGGAAACTTGAAGGAGAAATTTAGGACAAGACGAAGAAATAGTTGGGTAATTTAGTATTTATTTATTTATTTATTTATTTATACACCTAACAACCATGGTTGTTAGGCCAGGCCCTTCTACACCAGGTTCAGTTAAAAACAATGCAAAAAGTATAAAGAAACACAAGAGAATATTTTAAATGTTATACATATCAAATGTATAAGTTATCATTATTCAATGAAATGTCATAGTTATAAAATTTAATAGTTTTATGTTTAATAGTAAAATAAATAAATAATAGTTTAAGGTTTGAAAATAAAGATATGCATGGGGGAGAGATAAAATATGTTAAATGCATAATTTAAATCGTTTAATTTTAAAAATAGAGAAGAAAAGTGACTCAAGGTTCTAAATAACATTCTATTGTAGAAAGGAACTTGAATTTGTAACTCAGAACGGATGGTACAAGGGTTGGGTTGGGTTGTTTTACCTCTGAGCGGCACTTTTTTGCACATCATGGGCTAAATGGCCAGGTCACATGGACCCCTAAGGCTCAGAGAAAGTTGTGGGAGGGGACCCACTGGAACAGCTGTTGGGAGACAGATGGTAGCCTCCCGTCAAGGCCATCCAGCGTGTTCTTTAACGTGCACAGGGTATGGCTCTCCCGCACACGGGGCCACGGCTTAACGTCCCATCCGACGGACGGCGGCCTTTCCAAGCCCATCGGTGTCCCCTACTGACCGTGGGCAGGGCAAGGAATTTTGCGGAGATAAATCTCAACGCTGACCCAGCTGGGACTCGAACCTGGGAACTACAGATTACGAGCCTGGCGCGCTACCGACTGAGCTACCCCCGCCCCAGGATGGTACAAGGGAAACCCGTGTGCGAAATTTGGGATCATTCGGTCAAGTATTTGCGGAATTACAGAGGAGGGAGTAAATTCTGTTAAGAAGAGATAGAACTGTTTTAACAGAAGTGTGATAATGAAGTTTTAGTAAGCAAAGAGAACGCTTGACAGCTTTTTAACTGCAAACAATAGTTGGAGAGTTGCCAAGAATTATGTAAACGTGCCGTGAAAGAAAAGCATGACTTCTGCCCTAGTGACGATCCCGTGGACATGGATGTTACACTAACGAAAATGAAAGCAACAAGCTCAGAAACATAAGTAAAAAAATACGCCGCTGAACGGAACGAAGTGAACGTTATGGATACAATGTGATATGTGACATTCTGGGATAAAACAAAATGTTAAAGTGTAAAGAAACTAGTTAACTGCTTGCCCAACAATATCGAATGGAGATGAACGTAAATGAAGTAATAATGTCTCTAGTGTCCTAAGTATGATGGTAATCCCCTCTGTGAGCAATGCAAGCCTGACAGTGATTCGCCATGTTGTAAATAAAGCTGTCCAGCAGAGCCTAGGCAGTAATTCCTACGCCTCATGCAGAGCAGATCATAGCTTCTGGAGGGTTACGGAGTAGGGGTAGCGAGTGTCTGTCCGTCACTCTACATATCCTAGACATGTTTTATGGGATTCAGGTCTGGTGATTGGAATGTCCACAATTCATTCGAGTGATATCTTTATTCTAAATATTTTCGTTTACCGGAAAGATTATATGAGGTCGGTCATTGTCGTTCATTAAGACAAATCCTGGACCACAGCATCTGTAAAACGATGATCTCAAGTATCCAGGATCTCATCTCGGTATCTGACACCATCAGACTTTGTCGATTTTACTCTTGCGATCTCATGGATTGATACACATCCCAGGTTAGAACATCAATCCACCTCCTCCTTATTGGTATTACCTGCCCTGCCCACGGTCAGTAGAGGACACCGATGGGCTTGATAAAGGTCTGCCGTCCGTCGGATGGGACGTTAAGCCGTGGCCCCGTGTGCGGGAGAGACATACCCTGTGCACGTTAAAGAACACACTGGATGGCCTTGACGGAAGGCTACCATCTGTCTCCCAACAGCTGTTCCAGTGGGTCCCCTCCCCCAACCTTCTCTGAGCCTTCGGGGTCCATGTGACCTGGAAATTTAGCCCATGGTGTGCAAAAAAGTGCCGCTCAGAGGTAAAACAACCCAACCCAAATCCTTATTGGTCCCCTTTCTGGTAATTGTGTTCCACGTTCTCCCGATATGAATGTCTGTAGAGGATCACTTTGCAAGCTGAATCTCGATTCGTCGGTAAAGAGCATATATTCCCTTGTTGATCGATTCAATTGGCATGCTGGCGAAACCGTTCAAAACGAGCTCTTATGTGGGCCTGAGTCAAGGGAACACAAACGGCAGGTCGTCTTGCATAGAGCGCACTGTTATTGAGCCTCCTGTAAACTGTATGTCGGGATGCAGTCCTTCCAGCGGATAAGGTGAGCCCTGATACAAGTGTCTGTCTCCATGACATCTCGCGTTTTCTTCAGATAATGACCATGCTATCTCCATGTTCAAGAATGTTTCCATTCTCTTCAATTTTTTTCCAATTCTGCCTTCACAGGCGGTTAACAACAGAACAATCCACATTTAACCATCTGGTCACTTCAGATTGAGATTGCCTTGCTTCCAGTCTCCCCACGGGACTCCAATACAACGAAACTTTCAAACGACTTCTCTGTTATGTTCTGCCTTAATGTGGAGAGCCATAGGGAGACTGGAAGCAAGGCAAAACATCTCCCAGAGAAGTCGTTTCTGAAGACGAATCATCCGTACGACTTTTCTGTGAGATGTTCTGCCTCACTTCAAGTCTTCCTGTGGCTCTCCATCTCAACGAAACGTCCAAACGACTTCTCTGCGATTTCTGTCTTGTTGTCAGTCTCAGCAAATCGTCCAAACGACTTCTCTGCGATTTCTGTCTTGTTGTCAGTCTCAGCAAATCGTCCAAACGACTTCTCTGCGATTTCTGTCTTGTTGTCAGTCTCAGCAAATCGTCCAAACGACCTCTCTGTGAGGTGTTCTGCCTCACTTCCAGTCTCCCTATGGCTCCCGATCTCAAACGATTTGTCCAAACGACTTCTCTGTGAGGTATTCTGTCTTGCTCTCAGTCTTCCTATGGCTCTCTATCTCAAAGAATCGTCCAAACGACTTCTCTATGGGATGCTATGTCTTTGTTCCCAGTCTCCATTTGGTTGTCCATCTCAACGATTCGTCCAAACGACTTCCCTGTGAGGTGTTCAGAATGTTCACAGAGCAGAGAGACTTTCAGTAACTGAAGTATTATGATGCTATTGCATCAGAAAAACAAAAGCGATATATTTTATGCTAGCCAATCCATCTGTTGCGTCCTGGATATCTAGTTCTGTTTGTCCTGACTCTTGAGGGGCGGGGGTGGCTCAGTCGGTAGGGCGCCAGGCTCGTAATCTGCACTTTACAGGATCGAATCCCAGCTGGGTCACTGTTGAGATTTATCTCCGCAAAACTCCCCGCCCTGCCAACGGTCAGTAGGGGACACCGATGGGCTTGGAAAGTTCGCAGTCCATAGGATGGGACGTTAAGCCGTGGCCCCGTGTGCGGGAGAGCCATACCCTGTGCACGTTAAAGAACACGCTAGATGGCCTTGACGGCAGGCTACCATCTGTCTCCCAACAGCTGTTCCAGTGGGTCCCCTCCTCCAACCTTCTCTGAGCCCTCAGGGTCCATGTGACCTGGCCATTTAGCCCATGGTGTGCAAAAAAGTGCCGCTCAGAGGTAAAACAACCCAACAACTCAACCTGACTCTTGAAAGCAATTTATTTATTTCTTGGTATACCTCGTCATCCTCTCTTGATGCAATAACGGTGAAAATTCGAGATACAGAAGACATGCATTTTTCTAACGATAATTTGATTTACTTCAGTTCTGTTTGAACTTCTTTTTTTTTGGTTCAGTTTATTCAACAAGAAAGCAAACATATTACATTGACATTGCATGTGCTATGGTATTTAATTATAAAATTTATAAAAGTCTTGAAACAAAAATAAAACCATATTTTAATCATTAATATTACATTTTACTCCCACTCGAGAAAGTACTCGTCGAGAAAGTACTCGGATGTGGGATCGATCAATAGTAACAGACATACATCTCCGCGAAGAAACCTCCGCTTCTAACCTCCTGTGGGAGGTTAGAAGTCATTGCTGATGTTGGAAGACAGTCAAGCACACACATCTCCACGTTTTCAATCGTGCGTCTTTGTATATGTAAATTTGGCTTGCACTCTGATCAGGCAAATTTCTCGTATGGAGGCGTTTTTATCGTGTTATTATGTATCGCCTTGCGGCACAACACATTTTCTGTTTTGCATATGATAGTATTTTGGGATTAGTTCTTTGCGTCACTCTAGCGGTGAGACCATTTTGTGTTTGCTGCTTAAATTTTGACCACAATTGTCATCTTCTTAAATGTGGACGCTTGGGATTTCTTCGTATTTAAAATCAAATCATTGTAACTCATTTGGAAATATTAACGACTTTGAGGACCACTTTGTTAGATGAGAGAATTTCAAACTGAGAGCTTATTTTTTAAGCTGATATTCTGACGTAGAAAAGTTTCAGTTTTGAACCTTTTGAACATGAATTAATATCAAGTTTCAATAAATGAATCATATAATTAGCTTTTACCTATTAACTTTTATTTTTAACAGATAACAACTTTGAAATAGTGCTTCAAAACTTTTATTTTTACAGATAACAAAATCTAAATCCTACTAACTTAACTTTTATTTTTAACAGATTGCAGAGCTGGAATTTCTAATTTAAGACTTACTTTAACATGTAATAACACCGTAATCTCTACTTCAAAGCTTTTATTATTTTAACAGATAACAACGTTAGAATACCTACCTCTAAACTCCTATTTTAAAAAATAACACTAGAATCTGAAATCTAAACTCCTATTTTAACAGACTACTCTAAAATCCCTCCCTCTTAACTCCTATTTTAATAAATGACACCAGAATCCCTCCCATTAAACTATTTCAACACGTAAATAGAGTACCATTAGAATCCTGCTTTTCTAAACTCCTATTTTAAAAGGTAACACTAGAATCCGAAAACTAAACTCCTGTTTTAACAGATAACTCTAAAATCCTTTCCTCTTAACTCCTATTTTAATAAATGACACCAGAATCCCTCCCACTAAACAATTTTAACAGATAACATTAGGATCCTCCTTTTCTAAACTTTCATATCATGAGACAACGACAGAATCCCTATCTCAACATCGAGGACCGGATCGTTTTAGATTCCCTTTCGCCTCCAATTCCTGTTACTAAGTAGCCTTCTCAAAGGATGGGCCATGGCACACTTGCTCCCCCCCTCCCCTCTCTGCATCCAGGCTATCAACAATGGAGCCGAATTCACATCCACTTACAATCATCGAAACCAAACAAACGGGAAAAAACATCAGAAAGCGATGAAACTGATATTTGTCATTTTCGAAAGATTCTTACGGAAGAAAAGAAAAACGCGAATTTTTCCGAGTCGTTTGCTGCAGCTGCCGCCAACCACCGACGACACATTTGGACGAAGAGCGTCGGTCGTGTCGGGTTCTGTTAATATTTGGTTGCGTGCATCGGTCGCGGTGAGGGAGTGCGGCCTATCACCGCTGAAGCAACAGGACATGAACTATTCAGTGAGGCTGACGAATACGCAACGGTGGCACGGTGAGCACATTACCATCGAGGATGAATATGGAACAGGAAGAGCAAAAAAAAACATAACGCTCTCCATGTTGCTTTCCCATGTGCCCTTGAGAGTATTACGTACCAATTTTATCGCTCTACGCTAACGATTTCGATAGAAGTTTATCTCTAATGAATCTAATTTGTAATTTGAATATCGTGTAAGAGCTGTTTACTTTTAATCTTCACTAAGATCGACGCTGCTGTTATCCACGTCATCATTACAGTTATTGCCGTTTTGTGTTGAGAGAGAGACGATGAACGTCATGGTTTACGTCCAGTAGAATATTTGCATCAAAGTTGGCTCGTATTTTTGCTGCACCGCACGGAATTTGTAGAATTCAGGGGCCGGGCGAAATTTGTAGATGAGGAAACGAGTGAAGAGTTGGTTGAGGAAACGGGTAAGAGTGTTGTTGAGGAAATGTTGTTGAGGGAACAGGTGAAGAGTGTCGTTGAGGAAATGGGTGAAAAGTTCGTTGTTGAGGGAATGGGTAAAGAGTATCGTTGAGAAAACGGGTGATGAGTGTCGTTGAGGGAATGGGTGAAGAGTTATCGTTTAGAAAACGGGTGATGAGTGTCGTTGAGGGGACGGATGAAGAGTGTCGTTGAGGAAACGGGTGAAGAGTGTCGTTGAGGAAACGGGTGAAGAGTGTTGTTGAGCAAACGGGTGAAGTGTGTTGTTGAGGGAATGGGTGAAGAGTGTCGTTGAGGAAATGGGTGAAAAGTTCGTTGTTGAGGGAATGGGTGAAAAGTTCGTTGTTGAGGGAATGGGTGAAGAGTATCGTTGAGGAAACGGGTGATGAGTGTCGTTGAGAATGTGGGTGAAGAGCATCGTTGAGGAAACGGGTGAAGGGTGTCGTTAAGGGGACGGATGAAGAGTGTCGTTGAGGAAACGGGTGAAGAGTGTCGTTGAGGAAACGGGTGAAGAGTGTCGTTGAGGAAACAAGTGAAGGGTGTTGTTGAGCAAACGGGTGAAGAGTGTTATTGAGGGAACGGGTGAAGAGTTTGTTGAGGGAACGGGTGAAGAGTTTGTTGAGGAAACGGGTGAAGAGTGTTGTTGAGGAAATGTTGTTGAGGGAACAGGTGAAGAGTGTCGTTGAGGAAATGGGTGAAAAGTTCGTTGTTGAGGGAATGGGTGAAGAGTATCGTTGAGGAAACGGGTGATGAGTGTCGTTGAGAATGTGGGTGAAGAGCATCGTTGAGGAAACGGGTGAAGGTGTCGTTGAGGGGACGGATGAAGAGTGTCGTTGAGGAAACGGGTGAAGAGTGTCGTTGAGGAAACAAGTGAAGGGTGTTGTTGAGCAAACGGGTGAAGAGTGTTGTTGAGGGAACGGGTGAAGAGTTTGTTGAGGGAACGGGTGAAGAGTTTGTTGAGGAAACGGGTGAAGAGTGTTGTTGAGGAAATGTTGTTGAGGGAACAGGTGAAGAGTGTCGTTGAGGAAATGGGTGAAAAGTTCTTTGTTGAGGGAATGGGTGAAGAGCATCGTTGAGGAAACGGACAAAGAGTGTCGTTGAGGGGACGGATGAAGAGTGTCGTTAAGGAAACGGGTGAAGAGTGTTGTTGAGGGGACGGATGAAGAGCATCGTTGAGGAAACGGGTGAAGAGTGTCGTTGAGGGGACGGATGAAGAGTGTCGTTGAGGAAACGGGTGAAGAGTGTTGTTGAGGAAAGGGTGAAAAGTTTGTTGAGGGAACGGGTGAAGAGTTCGTTGAGGGAACGGGTTAAAGTTCTCGTCGAGTATCAGGACGCAAATTGCAGTTGAGCCACTAGGGAAGTTTTCCACTGAGGGGCTGGCACAGTTTGCTATTGAGGGGGTTGAATGCAATTTGTTTCATGAAGGACTGAGTTGAAGTCTGTCGTTGAGGGTCTACTTATGTACCAAAATAAGAAAGGTTAGAAAATAAATGCCATAAGCATATAAAAATAGAGTGAGTTTTTAAAATGGCGAATATCATATTGTTACGATGAACGGGATACAATGAACTTGTGATTTGATGTATCATATTGATGCTCGCATGTGCTTCAGCGTGCGAATGATGTCCCTAACCACTTCGAGCGTTGAATCAACTTAATAATAAGGAATAAGGGAGTTGTAATTAAGAGGAATTAGAGTGTGAAGGAAAACGTAGTTTGTCTTAGTCTGTGCACTTAGTATAAAGAAGAAATGTTTTTATTTGCTGTGTGCGTGGCAGGTTGAATAAATTTACTAGCGTAATCGTGTTAGTAAACTAGTAAAAGAAACATTGTCTGAAACGTGGTGATCAACGTCTGAAAAGAATTAATTCTGAGAAATCAGTATACTTTGCCACAGTTTTGGAGTACTTGATGACTAAAATCTTGTAAGAAAGTCATTTGGTGTATAGTTATTTAGTTTGTTTAGGAATTGGTAAGGTATTCTTGATAGATTGCGCCGTCCGTCGGATGGGACGTTAAGCCGTGGCCCCGTGTGTGGGAGAGCCATACCCTGTGCACGTTAAAGAACACGCTGGATGGCCTTGACGGGAGGTTACCATCTGTCTCCCAACAGCTGTTCCAGTGGGTCCCCTCCCCAACCTTCTCTGAGCCTTCGGGGTCCATGTGACCTGGCCATTTAGCCCATGGTGTGCAAAAAAGTGCCGCTCAGAGGTAAAACAACCCAACCCTACCCTTGATAGATTGCAGGTTTGTTCACAAATATGATTGTGTCACTTATCGAGTGTTGTAAAAAGCCATATTTTATGCCTTGAGTGAAGATACTAAGAATTATAGAGGAAACAACTCTTTGTCGGAATAATAATAAGGTTTATGTTCTTCTGAAGGTTTATTTTTACACTGATGAATATTTGTGTTGGTTGAATTTAGTTTAATTAATATTTTCATTCATACTTTTTAATAAATTACGTTATTTTAGAATTATAATTGTTAAATACTCTTTTTGAACTCACGCCAAGTTTTCATTCGTTTAATTCATAACAATATCAATAATCACATACACTGAGATGTCAGTTTATTAGGTACACCTACCAAGTATCGTGTTGCGCCTCCTTTGGACTTCGTACTCCTCTGGACTTCGTCTGGACTCTCTCTGGACTTCCTCTGGACTTCTTTCCTCTGGAAAAGGAGGACTTCGTACCTCCTTTGGACTCCTTTGAACCTCCTTTGGACTCGTTTGGAATTCGCCGGGGTATGGAACTTGCAAGATGCTGAATGCGTTGTGCAGGAATGTTCTACCATGTACCATGCTGAAATGGGTCTGTCACGAAGATGCTGCAAATTGGACGGTGGCACAGTCTCGCTGCAAACGACTCTTACCACTTCGTCCCAAAGATGCTCAATAGAGTATAGATCCTGGGGACTGTGCAGGCCAATGAAGCAACAAAAACTAGTCGGCATGTTCCTGGAACTATTCGGTGATGATACGCACCTTCTGAGCAGGTGCATTATTATCCGAGTGAAGATAAACTAACATGAAAGGATGAATTTGGTCACCAACGATGCTCAAATGTGCCATGGTTTTCAGATGTCTTTCGTTGGGTATCAGGGGACATCATGTGGGTAGGGAAAACGTTACTCGCACCACTACACCGCCACCATCGGACTGTACTGTCGACACCAGAAAAGATGGCTCTGACCAGGCTACCTTTTTTCAGTCCTCAATGGTCCGGTGTCGATGCTCCAGTACCCATTGGAGCCGCGCTTTCATGCTCTTCGCTGACAACATCGCCACTCGACATTGTCGGTGACTGTTGTGTTGTGGTGCAGTCGGCAGATGATCTTCTGCACACCATTGCTTAATTCTGTTGTGATTTGCCTGGTTGTGGCCTGTATGTTCGCTTGCACGATTCTCGCCACTCTCCGGGGGCGGGAGTGGCTCAGTCGGTAGCGCCCCAGGCTCGTAATCTGTAGTTCGCAGGTTCGAGTTCGAGCTGGTCAGTGTTGAGATTTATCTCCGCAAAATTCCCCGCCCTGCCCACGGTCAGTAGGGGACACCGATGGGCTTGGAAAGGCCGCCGTCCGTCGGATGGGACGTTAAGCCCCCGTGTGTGGGAGAGCCATACCCTGTGCACATTAAAGAACACGCTGAATGGCCTTGACGGGTGGGGGCGGGGATGGCTCAGTCGGTAGCGCGCCAGGCTCGTAATCTGTAGTTCCCAGGTTCGAGTCCCAGCTGGGTCAGCGTTGAGATTTATCTCCGCAAAATTCCCCGCCCTGCCCACGGTCAGTAGGGGACACCGATGGGCTTGGAAAGGCCGCCGTCCGTCGGATGGGACGTTAAGCCGTGGCCCCGTGTGCGGGAGAGACATACCCTGTGCACGTTAAAGAACACGCTGGATGGCCTTGACGGGAGGCTACCATCTGTCTCCCAACAGCTGTTCCAGTGGGTCCCCTCCCCCAACCTTCTCTGAGCCTTCGGGGTCCATGTGACCTGGCCATTTAGCCCATGGTGTGCAAAAAAGTGCCGCTCAGAGGTAAAACAACCCAACCCAACCTTGACGGGAGACTACCATCTGTCTCCCAACAGCTGTTCCAGTGGGTCCCCTCCCCCAACCTTCTTTGAGCCTTCGGGGTCCTTGTGACCTGGCCATTTAGCCCATGGTGTGCAAAAAAGTGCCGCTCAGAGGTAAAACAACCCAACTCTCAAGTCGCTCGTTTTGCCCATTCTGACGCTCCATCCAACTTTAAAGATGCGGGTAACATAACAGGTGAAGGTTTAGCAGAGGAAAATCTGAACGCTGGCCTAGGTGGAGATTCTTAACTGGGAACCACAGATTACGAGCCTGGCGCGCTACCGACTGAGAAATCCCCTACCCTCCTTGAAGAGAGGTTTCTGTCTCCTTACAGCTGTTGAAGTGAGTCCTCTCTCTTTACCTTGTCTGAACCCACGGGGCCCTTGTGATTGGCCATTAAACCTGTGCAAAAAAAGTGATGCTAAGAGTTAAAAATGAAACAGCCTAATCTCAGTTTCTGAGCAAGGAAGACTGGCTTCGGAAGAAAAAAGTGCTTACTGAATTCAAAGGAAGATGGAGCTCTAAATGGGTTTCATTTTTTGCAATGTAAAAACATTGCTGGCGTCTCATTTCCGTCGGTATGAAGTTTAAGGCGAAGGAACAATACCTGAATTAGGCTTTGTGAGAAACGAGCATTCTTTAATTTCATTTTCACCAGAAAGATCTTTTTCTTCCACTGTGTCTTGACACTTTCTTTTGCTAATTTTTCAACTTGACAGGGATACGTACATAAAATGTTTAGTCAATGTCAGTATGTCTTCCTACGTAATCTACGATTTTAAATTTTAAATTTTTTTACGACTTAAAGCGATAGCATTGTACAAAACACATTCAAGATTAAAAATTGAACAGGAAAGAAAAAAAATCCAGATAAATATTTCATAAGAGCCAAAACTACATAAGCAGTCGTTTAGATAAAACTCATAACGCTGAAAGAGATTTCTTTGTTCTGATTTTAGACTTGCGGAGATAATTTGAAATTCACAGCTACTTATAAGTCTACGTTGCTAATATCTTTCTAAGGCATTCTCGTGAAGATGGAGCTGTCTCTGATAGCATAATGTTTAATAAGCAGGACTAGCAAACAAAAAATAAGAACAAAATGCTGCAATGATGAATATGCAAAGTAAAGAATATAAACTGGAAAGACAATTTTAAAAACTTGCTCTAAAATAGTAACAAAATTGTGAATGATTATTTCCTTTACGCGAAGCTTACTGAATTCAAAAGAAGATGGAGCTCTAAATGGATTTCATTTTTGTTTGCAATGTAAAAACATTGCTGGCGTCTCATTTCCGTTTGAGATTAGCATAATTTGTAAGAAATAATATAGTCATTGACAATTCGGTTCGATTTTGATTTTTAGCTGTTTAGAGATCTACATTTAAAAACTCGCCTCAATTCAAGCACCCTAAAATGTATGAAATGGGATTTAAAGTTTTAGAATGGGAATTCACAAACGGTTAGCTTTAAAAATTTGTGAGGACGTTTGGGTCGCCAAACCGATAACGAAAGCATCTGGGCCATCTAGTTTTGAATTGGGTTTATGCAAGAAAATTTTTCCTTTAAGGGGAGTTAGAAAATATTATTGGTGAAAATGGTCAAAACGTTGGGAATCGCTATTTTAGATGAACAGTGGAAAATAGTTATTTGCACATGAATTGGTAATTTATTATTTTCTTTCATTAGTATTACTCTTCTAGCCATGGGATAAAAAACAATTCACCATAGAGAGTAAAAAATCCTCAGATTTTATCGATATTATTGTTTATATTTTGTGTCAACTGCCTACGATATTAATCAATGAATAATTCATCTACGAGATTTCTCTACATTAAGAAAAAGCTTAATATTACTATAAAGAAGTGAAATAGCTAATTGCTATAAAGAAGTGAAATAGCTAATTGCTATAAAGAAGTGAAATAGCCAATTGCTATAATAAACCCTTACTAGCTTTGTGACCTTTGAAACTTGCTAAATTGCAGTGAAGAAGTGTGAATGAGGGGAAGCAATTGAGACGATGAGAATACGCATTTGATGAAACTGTGATTCTCACACGTTACTGGGCGATTGAGCATCGATTATTGTCAATCAATAAATAATTTCATTGGTCAACCAATGACACTAAAGATCATTGGTTAATTGATAAGCGATTGATACCTCAAATAACCAATGAAGGGCGAGAACAACTAATGCCTCAACTTCGTAGGGACGTTAAGTCCTTTCCGCGGCAGAGTCTAAACTGTTGCAAGTCTAAACTTGTTTGTAAACCTTATGCCGCAAGTCAAGAATTGTCTGTTGTGTTACTCTGCTATTATTTACACTTCCACTTTAGTCGGAATTGATATTTCATAGTCTGAGGACGTGATTATGAAAGTAGTTCACAATTTTCATTTTAAACTTTCTTTTATTAAATACATCATGGACATCACGCCTCGTAAACGAGCTAAAGTAATCGCTTTAGGCGAAAACCTTTCACTTACTGCTAGGCAGATAGCAAAAGCAGTTGGCGTCAGGAAATCCAGCGTTTCACGGATCATGAAGCTGCATAAGGAGACAGGGTCCGTGGACACGTCCCGTAAAGGACATTGTGGAAGAAAAAGAAAAACCACCCCAAGAGATGATAGTCTAATTCGAAGAATTAGTATCATAGACCCGAAGAAGACCAGTGGAGACATCAAAAGTGAGATTGCGTCTCATGGGGTTAATATAGATGCTTCCATCGTACTTCGTCGCCTTCTGGTGTGTGGCCGCCGGGCTCGATGCCCTGCAAAAAGCAGCTTTTGACACCCACTATGAAGCAAAAAAGGCTATCCTGGGCAAAGAAACATCGAGAATGGACTGTGGAGAATTGGGAAAAAGTGATATTTTCCAACGAAACCCACTTTGAGGTGCATGGCTACAGGTCAAATTTTGTCCACCGTTCGCCTGGAGAACCTCTTCGATCCGGCCACATCCAGCAATCCCCCAAACACCAACCCAAGGTCATATTTTGGGGATGTTTCACAGCTTCCGGGCCACTCACGCTTCACCCCATTGAAGGAATGATGGACAGCAAAAAGTACATACACGTTCTGGAGGCGAAAATGGTCCCAACACTGCAGAAGCTGTTTCCTAACGGCGATGGGGTATTTCAACAGGATCTGGCTCCATGCCACAATTCAAAGCTTGCTAAGAACTTCTTTACCCAGCAACATTTGAAGGTATTGGAGTGGCCAGGAAATTCACTCCATCTAAACCCCATTGAAAATTTGTGGGCCATTATTAAAGCGCGCATATCTAAGATGAATTGCACGACGAAAACCAAAATGATAGAAAGTGTCATGAAAGTGTGGTACCACGACCCTGAAGTGAAGGAGATGTGTGGAAAGCTAGTGGCATCAATGGTTGAGAGGGTGAAAGAAGTAATTAAAGCTAAGTGGGGGGGGGGGGTCACATTCACTATTAACTACACTATTAAACAAGTAAATATTTTAGTTGTGTCTTTGCTACTGCATTTTCCGATTGTCCCAGCTAATTTGCACAGTACTGTAGTTACAAATTCAGAGACCCTAGTTTACTATCTGAAGTATTGAGTTCTTAGTGTACTATTTTCGGGTTGTATACAAATTTCAAGAAATCGAATTTAAGAAATTGGGTAAACTTCGAAATATGCACGTCCTAGAACCTGTATGTAGATCTGCCACCTTCGTGACACGAAGGTTGCCAGATCACTAATTTCTAAAAAAAATCGTTGCCAGATATTTTTTCTGAATTCTGTAATCAACCATAGTGTTCGGATATTTATTTGAGCGACTGTACATAAAATAGAGATGATATGGGGCACAAATTTTCCGAGGGGAGCTCAGTCGGTGGTGTGTCAGGCTCGTAATTTGAAGTTCCGATGTTCGAGTCCTAACCGTGTAAAAATGAGATGTGTCTCCGCCAGTCCCTATTGTGCTCTCAGTTAGAAAGGGAACACCAGGTAGGCTTAGAAAGACAACCGTTCGTCGGATGTAACGTTAAGCCGATGCACCGTACATAGAAGAACCATATTATATGCACGTTAAAGAACACTGGATAGACTTGTTGGGAGTCTACCATTAGTCCCCGCTGTTCCATTCCCAACTCTGAAGCCTCCGGAATTCTTGTGACCTGGCCATTGTGGGAAACTTCAACGCGGTCTATATTTTCCAAGATGTGAACTGTAGATGTCTAATTCGTTCCCTCCATGGTAACGGAGAAAGAGCTTTCTTCTTCCTGTTATACACACAGACCACGGCTTTAGTCTCATCCGACAGACGGCGGCGTTTCCAATTCCAGCGGTGCACACTTTCTAAAAGATGGTAGTGTCGGGGTTTTAGTGGGTTGGGTTGGGTTGTTTTACCTCTGAGCGGCACTGTTTTGCACACCATGGGCTAAATGGCCAGGTCACATGGACCCCGAAGGGTCAGAGAAGGTTGGGGGAGGGGACCCACTGGAACAGCTGTTGGGAGACAGATGGTAGCCTCCCGTCAAGGCCATCCAGCGTGTTCTTTAACGTGCACAGGGTATGGCTCTCCCGCACACGGGGCCAAGGTTTAACGTCCCATCCGACGGACGGCGGCCTTTCCAAGCCCATCGGTGTCCCCTGCTGACCGTGGACAGGGCGGGGAATTTTGGGTTTTAGTGGAGATAAATTCAATGCTGACTTCAACCTAGGAACTTCAGATTACGTGCCTTGCGCGCTACTGACTGAGACACCTCCTGCCGGTGTAGAATGTAAATATTGATATACAAAATATTAAAACTCTTATCTAGGAGTTTACATCTCGCTTAAAAGCGTGGGCAATTTCTAACCATACGAAAGAATAGTTTTAGGTTATAGTATCTTGTCGAAAACAAGTCGTACAGAATAATGACATCATAAGGAACACGAGTTTGTATGGAATCATTCTTACATCAAAAATTTAGGATGCTGTTCTTGGCTGCAAGAGAGTACGCAGAGCATTGGGATCATCGGAAGAGGAATGGATTGACCTACAGAGAGATCTAGAGATTTCCCTACAGGTCACTGCCACCAGGGGCGAAACTGACTCCTGGGAGTTCAAGAAACTTGATAAGTTTGAAGACGTTGGGTTCTTTTCTTTTATTCGGTCACCAGAGATTCCGAAATCAACAGAGATTCTGATCAGATTCATGTTTTGTCTTTAAAACTGGAATGATCACAAAATTAAGCAATTCTACTTTACCTGTCTACTCATTTCTCAGCGAATAACTGAAATAATTGAAATCGATATTAATAAATCTTTTCTTTTTTACTTAGTGTCCTTGTATTGAATATTCCTCCATATAAGGGGGCGGGGTGGCTCAGTTGGTAGCGCGCTAGGCCGGTATTCTGCAGTTGCCAGGTTCAAGTCCCAGCTGGGCTAGCATTGAGATTTATCTCCGCAAAACTTCCCGTCCTGCCCTCGGTCAGTAGGGGTCACCGATGGGCTTGGAATGACCACCGTCCTTTGGATAGGATGTTAAATCGTGTTACCGTGTGCGGTAGAACAATATCCTGTGCTCGTTAAAGAACACACTAGATGGCCTTAACAGGAGCCTACTATCTGTTTCCCAACAGCTGTTCCAGTGGGTTCCCTTCCCCCAATCTTCTCTCAGCTTTCGGGGTCCTTGTGCCCTGGCTATTCATCCCATTGTGTGCAAAAAAAGTGCCGCTCAGAGGTAAAACAACCCAGTCCCACATATAAACTTTTCAAAAGATTCACGACCCTTTATTGGATCTTTAGCAAATGATACCCAACTTCTTTTTTTATTTCTATCCCTAAGAATTCGTGTTGCATCATTTTCTAGATGCCGAATGCAACAGCAGGGATTAATCCGAAAGGCTACCGTGGCACGGTGCGTAAAACGGAAAAAAATATTTAGAAAAAAATAGGAAATTTGCATTTTACAGATACCATAACTTATGTGATATTGAAGCTTAATTTTCAACGCATTTGAAAATGGTTTTATTTTTTCATTTAAAAACGGTATATTTTCAAGATTTATTTTGATTTCTTTATTTTCAAATTGGTGAAAGTGTTCTCAAAACTTTCGAAAGCGTTTCTTACGATCTCTTTACGAAACTTTTTTCGAAAGCGTTTCTTACGATATCTTTACGAAACTTTTTTCGAACGAACTTAAGATGGCATAAAATGAAAAGCACTTGTTTTTGGAGATATTTCGCCACGTTTTTGTGATATTAGCTAAAAAAGGCAATTTTTCCCTTTCTATTTTTCATCAAAGAAGTTCTGCGAATTACAACACTAAATTATTGATTCTAATAATCATATGTGGCATTTGAAATCTGCAAAAGTTTCGTTCAGAGGTGGTATTGGCAGTAGCCAACAATATCATTCCTACAAGATAATTTACATAGTAAAGTTAAAAAGCTGTTTAACAGCCTCTGGACAGCTTGTTTCCTCGTTCACCATATCAGTAGACTCTGGACAACTTCCTTCTTCATCTACCTAAGCAGACTCTGGACAACTTCCTTCTTCATCTACCTAAGCAGACTCTGGGCAACTTCCTTCTTCATCTACCTAAGCGGACTCTGGACAACTTCCTTCTTCATCTACCTAAGCAGACTCTGGGCAACTTCCTTCTTCATCTACCTAAGCAGACTCTGGACAACTTCCTTCTTCATCTACCTAAGCAGACTCGGGACAACTTCCTTCTTCATCTACCTAAGCAGACTCTGGACAACTTTCCTCATCCCTCAGCAGACTCTGGACAGCTTCTTTCTTCATCTACCTCAGTATGCTCTGGACAGCTTCCTTCTTCATCTATCTAAGCAGACTCTGGACAACTTCCTTCTTCATCTACCTAAGCAGACTCTGGGCAACTTCCTTCTTCATCTACCTAAGCAGACTCTGGACAACTTCCTTCTTCATCTACCTAAGCAGACTCTGGACAACTTCCTTCTTCATCTACCTAAGCAGACTCTGGGCAACTTCCTTCTTCATCTACCTAAGCAGACTCTGGGCAACTTCCTTCTTCATCTACCTAAGCAGACTCTGGGCAACTTCCTTCTTCATCTACATCTTCATCTACATCTATCTACAAGCAGACTCTAGAAAACTTCCTTCTTTATCTACCTAAGCAAACTCTGGACAACTTCTTTCTTCATCCCTCAGCAGACTCTGGACAGCTTCTTTCTTCATCTACCTCAACAGACTCTGGACAACTTCCTTCTTCATCTACCTAAGCAGACTCTGGACAGCTTCTTTCTTCATCTACCTCAACAGACTCTGGACAACTTCCATCTTCCTATACCTAAGCAGACTCTGGACAGCTTCTTTCTTCATCTACCTCAGTATGCTCTGCACAGCTTCTTTCTTCATCTACCTCAGCAGACTCTGGACGGATTCTTTCTTCATCTACCTCAGCAGACCCTGGACAGCTTCTTTCCTCAACCACCTCAGCAGAGTTTGCAGCTAAGCCACCGTCGATTTCTTCACAGTAACCATCTAAACGTAATAATAATATTTCATCACAGGAAAACATTTGCTGTTATTATTTTCCTTATGTTAGAGTTATAACGAAATTTGGGAAAAGAAAAATCAGTAAAAAACACGAAGTACACTTTTTGATCTTTGTTGGGTCTGGTTTTTGGTGCAGGGACGAAAA
Organism: Ryuthela nishihirai; assembly: GCA_038380435.1. Lineage (NCBI taxonomy): Eukaryota > Metazoa > Arthropoda > Arachnida > Araneae > Heptathelidae > Ryuthela > Ryuthela nishihirai. Next base: position 133,340,332 of record JAWZYU010000001.1, on the reverse strand, counting down.
TGAGGCTTTCATAAAGAAAAAGTAAATTTCGTATTCGCTGGGCTACTGATCTAAGGGACCTGGGTTCGAGCCCCGGGTAAGGCATGGATGTAGTAATGTTTTTCGGCTGAGGTCCCGCCATCCTCTCAGACCTTCTACTGTGACATATAAACTGGTAGGCTCCTGTCAGACCTCTGTGGCAAGCAGCTGCTTGAAGGGGTATTTATTTATTTATTTTTTTTTTACAAAGAAGCACTTTCAATTCAGCACTTTCAATTCAAATTCCATTCTAAATTACAGTCTTAACTGTAAACAGAATTCCGTTTAGCTTCGTTGTAAATATTCCAAAGTAATAAACAATAGGTAGTTTGTTATTTCGTAAGCTCAGCAATCGAATACAAGAAACCTCAAAGAGAATATTTAAAGTTCTCGCCCCCCCCCCCTCCCCACTCCATCTTCATAGCTGTTTGAGTCCCTCATCGGTTCTCAAAATGCCAGCGAATACGAATGTTTCGAAACAACTTGTTTTGTATTATTAACAACTTCCACGATGTCAGTTGTTCTGAAGCGCTATGGTGAGCTGTGAAACAAAACTGTCTTCTGGAATTCATCGGAGATTATTGCGTGTGTGAATGGACAACCAGAGCGGTGATGAATTTCGAAAGAGCTTTTGCTCGCCTGTATTCAATTCAAGTGCTGCCTCAGAGAAGAGAATAAGCTTGAATCAGAATATATTAACGATAAGAGAGGAGATGGATAAATATTGCACAAATTACTTCCGTCTTTTCACGGGAAATATGGATTCTCGACTCGATTCTGGAAGTAATCCATCTAAGTTTCTTTTCAGATAAAATGTCTGATCCTTGGAGCTGTGGAGGGAGATGGCTTCTCTTAAATGTTTAGAAATGCTGATTGAAAATACGTCGAATTCTTTTCAATGTATATTTTTAAGAACCTGGATAGCTAGATGCTGTTTGAGTTGCAAGTTCAGACTAGCTATTACGTCAATAGAAATGTATCCAGAGCCGAGATTGGGTGGGTATGTACAGATTTGGTCTGAGCGGCACTTTTCTGAAACAAAATGGGCTAAATGACCTGGTCACAAGGACCCCATGGGCTCAGAGAAGTTTGGGGAAGGGACACACTTGACAGCTGTTAGGATACAGGTGGAAGCCTCCCGTCAAGGCCATCCAGAGTGTTCTTTAACGTGCACAGGGTATGACTCTTCAGTACCCCCTAAAAACAGTTATGTACAGATTTGGTCTGAGGGGCACATTTTTGCACACAGTAGGCTAAATGGCTAGTGGTAAGGGCCCGCCAAGGGCTCAGAGAAGGTTAAGGAAGGGGGTCCATTGGAGACCTTAGGAGACAGATGGGAGCCTCCTGTCACGCCATCCAGCGTGTTCTTTAACGTGCAAAGGATAAGGATCTCCTTACAGGAAAACATGGATTTTCGTCTCATCCGGTGGATGGCAGTTTTCAAAGCCTATCGGTGTCCCCTACTGACTGAGGGCAGGGTGGTAGTTAGCGGAAATAAATATCAACTCTGTCCCGTAGGGGACTCGAACCTGGAAACTATAGATTACGAGCATGGCGTGCCCCCCTGAGTCAACCTGAGCCAGAGTATACATACACCACACCTTCCTCAAAAATTCCCCGCCCTGCCCACGGTCAGTAGGGGACACCGATGGGCTTGGAAAGGCCGCCGTCCGTCGGATGGGACGTTAATCCGTGGCCCCGTGTGCGGGAGAGAGATACCCTGTGCACGTTAAAGAACACGCTGGATGGCCTTGACGGGAGACTACCATCTATCTCCCAACAGCTGTTCCAGTGGGTCCCCTCCCCCAACCTTCTCTGAGCCTTCGGGGTCCTTGTGACCTGGCCATTTAGCCCATGGTGTGCAAAAAAGTGCCGCTCAGAGGTAGAACAACCCAACCCAACCCAACAACACCTTCCTCAAAAAGAAGTGAATAGTAATAACCGGAATAATGGAAACTATTATTAACCAATAAGGACCGGAAAATTGTCCAGTTCTAATATCTAGGGCGGGGGGGGGGGGGGGGGTGTAATATATATTGCACTACTCACAGAAAATAATTTATATAGGGACGCCATTCAACCGGTGGCCAATAGATTAGCGTCCTTGACCACTATCAAAGGGGCCTGGGTTCAAGTCCCATGTAATGTATAGATGTTTTTATATTGCCTTTTTGTTGAGGTCTCTATTTTCTCACAAATATCCTCTACAGCAGGGTTTCTCAACCTTTTATGCTTCACGTACCCCCTGGAAATGTGTATGTAACTGGCGTACCCCTTGTATAGATAGATAAAACTATAGTTATAGTATAACAATGGGAATAAAATAAAACATATATATCAGTGGTTCTCAACCTTTTATGCTTCACGTACCCCCTGGAAATGTGTATGTAACTGGCGCACCCTTTGTGTAGATAGATAAAACTATAGTTATAGTATAACAATGGGAATAAAATAAAACATATATATCAGTATGAAATAAATTATACCGTGTACAGTGTTTCTGCAGAGAGGACTACGGCTTAACGTTCCATCCGATGGACGGCGGCCTTTCCAAGCACAGTGGTATCCCCGTTGTCACCGAGGGAAAGCAAGGTGTGTGTTTAGCGAAGATATCAGTTCCCAGGATCGAAAGAGAACTGGAAGTTAATTCCACCATAATCTAATATTAAATTTTACTTCACACCGAACATGAGGAAACAGCAATCAAATCTAGAATTTGGATTGAAATAAAATACTGAATGCAAGCATTCAAAAATCAGCATTTGTGTATGCCTGCTTTTGCATCCCTGTGTTTAAATTCGTAATGTTGAGAATCGTAACTTTAGAGCAGTGATACTCAAATTTTTATGTTTCACCTATCCCCTGGAAATGTGTATGTAACTGGCGTACCCTTTGTATAGATAGATAAAACCATGGGCGTCGCAGAAAAGTTTCCAGGGGGGGGGGGGGGGCAAAGCTTGGAGACAAATAATTACATCAATAAATTTTTATTTAATTAATATTTTAGGGTTTTTTTCACAAGTAGATTATAGAATACAGTATTGCATCAATACAAAAACACATACATAACGTATATAAATTAATTGCGTTCAAATTGTTACGATTATAATTTGTGGAATTTTTTACTCGATCCCAGGGGGGGGGGGGGGCAAGTGGCCCGCTTGCTCCCCTCTGCGGACGCCCATGGATAAAACTATAGTTATAGCATAACAATGGTTATTTTTACTTTGTTACTAGATGTAGCGACTTTTAAGATCTCACGGCGTACCCCAAAAAATTTTACCGCGTACCCCAAGAGGTATGCGTATCCCACGTTGAGAACCCCTATTTTAGAGATATCAAGTCGAACATTATATATTCCTTCTTACTGGAGGGCGGGGGTGACTCAGTCGGTAGCGCGCCAGGCTCGTAATCTGTAGTTCCCAGGTTCAAGTCTCAGCTGGGTCAGCGTTGAGATTTATCTCCGCAAAATTCCCCGCCCTGCCCACGGTCAGTAGGGGACACCGATGGGCTTGGAAGGGTCGCCGTCCGTCGGATGGGACGTTAAGCCGTGGCCCCGTGTGCGGGAGAGCCATACCCTGTGCACGTTAAAGAACACGCTGGATGGCCTTGACGGGAGGCTACCATCTGTCTCCCAACAGCTGTTCCAGTGGGTCCCCTCCCCCAACCTTCTCTGAGCCTTCGGGGTCTATGTGACCTGGCCATTTAGCCCATGGTGTGCAAAAACAGTGCCGCTCAGAGGTAAAACAACCCAACCCTTCTTACTGGCAGCGACAGTTTTTTAAACACTTTCCAGTCACAAATCTTATCTATCACTCAGATTCCACATGATATTAAAGACATCCAAAGAGAGAAAAAAAAAAATCAGCTCAGTTTCTTCTAACCGTACACACATGGCAATCCGAAGTGAATGTCGATTAATTGCAGACAATGCCTTCAACATCATAGAAAGAAATTTTCTCGTGGAAGGAACGAAAAAAGTCGAATCTTTTGCCCACAATCACAAATGTAACCGACAACACCATATTTTCGAACATCTGTCGAGTCTTGTGCAACTTGCAAATTGCTTTCGATAAACCCGGACTGAGAGGACTGGAGAGCTAACAGCATTACCTGCCAAGGGTGCGTATAAATGGCGATTGAATCAACCAACATGGGCGGATGCGTTTGTTGACCTCTCGCCCCTGACCCGGTTGCCGCAACCGTCGCAAGGTGGAGAAGGCTTTTAGGCGCCGTCTGCATCCCATGATGGCGCCTTGATCACCTCTGTGGCGCCATCTGGTCAGAAGGGAGTCCCAATGACCCGTTCAATGAACATGCCATATTTCGTAAAAGCAGGATTTGTGATTTTTGCACACACATTTGTGAAACACCCTGTTCATCCACTTCTATGGCCCACCCAGGCTGGCAGTACATCACTGGAATTAAAAAGAAACAACGTAGTTTCTTTTTTACTGCTGCTGTAGGATTCTGCATCCTATTTAATTATTTTTTTCTTTTCATTTTCTACGTTTACCTGCGAAAAACATTGAAGATTGCTTTTTTTCTGAACGGAACTTTTAGCGCGCATTAGCGTAAATGCTCAATCATTAGAGTTATGTTTCAGGTCACAAAGACTCCAAAGGCTCATAACTGGGTAGGAGTAATAGGACATATGGAATAACTGTTAGTTAACAGGTGAAAATTTCCTGTCAGGCCCATAGAAGGGGCGGGGGTGGCTCAGTCGGTAGCGCGCCAGGCTCGTAATCTGTAGTTCCCAGGTTCGAGTCCCAGCTGGGTCAGCGTTGAGATTTATCTCCGCAAAATTCCCCGCCCTGCCCACGGTCAGTAGGGGACACCGATGGGCTTGGAAAGGCCGCCGTCCGTCGGATGGGACGTTAAACCGTGGCGCCATGTGCGGGAGAGCCATACCCTGTGCACGTTAAAGAACACGCTGGATGGCCTTGACGGGAGGCTACCATCTGTCTCCCAACAGCTGTTCCAATGGGTCCCCTCCCCCAACCTTCTCTGACCCTTCGGGGTCCATGTGACCTGGCCATTTAGCCCATGGTGTGCAAAAAAGTGCCGCTCAGAGGTAAAACAACCCATCCCAACCCAGGCCCATAGAAAGAGTTCTCTGAAACATTCGCAGAGTATGGATCTAATGCACTCAAGGCTATGGTTTAACATCCCATTCGACACTTCGTACACTGCATCTTTTTACAGCCCGTTCTGGCCGAGGGTTGGGTTGTTTTACCTCTGAGCGGCACTTTTTTGCACACAATGGACAAATAGCCAGGTCATAAGGATCCAGAAGGATCAGAGAAGGTTGGGAGAGGGGACCCACTGGAAGAGCTGTCAGGAGACAGATGACAACCTCCCGTCAAGGCCATTCAACGTGTTCTTTAACGTGCACAGGGTTGTTGGGTTGTTTTACCTCTGGGCGGCACTTTTTTGCACACCATGGGCTAAATGGCCAGGTCACAAGGACCCCGAAGGCTCAGAGAAGGTTGAGGGAGGGGACCCACTGGAACAGCTGTTGGGAGACAGATGACAACCTCCCGTCAAGGCCATTCAACGTGTTCTTTAACGTGCACAGGGTATAGCTTTCTCGCACACGGGCCAGGCCTTAACGTCCCTTCCGACGGACGGCGGCTTTCCACCCATCAATGTTCCTACTGACCGTGACCATGGCGGGGAGTTTTGCGGAGTTAATTCTCAACGCTGACCCAGCTGGGACTCAAACCTGGGAACTGCAGATTACGAGCCTGGAGCGCTACTGACTGAGCCAACAAAACTGAAATATTTATGTAATGCTCACAATCGAAATACTTTCTTCTGCGGCATTCATATGCGCTTGAAATGGTCATAAAGCATTCCACCATTTTTGCAATCCGACAGCAGTATGGTTACTGTGGACTTTCACAAAGCGTCTCTTTTAGCTAACGTTTCTGATTTAGTTTATGTCCCTGATTGCTCAGCGAAGAATATATCTGTTGAAGAATCCCCGCCTTGTCTCACACTTTGATGAATTGTTTGATGTGCAAAATATTAGAAAAGCCATTGATCAAATTCCCACTTCTTCTGCACGGACCTGATGAATTGCCACCAATCTTTTTCAAGAACGTTATTAATTCCATCAGCGATAAATTATCAGCCCTCTTCAATATTTGCTTAAACGGTGGCAATATCCCACGGGATTGGCATCATGCTATAATTATGCCCGTTTTTAAGCGAAATGGCGAAGCATCAGATCCTCGCACCTATCGTCCCATTTTACACACCAAATAATACCTAAGTTTATGGCGCCAGGCTCGTAATCTGTAGTTCCCAGGTTCGTGTCCCAGCTGGGTCAGCGTTGAGATTTATCTCCGCAAAATTCCCCGCCCTACCCACGGTCAGTAGGGGACACCGATGGGCTTGGAAAGGTCGCCGTCCGTCGGATGGGACGTTAAGCCGTGGCGCCGTGTGCGGGAGAGCCATACCCTGTGCACGTTAAAGAACACGCTGGATGGCCTTGACGGGAGGCTACCATCTGTCTCCCAACAGCTGTTCCAGTCTGAGCCTTCGGGGTCCTTCTCTGAGCCTTCGGGGTCCATGTTACCAGGCCATTTAGCCCATGGTGTGCAAAAAAGTGCCGCTCAGAGGTAAAACAACCCAAGTTTATGAAAAGATGTACATTATGCAAGCTCCTACCCTTTTTACAATCATAAAACCTTATACCTAATGAACAGTTTGGCTTCTTGTTGAAAAGTTTGGCTTTTCTTGTGAAATTAGTTTATCCTCCGTCAAAACCATTGAAAGAGGGGTCATACTAGGGTCAGTACTAGGGAGTATTTTTTTTTTATCTTTTCTTTTGAAATTCCTAGTATTCTTCATCGTATCCGATGTATAGCTTATCTAGATGACATCAATTTCTTCTGTGCATCCGTCAATCAAGAAGAATGTACTTCATTACAAACTACTTTTGACGCTATTTAGTATTGGAGCTTAAAGTACGACCTACCGATTTCAAAAGACAAATCAAGTGTTCTGTACCTTGGAAGTACGAATTCTCATTGTAATTATAACTTTGACAATATTCCGATTACAATGATTATTCAGATGCAGAAATATTTAGGAGTGTTATTCTTACCACAGCTAACTTTTGCTGACCACTATAACAACATTGTTAGAAAGGCTAATCGCACCGTTTCCTTAATTCTCAAACGTGAGGGCAAATTGGCATTGATTCCCTAATTCGTGCTTTCGTGACGTTCATCAGACCTTTATTACAAAATGCGTCACTGCATGGAGACCGCATCTAATATCAGATATTAAGAGTCTTGAATGCACCCACAGATGGTTTACACAAAGACTTCCTGGATTTTACAATATGCAATGTGAAGAAAGGCTGAAAAAGCTCTCGTTGCATTCCTTGGAGTGGAGAAGACGAATTCTGCACAGGGTATAGCTCTCCCGCACACGGGGCCACGGCTTAACGTCCCATCCGACGGACGGCATCCTTTCCAAGCCCATCGGTGCCCCCTACTGACCGTGGGCAGGGCTGGGAATTTTGAGGAGATAAATCTCAACGCTGACCCAGCTGGGACTCGAACCTGGGAACTACAGATTTCGAGCCTGGCGCGGTAACTGCACACGCTCAATATTTCCGTGAGTGAGCCCACACGATCTAGTATCAAAATAATATGACCACCTACAGTCGCTCAAAAAAGTATCCGAACACTATGGTTGATTACAGAATTCAGAAAAAATATCTGGCAACGTTTTTTTTTTCAGAAATTAGTGATCTGGCAACCTTCGTGTCACGACACGAAGGTTGCCAGATCACAGATTTCTAAAAAAAATCGTTGCCAGATATTTTTTCCGAATTCTGTAATCAACCATAGTGTTCGGATATTTTTTTGAGCGACTGTAGTTGCTGAGAAACATCAAACATTCACTTTTCTCTGTCATTTGTAAAGTTTTATGTATCGAAGCTTAAAATAGGATTGAATCTGTTGAATGCATTCACAAATTTCGATTACGAAACACAAAAATAAATCAGCGATTATGATTATTATATCTGCAGAACTATAGGCATAAAATATATACGCCATGAGCTCTGTTGAGATGCATAATAAAAGTATTTTATTACGGGATTTAACGGAATCCGTCTTTTTATCTTGTGTTAGAGTTTAACATTGCTTTGATTTATTTCTCGCAATAAATCCTTTTCTTAATGACATCGTCCCTTCCCCGAATCCCTTTTCCTTTCACAATGGTAAAGGGAGGCAGGGGATCAATGACTTAACTAAACCTGTTTCCTAAGAGCTCCTAAGCAACCGGGTTGTGTCATTAGTCTAATTTATTGAAATGAGCAACTCCGTGGTGGTAAGAGAAGAATATGTAACAGTCCGTTTAGCGTGGGTGTAGCTGTCTCCAGTTAAACACACAGCTGCAGGGTGGGGTGGGGAGACGATAATTAAAGCTACGGAAGAAAAGCCGAATATTTCATTTGTGAGCTGCCCTTGTCAGTATTGATGAGAAACTGTGGGATTGTGGAAAAGACAGGAGGAATAAAAATAAATGGAACCGTCTAAGGTGAAAGAATGGAATAAAATGACATTAGGAGCTTAATCGATTCGCGCGTAGATAAGGTCATTGGAATTAACAAGTTTTAGCTCCGACGAAATGAACTCAATGTGTTATTTTAGAGCGTATGCTAATCCTTTGATCTCACTTACAAGACTCCAGCTCAGTCGGACGTCTTTACGCCCGACGAATCCATGCTGGATCAGCACATTTTAGAGAAAAGAAGGATTTGATTCTCTACAAGAATTCATTATTCTTCTAGTATCTGGGGCGGGGGTGGCTCAGTCGGTAGCGCGCCAGGCTCGTAATCTGTAGTTCCCAGATTCGAGTCCCAGCTGGGTCAGCGTTGAGATTTATCTCCGCAAAATTCCCCGCCCTGCCCATGGTCAGTAGGGGACACCGATGGGCTTGGAAAGACCGCCGTCCGTCAGATGGGATGTTATGCCGTGGCCCCGTGTGCGGGAGAGACATACCCTGTGCACGTTAAAGAACACGCTGAATGGCCTTGACGGGAGGCTACCATCTGTCTCCCAACAGCTGTTCCAGTGTGTCCCCTCCCCCAACCTTCTTTGAGTCTTCGGGGTCCATGTGACCTGGCCATTTAGCCCATGGTGTGCAAAATAGTGCCGCTCAGAGGTAAAACAACCCAGCCCAATCTAGTATCTAGCATTCAGTCGCTATTCTTTTTAATGGTTGCCCACAAATAAATGCAGTCTTACTGAAATCATTGTAATTCCTGTTGCTTTTTTTAACTCTATATATTCTTTATGTGCCGATTGATGTTTTATTATGTGGTCTTGACTCTGGAATGAGGTTAATTCGAATTGGGTTGTTTTACATCTAAGCGGCACTTTTTCCCGCACAAAGGGCCTGGTCACAAGGACCCCGAACGCTCAGAGAAAGTTGGGGGAGAGGACCCACTGAAACAGCTTTTGGGAGACAGATAGAAGTTTACCGTCAAGGCCATCCAGTGTGTTTTTCAACGAGCACAGCATATAGCTTTCCCGCACAGAGGTCCACGGTTTTGCGTTACATCCGCTGGACGACGGCTTTTCTAAGGCCCATCAGTGTACTTAACTAAATCTGTTTTACCTATTGACTGAGGCCAGGGTGGGATTATTTGCAGATATAAATCTCAGCGCTGCCCAGTAGAATCAACCTGGATTGGGTTGTTTTACTTCTGAGTGACACTTTTTTTGCACACCATGAGCTAAATGACCAGGTCACATGGACCACGAAGGCTAAGGGAAGGTTGGGGGAGAGGACCCATTGGAACAGCTGTTGGGAGACAGGTGGTAGCCTCTGTCAAGGTTGTTTTACCTCTGAGCGGCACTTTTTTGCACATCATGGGCTAAATGGCCAGGTCACATGGACCCCGAAGGCTCAGAGAAGGTTGGGGGGAGGGGACCCACTGGAACAGCTGTTAGGAGAGAGATGGTAGCCTCCCGTCAAGGCCATCCAGCGTGTTCTTTAACGTGCACAGGGTATGGCTCTCCCGCACACGGGGTCACGTCTTAACGTCCCATCCGACGGACGGCGGCCTTTCCAAGCCCATCGGTGTCCCCTACTTACCGTGGGCAGGGCGGGGAATTTTGCGGAGATAAATCTCAACGCTGACCCAGCTGGGACTCGAACCTGGGAACTACAGATTACGAGCCTGGCGCGCTACCGACTGAGCCACCCCCGCCCCGGCTTGGAAGGGAAAAACACTATGGTCGGTGATGAACAAACTCTCTGTGATGTTTATAAGCTTCGGAGCATTCTTTCGTTACCTAATAATAATATTTTGTTTGGAATCAGTTTCGTTTTAAAGTGATGTTCTGGCAAAGTGGTTAGCGTGCTTAACTAGGAATAAATGGACAAGGGATAGAATCCAGGATGAGGCATGGACGTTTGTTTTGTTGTCGATTCAGCCGAGATCTTGTCTTTCTGACTATCCTTCTGTACGGTGTATTATACTGTCAGGAGTTTGTCAAAATTCTGCGGCAATCAAACGTTTTGAAGACTAATTTATTCATGCTAGACTCTGACGTTATTTGGATGGTGGTGTTAACCAATCTTCGACTTCCGGAAGGAACTGCTTCTAAGAGATATACAGATAGGTTTAAAAAACCAAAAGCAAAGAAGAGAAACAGAGAAAGAAGTTGAAATCAGAATAAAACCATCTAGCCAGTAAGGTGGCGATGCTATCACGTAAATCGTTCTTGATGTTAGGGAAAACTGAACAACTATCGATTCCTCTGTGACAGTCACGGTGCCCGCTACGAGAAACGGAAAAGCAATTCATATAAGTGCAAGTTCGAACCATTCATACAGTGCACAGTAGAGAACTGGATGAGATAGGCATCTAAAAATAACCCCGAATTCTTTGTGACAAAGCTAGCAGCGAAAAAGAAACAGCTTTTCTTGAGTAAACAGTTCACTCTAGAAGAGAACTGAATGGATTGTATTAGAGAGTTATACATCTCTGAGTGTGCAGAGTACGTACTTTGCTCAGTACGCACAGGAATGTTTTATAGACGGAAATCAGAACCACAACAGATAGAAATTCAGCGACATTGTACACCAGAGAGAAATTTAAAGTGGAATGAGTTACGAAATAAATAGAGCTGCCATGAAGATAATACAATGAATCACATTTAAAAAAAAAAATGGAGAAGAAATAAAAAAAAATACCTTGCGATCTTGTCCAAATCTAAATATAACTCTAGCGAAATGTTCAAGATTATTTTCTGCTTTTAGAATCGGTAGCATACATTTTCTTGGTTCGGCTTTGCCTGCGTCTCTAAGTTTCTCACTGCGCTAGTGTAGCAGTGTTTGCTAAAACACTCCGAACGAAAGTGAATTTTTTTTTCCTTTGTCGTTCTCAGAACAAACAGCATTTCAGAACCCGCATCGTCATCGTTTTGTCTTTCGCAAGCTGAATCTTATATCTCCTGCTGTTGCCTTGGCTACCTCACCTTTGAAAATGATCTCAACCAATTTGAAAAGCAAACAGAAGGATATTATGTGCCTTGGTCAGCAGCTCTTAATGCCGAAGAAAGTTAAACGAAATATTGTGTTCTTAGCAGGTTGAAAAGCAAAAATGAATTATTAATAGCAAGTTTTGCTCTGTTCCTGACGATTGCCCAATGCGGGCCCCCTTCCAAACGTCGCAATTTGTTTCGTAACAAATACTTATCCCTAGTAAATTCAGTACTTATCCCAGAAAGAATCGAGCATTCATCCCAAAAGATTTCAGTACTCATTCTGGACGAATTTGGTATTTATCCAAGAAGAATTCAGTATTCATTCCTGTAGAACTAGTACTTATCCAAGAAGAATTCAATACTCATCCCAGAAGAATCCGTCCTCAATCCTACCATCAGCTTCCGTTGATTAACTTCAATCCTACCATCAGTGTATATTCCTAAACTTCACTCCTACTGCCAGCCTCTGTTGCTGTACTTTAATCCTATCCTTAGTCTCCATTGCTATACTTCAATCTATTCACTAGTCTCCTTTGATGTACTTCATTCCTACCATCAGTCTCCGTTGCTCTACTTCAATCCTAACATCACCGTCTGTTTCTCTACTTCAATCCTAAAATCAGCCTCCGTTGCTCTACTCAATCCTACCATCAGTCTCCGTTGCTCTACTTCAATCCTACCATCAGTCTCCGTTGCTCTACTTCAATCCTACCACCAGCCTCCGTTGCTCTACTTCAATCCTACTAATCAGTCTCCGTTGTTCTACTTCAATCCTACTAATCAGCCTCCGTTGCTCTACTTCATTCCTACCATTAGTCTCCGTTGCTATACTTCAATCTTATTAATCAGCCTCCTTTGCGTTTCTTCAATCTTACAATCAGCCTTCGTTGATGGACTCCACTCCTACTACCCCCTCCGTTGATGTACCTCAGTCCTGCCATCAGCTTCCGTTACTATACCCGAATCCTACCACCAGCTTCAATCATTCTGCTCAATCTTACCACCAAACTTCTTTCCTGCTCTTCAATCCTACCATCAGCTTCCGTCGCTCCACTTCAATTCTATCAGCAACGTCCGTCGCTCCACTTCCTGCCAGAGGAATGCATCTCATTCTATAGAATTCACTACATACAGAAAACTCTTTTTTAAAGCGGAGATTTAAATCCAGGATGAAAGGTGTTTCCAACCACAACTTTTTTTTATTCGTTACTTCAGTTAGGTATCAGTTTCTGTCAAAGACTCTATCCTCTTCAGTTTTTTGGGTAATTAGAATTAATGAGCTCCAAAACTAGTTTTTTTGTTATTCATAATGTTAATACTTTGCTTTGGTTACAGAAAATGAAAGGAACATTCAATGAACGAAATTTCTTCTCAGCTGAATAGTCAGGAGGAACACGTGGTGTGAAATGAAATGACATATCCACTGAAATATAAATCCACCAAATGTATATCGTAAGTCGTTATTACTTTTGTCTCGTAATGAAATGTTGTTTATCCATATCACATTACTGAGGATGAATTATGAGCAACTAAATTTCCGACTGTAATTTGATCTAAATCGATTGAAAAAGAATAGAATTTTGCGACGATGGAATTAGAAACTATACTTCAAACTTACAGTAATGACAACATTTGTATTGTAATAAAATCACTGTAAATAAAGAATTGCAAAAATAAGAAATGTCTTAACCACAGAGAAAATTTCGTATTTTTTATGTTTTTTAATCATTTATATATGCAAACAATTACAAATAATTAATTTCTGTTTACAAATGTCCCTTAAAGCCGATAACTTATCTGCAGGAGAAAATAATATGATACATTGGCAGATTGCAATTTCTTTCTGTCTCAATCTGCTAATTTTAGTGCAATTACATCTTATTGCATTTATTATACCATTCAATTACTTCAGTTGAAATTTTCAACACTGAATGATTTGTTCTCTTTATTAAAATTTTTTACCCTTTTTTAATTTCGAATAATTCTTAATAATATTGTGAGTTTTATGTTCACCTTCATCACTACATAATGTGTTAATAAGTGTTAATTTTAATTTTCTGATTCATTTTTAAAAATCTGTTTAATTCACGTTGATCTTATAAAATGTTACTGGAGGTGAATTGAAGATCTCACTTAATTCTGTCTAAATCTCTCTTTTCTGTAATATTCCTTTAATACAGTGGCGGCTCGTGAATTTCTAAACAGATGGAGGGGGGCAGTCTAAACAGATGGAGGGGGGCAGTCTAAACAGATGGGGGTAGTCTAAACAGATGGAGGCCAGTCTAAACAGATGGAGGGGGCAGTCTAAACAGATGGAGGGGGCATTTCTAAACAGATGGAGGGGGGCAGTCTAAACAGATGGAGGGGGCAGTCTAAACAGATGGAGGGGGCAGTCTAAACAGATGGTGGGGGCAGTCTAAACAGATGGAGGGGGCATTTCTAAACAGATGGAGGGGGGCAGTCTAAACAGATGGAGGGGGCAGTCTAAACAGATGGGGGTAGTCTGAACAGATGGAGGCCAGTCTAAACAGATGGAGGGGGCAGTCTAAACAGATGGAGGGGGGCATTCTAAACAGATGGAGGGGGCAGTCTAAACAGATGGAGGGGGGCAGTCTAAACAGATGTAGGGGTTTCTGGAACCCAAAAAACTGGAACTGGAACTTTTACCCAAAAAAACTGGTTTTTTTGGGCAGTCTAACCAGATGTAGATGTTTCCCTGGGAGCGAGCCTACATCTGAGCTGCCCTAGATCTGTTTAGCTGCAAAATAACTCTTTCCCTGGGACAGATGGAGGCGGCAGTCTGAATTTCTGCAGCGAAACGAACTATGCAGGGCGGTAATGGCTCAGCTGGTAGAGCGCCAGAAGCGCAAATCTCATTTTTCCAGGTTCGAGTCCCAACTGGGCCTGAACTGGGATTTTATCGCTAACTAGTACAGTCGCTCAAAAAAATAGTTTTATATTTTTTTGAGCGACTGTACTAGTTTATTAAAATAGTTCGGATATTTTTTGAGCGACTGTACATTGCTCTCTGTGATGAAAGAAATATCGATTGGCTTACAAAAGCATATTAATTAAAAAATAGATGGCTGTGGTGTATTAATTTATGAATTTTTACGCACATTTATGTATTGTGGCTTATGCTATATAAATTTCTTTATGAATATTTATATTCAGAAGCGAAAAGGGCTGCATACATCAACTGTTTACCCTTAGTAAGTATATATATATATAATTGATTAATTTATAATATTTGTTATATAATTTCTGATGCTTATTGCATCTAAATTTTGCATTAATGATATTATCAATATATTGTATTCAGGGATGTGCTTAGACAATTTTGCCTCGTCAAGAAAAAGGTGATTTTTCGCTCCCAGGGAAAGAGTTATTTTGCAACTTATCGGGTAGTTATTTTATTTTCATATAGTAACGAAAACTGACCATGTAGTAATTAGAAATTGCACGGAAAAAATGATCCAATCACCCCTGCTTTAGCAAGGCCCTGATTGCATTGCTAATAAATTTCAGGTTTCACTGTGTATCCTGAATTGCGTTAAAAATTAAATTCTCCTCCAGTAACAAAACTAGGTTCCAGATTAAAACCATTTTCATTCTTATACTTGCGTGTTTGGCGTACTTGGTTACTGAGTTGTTGTGTTGTTTTACCTCTGAGCGGCACTTTTTTGCACACCATGGGCTAAATGGCCAGGTCACATGGACCCCGAAGGCTCAGAGAAGGTTGGGGGAGGGGACCCACTGGAACAGATGTTGGGAGACAGATGGTAGCCTCCCGTCAAGGCCATCCAGCGTGTTCTTTAACGTGCACAGGGTATGGCTCTCCCGCACACGGGGTCACGGCTTAACGTCCCATCCGACGGACGGCGGCCTTTCCAAGCCCATCGGTGTCCCCTATTGACCGTGGGCAAGGCGGGGAATTTTGCGGAGATAAATCTCAACGCTCACCCAGCTGGGACTCGAACCTGGGAACTACAGATTACGAGCCTGGCGCGCTATCGACTGAGCCACCCCCGCCCCACTTGGTTACTGATCAAATGGATCTGGGCTCGAGCCGTGGGTAAGGCAGGGATGTTTGTGTCGTCTTTCTGCTGAGGTCTCATTTTCCTGACAGACCTTCTACTAAGGCATATAAACTGGCAGACTCCTATCAGACCACTGTGGCAAGCAGCTGCTTGTGGTGCTATTTCACGGGGCCTATTGAATTTCAACGGTAAATTTGCTATTAACACAAGATTAGTAAACTTCTGAATAAAAAGGTTAATAACTCTGGATGGTCCTCTTGTGCAGATAGTTGGTGCACCGATCAACTCGTTTTTTTTTTAATCGGAATTATTTTTAAATTTAAAAAAATCCCTCAGGCATCTGCTTGCCACAGAGGTCCGACAGGAGCTTGTCTGCTTAATAGGTCATAGCAGAGGGTCTGTGAGGAAAACAAGACCTTAGCAGAAAAACAAACACAAGCATCCATAGCCGCACCTGGACTCGACCCAAGTTCCTTTGATTAGTAATCAAGCGCGCTACCACTCGGCCATTATTGTTCCGAAAACACACCTGTTTTAAATATAATGCTGACTTTCAAAGAAATCAAAGTAAACAACTATGCTGCTTGGGATTTGAGTGGTTTAATAGCAAGGATATAATTCTTACAGGATTGCATACTTATGCAGTCGTTTGAGTTAGCGATATTACTAATGATAATCTATAAATTTGCCTTGGCTATCTGCAGTGACTTAAAGAACATTTACTCATCGCTATAATTTATTCAGAAAACTCTTTAAGTCCTAGAGATTAAATTATTTAGACTAGGCGATTTTAAATGTGAACCGAAGCTGCCTTGGGAATAATCCAAAATCAGCTAGTCCAAACGATGCAAATTCGTGAACAAGACACTTGCTTTCGACAGTTAAGAAAACCATGGAGACTAAACGTGTATGAAGATATAAACAATCACTAAGCCTTATTAACGATTTTCTGGAATAAACAGATTTAATGAATAAATGATATTGTCATTACAGACAACGAACGCAAATTTGCAGAATAATTAGCAACATTATAATTCAAGAAACTGTATCAGTAACCAATTCTATATCATATTCACACACCCACATTAACTCCCAAACAGCACACAGATCCAAAGACTAAACGGTAGCGGCGGGGTGGGTGGGGGGTTGCTCAGTCGGTAGCGCGCCAGGCTCGTAATCTGCAATTCCCAGGTTCGAGTCTCAGCTGGGTCAGCGTTGAGATTTATCTCCGCAAAACTCCCCGCCCTGCCCACGGTCAGTAGGGGACACCGATGGCTTGGAAAGGCCGCCGTCCGTCGGATGGAACGTTAAGCCGTGCCCCGGGTGCGGGAGAGCCATACCCTCTGCACGTTAAAGAACACGCTGGATGGCCTTGACGGGAGGCTACCATCTGTCTCCCAACAGTTGTTCAGTGGGTATCCTCCCCCAACCTTCTCCGAGCCTTCGGGGTCCTTGTGACCTGGCCATTCAGCCCATGGTGTGCAAAAAAGTGTCGCTCAGAGGTTAAACTACCCAACCAACTAAACGGTGCCGACTAAGTAACTAAGTATTAAATTAACGGGATTCATTCGTTAAAATATTTTAAATGCGAGTTTTACTACTACAATAGAGGCTGAAAGGTTATTTAAATAATGATTTAAATTTTACTGCATTTTACCTCTACCTCAATTACTGACAAAATATTATGGCATAGCTATAGCCAAGAGTATAATTAAGGTTAAGGTTTCGATTTCGATTTGTAACATCTGAGAGAGCGTTCTGCTTTCTCAGCCAATGATAGATGTTCACATTTTTTTCTTAATTTAACTCTATTATATATATACAAAATTTCTGCATTGTCCCTATCTTTATGCAAATATTTGAGACCATGTTTACATATTTATCCTAAGTTTTCCTTTTTCTTCATTGCTTTGGGTCAGAAGTATATAAATAACACCCCCATAGGAGTGTAATGTTAAAGAAATAAATTAATATGAGGAAAAATACTTTCCACAACAAAATGAACTAATTAATTAACATAAGCTTACATGCCACTGCAGTACCAAAATATACGAAGGAGTTTGACCAACTAATACTATTCCTATCAATTTAACTAGAACTGTAGAAAACTAAACTTGTGCGGTCTGATTAAATGCGTACGCACGTCCGGCTTGGGTTGTTGGGTTGTTTTACCTCTGAGCGGCACTTTTTTGCACACCATGGGCTAAATGGCCAGGTCACATGGACCCCGAAGGCTCAGAGAAGGTTGGGGGGGGGGACCCACTGGAAGAGCTGTTGGGAGACAGATGGTAGCCTCCCGTCAAGACCATCCAGCGTGTTCTTTAACGTTGTGTTGTTTTACCTCTGAGCGGCACTTTTTTGCACGCCATGGGCTAAATGGCCAGGTCACAAGGACCCCGAAGGCTCAGAGAAGATTGGGGGAGGAAATCCACTGGAACAGCTGTTGGGAGACAGATGGTAGCCTCCCGTCAAGGACATCCAGCGTGTTCTTTAACGTGCACAGGGTATGGCTCTCCCGCACACGGAGCCACGGCTTAACGTCCCATCCGACGGACTACACACTTCCGGCGATTCACGTTGGGGTCCATCTTATTACATACATGTAAATTTGCAAACCCAGAATTAGAGGCTTAATGTAAATATTTAGAATCAAGTGTTACTTAACTCATTATTCGGCGTTTATTTACTGAACTGCAAATTCACCTTAAAATTTCTGTTACCCTCACAGACATTGCAAATTAGTCAGCTGTATTCAAATTAATGTCAACAGCGAGCATGATACCGATTTGAACGCCATTTTCTACTTCAGGCATATTATTTAGCAGCCAACATGATTTTACTAGTAGCTATTAGTAAATATCCATTTACCCTGGTAGTAATTGTCTAAAATGTTAACATATAATTTCCCCAATATTAAGATCTCAGTGCTCGTTTAGACGAAATACCGTACAAGAGCTATATACAACGTAAGCTTCATTAAGCTAGTACATATCGCTTGTTGCGAAGCAGGGGCGAGGGTGGCTCAGTCGGTAGCGCGCCAGGCTCGTAATCTGTAGTTCCCAGGTTCGAGTCCCAGCTGGGTCAGCGTTGAGATTTATCTCCGCAAAATTCCCCGCCCTGCCCACGGTCAGTAGGGGACACCGATGGGTTTGGAAAGGCCGCCGTCCGTCAGATGGGACGTTTAGCCGTGGCACTGTGTGCGGGAGAGCCACACCCTGTGCACGTTAAAGAACACACTGGATGGCCTTGACGGGAGGCTACCATCTGTCTCCCAACAGCTGTTCCAGTGGGTCCCCTCCCCCAACCTTCTCTGAGCCTTCGGGGTCTATGTGACCTGGCCATTTAGCCCATGGTGTGCAAAAAAGTGCCGCTCAGAGGTAAAACAACCCAACCCTGTTGCAAAGCCATATTGGCGATGACTCCTTCACACCACACTATTGCTATTTAACTTCAATTTTCCTATTGCCCAATAATACTGTCAGCTGAGTCGATAAAATATTCATTATCTAAGCCAGTGGTTCTTAACATTTTTATTCTCACACTCTCTTGAGAGTGATCATAAATGTCCATACCTCCCCCCCCAAAAAATAATAAATAATATTGTATGTTGCGTTATGGATATGAAAATTTTAATAAAGACCTCATGATCCAAGAGGTCCTTTTATTTGCAATTTTATCTTCTTTTAGGGGTCTAGAAATTCAAGCAAAAATTAAAATAATGTTGGGAATGTTAAATAGGTTAAAATGTGACGAGTATAAGTAAAGAACAAGCATGTATTGAATATGTTTTAAATAATCCAGATGAAGTAAAAAAAAATTTAAAGATGCATTTATATAAGAAAATTTTATTAAACACAATTTACAGCTGGGAGACATCTCACACCTCCCAGGTTACGAACCACTGATCTAAAGTGATGTATACCACTACAGTATTACTAATATATATAACTACATTATTTTTACTAAATAATCAAATAGTACCTATCCGAAGGGACAGGTAATGGTATCTTCTTCATGCCATATAAATAACTGCTGAGTTTCCAATAATTATCTAGTGGTAGAGCTGTGATCAGTGATCTCTCTCTAGGTATTGTTGCGGCCATCTTCGCAGCTGCCTAGATCTCGCTTTAACTTCCAAACGGTTGTAGGCGGTGCGTCAAGTGATTGACAGTAGCATGGTAAGGGTTGCGTTGTTTAACCTCTGAGCGGCACTTTTTTACACACCATGGGCTAAATGGCCAGGTCACATGGCCCCCGAAGGCTCAGAGAAGGTTGGGGGAGGGGACCCACTGGAACAGCTGTTGGGAGACAGATGGTAGCCTCCCGTCAAGGCCATCCAGCGTGTTCTTTAACGTGCACAGGGTATGGCTCTCCCACACACGGGGCCACGGCTTAACGTCCCATCCGACGGACGGCGGTCTTTCGCAAGCCCATCGGTGTCCCCTACTGACCGTAGGCAGGGCGGGGAATTTAGCGGAGATAAATCTCAACGCTGACCCAGCTGGGACTCGAACCTGGGAACTACAGATTACGAGCCTGGCGCGCTACCGACTGGGCCACCCCCGCCCCCACTAGCATGGTAAATGATGGAAATTTCTGGGCACACTTGAAGCTTCAACTGTAATGTCTCGCGCTTATATTTAAAGCAGCTTATATCGAAAGGCAGTTTCGAGTGTATTACTTCGATAAATGCTAATTGAATGGAAATGAAACAGGAAAGGTGCCTTAGAAAACAACTAGTCATGCAAATTATTATTTTTATTATTCATTTTAATTCG
The DNA here is from genome assembly GCA_038380435.1 of Ryuthela nishihirai. NCBI lineage: Eukaryota > Metazoa > Arthropoda > Arachnida > Araneae > Heptathelidae > Ryuthela > Ryuthela nishihirai. Next base: position 133,319,974 of record JAWZYU010000001.1, on the reverse strand, counting down.
CAATTTAGTGTTTTGGTATATATTTCAGAAATATTGCTAGGGTCTGTCCCCTCTGGCCTCTAATGACGTGCCACCTGGTTTAAAATTTATTGAATTATGGAAGCAGAAACCTAAATTGGAACTTTTGATACTCGTGAAACTTTTCTTCAAAAGATAAAAACGCAACAGTTCTAACAAATCGTTTATAACATAAATGTAATATTTGAAATTTGTGTAATAATTTTTGTTTTTTTTTTTCAGTTTTTATTAATGTTTTGGGGGGATCAAACGTCTAGGAAAAGTGTGACAGCGGTGTCTGCTGTTAAATGTCCCATCTTTAATAACTCTTTAATTATTAAGAGAATATTGTTGGAAATTGAGATTTAGAGAGAGTTGAGCGAGATTTTCAGTTTATCGCAAATGACATTTCTCCCTAAAAAACTGAATTTTAAAATTAGGGAGATGTGAATGAGGCGTTCCATTCATATAATATGGAAGTGTTCGGTTACTTTTTGAAATATAGTGTACATATATAAAAATAGATATTCTTGGTCCAGTAGTAGGTTCCAAAGCCATTTGTTAAATATTGTGTTATGTTTCCAAAAATAGCTCTCCTCTTTTGTCTAGATTGATGTCTGCAAAAAAGAAGAAAATGTCTTTTCTCATTTCAGGATGCAAACGACCTAGTTGGTATTACGCCAAGACCTCCATCACAACTTTCCAAGTTCGATCTGCCAGAAGTCTAATTTAAGTTGGGCTGTTTTACCTCTGAGCGGTACTTTTTTGCACACCACGGGCTAAATGGCCAGGTCACAAGGACCCCGAAGGCTCAGAGAAGGTTGGGGGAGGAGACCCACTGGAACAGCTGTTGGGAGACAGATGGTAGCCTCCCGTCAAGGCCATCCAGAGTGTTCTTTAACGTGCACAGGGTATGACTCTCCCGCACACGGAGCCACGGCTTAACGTCTCATCCGACGGACGGCGGCCTATTCCAAGCCCATCGGTGTCCCCTACTGACCGTGGGCAGGGCGGGGAATTTTGCGGAGGTAAATCTCAACGCTGACCCAACTGAGACTCGAACCTGGGAACTACAGATTACGAGCCTAGCGCGCTACCGACTGAGCCACCCCCGCCCCGGCTAATTTAAGATTCCCTCTCCCCCATTATTTGCTTTCATTGAAATAGGGGAGATCGATGAGTCCTTAAAATTCACAGCGTCCGTCGAATTGAAGTTTTTATTGATGACCAATTATCTTACGAAATTTTAGTTCTAGAAACGGACGTAATAATCTGAATATTTTTTTTTCTCCGTCGAATTCAGACGTGTAAAAAAAAACCGCTAGAGTGCTTTAGTGATCCTGTCTGATCCGCTACTTATTGTCAGTGTAAAGTGTTCAAGTTCTCTCCGGCATAAGCTGTTGACAATATTTTTTTTAAACGTCAAAAGTTTTTTCAGAACTCGGAAACGTTGGAGTGTTTTCATTTTGCTGAACAAACAGGATTATTTTATGTTGAAAGGGGAAGAAACAACAGGCGTACTTTGAAAATCGTATCAGGTAAAATGCAGCAGATATTTCACTGGGCATTTTATCGTTCCAACTTCACAAAACGTGTCCATTTGCAGGTCAGGGTTGGGTTATTTTACCTCTGAGCGGCACTTTTTTGCACACCATGGGCTAAATGGCCAGGTCACATGGACCCCGAAGGCTCAGAGAAGGTTGGGGGAGGGGACCCACTGGAACAGCTGTTGGGAGACAGATGGTAGCCTCCCGTCAAGGCCATCCAGCGTGTTCTTTAACGTGCACAGGGTATGTCTCTCCCGCACACGGAGCCACGGCTTAACGTCCCATCCGACGGACGGCGGCCTTTCCAAGCCCATCGGTGTCCCCTACTGACCGTGGGCAGGGCGGGGTATTTTGCGGAGATAAATCTCAACGCTGACCCAGCTGGGACTCGAACCTGGGAACTACAGATTACGAGCCTGGCGCGCTACCGACTGAGCCACCCCCTCCCCTGCAGGTCAAGATAAACCCTCCTCATGATGGGACGACGTGAAGTTCAAAAGCATTTTTCCTGATTAGTGTATTTCTGTAAAGTAATATTTATAGTAGATTGGTGAATTTGTCTCCAGTTTTTTAACAAATGGTGAACATTGATTCCATTTCTACAGATTTTTGAAGGCTTTTTCCTGTGTTCTTCTACTGCAGAACAGTGGCACATCCAGGGTTTTGAGAAGATGGTGTGTGTGTGTGGGGGGGGGGGGGGAGAGTTTTAGTTCATTCTTTTTTGGTTTGAAATTGTGTAATTAATGGTGAGAGACTCCAGATAAGAAAGGATACCGGATTATTTTTATCTCAGCTCTAATTTTGATGTAGTACTTTTCTACTGTGTATTATTGTGAGAAGAATATTATTAAAAATGTAATCATTTAATCAATATGTCAGCTGAATATGCATGAAATTAGCTTGGGTTTGGTTATTTTGGGGCACATTTTGTGCACACAATGGGAAAAATAGCCAGGTCACAAGGACCCTAGACATCAGAGAAGATTTTGGAAGAGCATGCATTGAATAGTTGTTAGGAGACATGTGGATGCCTGGAATTAAAGTCATCCAACCATTTTAAGCGACCTCTCCAAATCCATTGATGTTCTCTTTCTCACCGTTGACAGAGTTAGCAGAGAATTAAATCAACGCAAGTACAGTTAAAAGTGGTATTCGAACCAAGGACACCAGAGTTACTGTCACCGTACGAAATTAGTTTTGACCTTTTAGGAAAAAGGTGTATACATATAAGTCCATACCCTTACACCATGGATTCTCTACTGTTGTATGACAACTGTCGTCATTAATTGTGATTTTGAGTTGCATATGGTCTTTATTAGTTAGAAGTTGGATTGGGTTGGGTTGTTTTACCTCTGAGCGGCACTTTTTTGCACACCATGGGCTAAATGGCCAGGTCACATGGACCCCGAAGGCTCAGAGAAGGTTGGGGGAGAGGACCCACTGGAACAGCTGTTGGGAGACAGATGGTAGCCTCCCGTGTTTTTTATGGGCACAGGGTATGACTCTCCCACACACGGCGCCACGGCTTAACGTCCCATCCGACGGACGGCGGCCTTTCCAAGCCCATCGGTGTCCCCTACTGACCGTGGGCAGGGCGGGGAATTTTGCGGAATTAGTTAGAAGAGTAGCATAGAAAACATTTTGACAGTTGAGGATGGATAGAATTTTAAATGTTTTGCTAAAAATACTGTTACTATAAGCTAATGATATTTGACGGTTTCTTAAAAATAAAAATATCTCGATAAGGTTTAAATTGGTCTTGACTACATCATCATTTGGAAATATAATATTAAGTTAGGCATATAAAAATATTGTAAAGAAATATAATGTTTTCAAATATTTGAATTATTTTCCGAATTGTATTAACAAAGATTTGTCCATTGTGTTGGGGGCGGGGTGGCTCAGTCGGTAGCGCACCAGGCTCGTAATCTGTAGTTCCCAGGTTCGAGTCCCAGCTGGGTCAGTCGTTGAGATTTATCACCGCAAAATTCCCCGCCCTGCCCACGGTCAGTAGGGGACACCGATGGGCTTGGAAAGGGCGCCGTCCGTCGGATGGGACATGAAGCCGTGACTCCGTGTGTGGGAGAGAGTCATACCCTGTGCACGTTAAAGAACACACTGGATGGCCTTGACGGGAGGCTACCATCTGGCTCCCAATAGCTATTCCAGTGGGTCCCTGGGGCGGGGGTGGCTCAGTCGGTAGCGCGCCAGGCTCGTAATCTGTAGTTCCCAGGTTCGAGTCCCAGCTGGGTCAGCGTTGAGATTTATCTCCGCAAAATTCCCCGCCCTGCCCACGGTCAGTAGGGGACACCGATGGGCTTGGAAAGACCGCCATCCGTCGGATGGGACGTTAAGCCGTGGCCCCGTGTGCGGGAGAGCCATACCCTGTGCACGTTAAAGAACACGCTGGATGGCCTTGACGGGAGGCTACCACCTGTCTCCCAACAGCTTGTTCCAGTGGGTCCCCTCCCCCAACCTTCTCTGAGCCTTCGGGGTCCATGTGACCTGGCCATTTAGCCCATGGTGTGCAAAAAAGTGCCGCTCAGAGGTAAAACAACCCAACCCAACCCAGTGGGTCCCCTTCGGGGTCCTTGTGACCTGGCCATTTAGCCCATGGTGTGCAAAAAAGTGCCGCTCAGAGATAAATCAACCCAACCCAAAGTCCATTGTGTTGCAAGAACATGTCTTGTTTATAGTAATGGTCTCTTGGATCATTAATTATATTCTTTTTTACCTTTCATTAGCGCATATTAAAAAAAAGAGGAATCCTGGAAACTGCTTCTATCTTTTACAGGCCTTCTCACACAAGAAGACCAAGTCACTTATGGCCAGTGCATGAATTAGAGCTAACAAAACTCACAAAGTTTGCCTAATTGCTAGCTCCATAATTACTATGCCTGTGAAGGCCTGTAAAAGTTAGTATTAACATGGGAACAACGATTCCCTTGTTCTCACGGATCAGATGTAATAATGCACATAATTTAAAGCAAACTGAGACAAAAAGGAATTAAATATTTAGGGCATAATCAATGTATTTAAATTTTCGTTTTTCTGCAAAAACTGTAACAGACAACGAGCTTAATGAAATATTTTATCGGCAAAATTCATGAATTGGAAGAAAAGTTAAAATATGTTAAAAAAGAAAATGAATATTTCATTGTCGATTTGTAATATATATCAATATTGATTTGCTCCAAAATACTCAAGATATAGCTGAATATTTAAACATTATGAGTGAATTTGGTTTCAAAAGCATATTGATATTCCAACTAGGTTGTCTGACAGTAGTGTTAGCAGCTTAGATCACTTTTTTTTTTGCTAGAACAAATTCTCATAAACCAGAAATTTTTCCTACACACTCTAATTTCACTGATCATTACCCAATTCTTGTTCATTTACACATTACTGATGAAACCCCACTGGCTCAAAAAAAGAGATGAACCTAACAAAAAGAACAGATTAATCAATTTTTTTAATGAAATAAATTTTTCTTTGCTAAACGATATAGTTTTCCGGAAAATAAAAATACAGAACAGTTTATATTAGCTGTACAGGTAAAGTTTATAAAAGTATTAATGACAGTAAGAAAATTACAGCACTTTTCTAGACATAAGAAAAGCATTTGATACAGTGGATATTTCTTTACTCATAAAAAATTCCATGCATGTGGAAAAGGACATAATTCAATTACATTGAAAGCTACCTTCATAACAAAAGGCAAGCAGTTAGAATTACCAATGAACAACGTGAGTTCATAGCAGTTACAAGGGGGGGGGGGGTACCGCAAGGATCTGTATTGGGTCCAATCCGGTTTTCAATTTATATCAATGATCTGTGTCAAATGGACTTAAACGAAGATTTATTGTGTTATTTTGATGCTGCTGCTATTGTTTATTTCCATGACAGAATGTGTGATTTGAGTATTTCTATCGAAAGTGATTTTAAAAAAAATCATAAATGGTTCATTTTGAATAAATTATCTCTTAATGTCCAAAAAACTAAGCATATGCTTTTTGAGTTAAAACCACTAACACCTATATTAATATTAAATACGATTTAAATTGCAAAAACAACATTGACTGCACTTTCCCATTTATTGAAAGAGACACACTTCAAAAGAGACTGGTAACCTTCGTGTCACGTGACACGAAGGTTGCCAGATGATGTAGCCTTCGGCCGTCTTAAAAAACTTTTATTCGACTTCGGTTATTCCCCCGATATCCAAGCACAGTTTAAAATGATGCTTAGAAAAAGTTAGTTCGGAATGTTCATGTAGAAGATGAATTATATAGTTGTATATGCGCCCGGATATAAATAATAAACAAATAAAAGGGATTGTATATGAAACTCAATCAAGTCTAGAAAAAATGTAGAAATGGTGTCCAAGAGACTGGATTTTCAATGTAATGTAACGTTCTTCCTCTTTGTCTTAGTGATCTTTCAAAAATTTCTGCTACTAAGCGCTAGTAAGAGAAATATGCATGGAATATATATATAAGTTTACAACCAGAATTCTCAAAAGAGGTGGAGGGTATGACTGCTTGTTTCCCCCCTAGATCCGACCCTGGTCGTATAGTCGTATCTAGCTATCGATTGTGGAAATGAACTAAACGCACAGCTGATAGAAGTCTACATAATAGTGCAATCCGTCGGCTATATTCTATGGGTTGGGTTGTTTTACCTCTGAGCGGCAGTTTTTTGCACACCATGGGCTAAATGGCCAGGTCACATGGATCCCGAAGGCTCAGAGAAGGTTGGGGGAGGGGACCCACTGGAACAGCTGTTGGGAGACAGATGGTAGCCTCCCGTCAAGGCCATCCAGCGTGTTCTTTAACGTGCACAGGGTATGTCTCTCCCGCACACGGGGCCACGGCTTAACGTCCCATCCGACGGACGGCGGCCTTTCCAAGGCCATCGGTGTCCCCTACTGACCGTGGGCAGGGCGGGGAATTTTGCGGAGATATATCTCAACGCTGACCCAGTTGGGACTCGAATCTGGGAACTACAGATTACGAGCCTGGCGCGCTACCGACTGAGCCACCCCCGCCCCGCTATATTCTATGAAGTTGCCCCATCAAAGTATTACATCCTTTATGAACTGATCACTAAGGAAATAAAAGCGTGTCATCCTTTCCCTTCTTAACTGAATCTTTTTTTTTACTAGCAGAAATCCCAGAGCCTACAACTTACGCACAAAGTGATGCCATTCATTCATTGCACTTATGGCGTCTTCTTCGTAGTTAGCTCAGTTCTATAGAACTAACCACCCATCGAGAAAGTGGGTTTCCCTCTATAGCAAGATATATAAACACACGTCGGAGTGTTGTCTACGTCACGATCGCTAATTGAATTCTAGTGACCCTAGGGAGCCAATGAACGGATGGTGACGTCACCAACGTAGCCGTCGCCTATCTGACGCATGTCACGCCGCGTGACAGGAAATATCGCAGCCGGAAGTGAACCGCTGTTCTGTCCGTGGCAGCTGCTATGACATGACGAGCGACGAAGGATGTCGAGGGGATAGCAATGCCTCTGCACTTGGCGGGACAGATGAAGAGTTTCTCGCACACTCCGGCAAACGAGCTGAGAGTGACGTTGAGCATTTAGTTGGCTCAGGAAGCAATTCGAAAGTTTCGTTCTTTTCTTTCGCAGTGCAACGGAGTTTTGGGTTAATAATTTGATGGCGAAACAGGAGAAAAAATGGCGATGGACGTTTGCGATCTGGTCTAATTTACTCCCGCTGTATAATCAGCAATGTACGTTCTGAAACTGTGGCTTTTGATCTTTAGGTTAAGAGAAAAGAGAACGCAATTAACCATCGCTCTCGAGAGATCGTTGGGTTGGGTTGTTTTACCTCTGAGCGACCCTTTTTTGTACACAATGGACTAAATGGCCAGGTCACAAAGACTCCAAAGACTCAGAGAAGGTTGGGTAAGGGAACTCACTGGAAAGGTGTTGGGAGACAGATGGTAGCCTCCCGTCAAGGCCATTCAGTGAGTTCTTAAAGGTGCACAGGGTATGGCTCTCCCACACACGGAGCCACGGCTTAAGGTCCCATCCAACGGACGGTGCCCTTTCCATCTGCTTTCAAATTCGAATTGCTTTCCAAGTCCATCGATTTTCCCCCCACTGACCACGGGCAGAGCGAGGAGTGGCACAGCCAGGACTCGAACCTGGAAACTGCAGATTACGAGCCTGGCGGGCTACGACTGAGCTGATACCGCCCGCTCGAGTGATTGAGAGATAGTGTTGACCACGTCTGGCCCGGGCTTGGACAGTTGTTGAACAGAAGAAGGGCTTGAAGAAAGAATATTAAAAGTTCTTAAAGATTTAAAAAATTCAATATGTCTATAGTTCAATTACAACCCACAGAACCACAATATCCAAAGAATATCCAGAGGATATCTAAGATAACAAATAGACACCATTTGCCGTCATAGATATCTTATGGATATTTTCTGGATATTGTGGTTGTGTGGGAAGCTATTTATTTTTAAACATGATAAAATAAACTAATTTACTTTTTATAACTTTCTTAAAATATCTACGAATATTATGGATTCAATTGCAAAAATTAATAATAGGTGGCCATACCAGCCCTTACTAGAATGGATTAGTTTAAAAATTAGTTTTAAAAAAATTGAAATTTCTTGGGTTTTTTAAGAGGTAAACAATTAACGGATTAATACCAGTTAAACCTACGCCAAAAGTTTGGTGTGAAACGTATGTCCATTGACAACCCCATCGGTAACTTCATTACCAGCTTTCCACCTTTAACATACTACTTCATTACCAGCTTTCCACCTTTAACATACTACTTCATTACCAGCTTTCCACCTTTAACATACTACTTCATTACCAGCTTTCCACCTTTAACATACTACTTCATTACCAGCTTTCCACCTTTAACATACTACTTCATTACCAGCTTTCCACCTTTAACATACTACTTCATTACCAGCTTTCCACCTTTAACATACTACTTCATTACCAGCTTTCCACCTTTAACATACTACTTCATTACCAGCTTTCCACCTTTAACATACTACTTCATTACCAGCTTTCCACCTTTAACATACTACTTCATTACCAGCTTTCCACCTTTAACATACTACTTCATTACCAGCTTTCCACCTTTAACATACTACTTCATTACCAGCTTTCCACCTTTAACATACTACTTCATTACCAGCTTTCCACCTTTAACATACTACTTCATTACCAGCTTTCCACCTTTAACATACTACTTCATTACCAGCTTTCCACCTTTAACATACTACTTCATTACCAGCTTTCCACCTTTAACATACTACTTCATTACCAGCTTTCCACCTTTAACATACTACTTCATTACCAGCTTTCCACCTTTAACATACTACTTCATTACCAGCTTTCCACCTTTAACATACTACTTCATTACCAGCTTTCCACCTTTAACATACTACTTCATTACCAGCTTTCCACCTTTAACATACTACTTCATTACCAGCTTTCCACCTTTAACATACTACTTCATTACCAGCTTTCCACCTTTAACATACTACTTCATTACCAGCTTTCCACCTTTAACATACTACTTCATTACCAGCTTTCCACCTTTAACATACTACTTCATTACCAGCTTTCCACCTTTAACATACTACTTCATTACCAGCTTTCCACCTTTAACATACTACTTCATTACCAGCTTTCCACCTTTAACATACTACTTCATTACCAGCTTTCCACCTTTAACATACTACTTCATTACCAGCTTTCCACCTTTAACATACTACTTCATTACCAGCTTTCCACCTTTAACATACTACTTCATTACCAGCTTTCCACCTTTAACATACTACTTCATTACCAGCTTTCCACCTTTAACATACTACTTCATTACCAGCTTTCCACCTTTAACATATTACTTCATTACCAGCTTTCCACCTTTAACATACTACTTCATTAACAAGATAGGTGATGGCAGTGCCCCAAGAAATTCGCTACACTTTTCGAGGGATCACTCCCCATCCACGGCAGATAGGAATCCGACCTTTTACCTCAAGAGGGCTAAAACTAAGTGAAACCACTCCACCAAACTTGGGATCGATCGCTAAAGTAGCCCCGGAACCACGAGGAAACTGCCAATTTCTCACACCGATGATGTCGCCCGCTCGGAACTATCTAAGCATTTAAAACGGTAGATTAAAAAACAAACTTCGAATAAAAAAAAATGTTAAAACAATTATATCGTACCTTCTCTAATTTTCTTGAGCAAATGGTCCATGCAAAAAATAATTTGAAGAGTAAAATTGTTATTTGAGAAAAGTGTTAAGATAATATCTATTTCAAGGTTACCCGGACCTAAAAATGCAGACATTTTCATAAACAGTATTTTGAAAGGCGTTTTATAGGTGATGTTATTATGAATGGTTGCAGTCTTGAGCAGGTGTCACAGTTCAATTATCTTCGGAGCTATGCAACAGATACTGATGATGTGCGGCATGAGATTAACAGACGAATAGAGATTGCTGCCGGGACTTTTAGGAATCTATGGAGAGTGTGGAGAAATAGGCGTATACACCTAAAGAAGACTAAAATTAGACTGTATAATAGTTTGGTTCTTTCTAGGGTTAGTTATTGTAGTGAAACTTGGACATTTTGTAAACAAGATAACAGGAAACTAGATGCTTTTGATTCCAGATGCTTACGCAGTATCTTGGGCATTAGGTGGTTCAACTTTGTAACTAATGATGAGGTTAGGCAAAGGAGTTTGCAACCTCCTTTAAGCAGCATATTGTGCAGAGAGAGACTCCGTTGGTTTGGCTATGTTGCCCGTATAGATAATTATAGATTGGCGAATAGGGTTATGAACAGTGTGCCTAAAGGTCTCCGAAAGAAGGGGAGACCTAGGATGCGGTGGGCAGACAATGTCAAACAGGACCTTGTTAGAATTGGTGTGCAGTGGCCGGATGCAGCAGATGTAGCTCAGGACAGACTTGCTTGGAGAACTAAATTGCACGGTCTGGCTGGACCTACGTAGCCCATGGCTGCTTGCGGATGATGATGATGATGGTCTTTGAGAGAACGCTAATGGTTCACTGATTGCAGATTTCTGTTTTCCAAAATACTTTGATAAGGATCGTTCTTTCTTCTCCATAGAGATTTATCCGTAACAACATGCAGAGTCATTGGCGTGGGATGCATTAACTTCGAAATCGCTTTCAAATTTATGATCATTCTTCTCAAAAAATGCATTTGTCTCCTAACAGCTGTTCCGTTGATTCCCTTCCCCAACCTTCTTTGTGCCTTTGGGAGTCCATGTGACCTGCTATATAGCCCATTGTGTGCAAAAAAATGGCATTCAGAGGCAAAACAACCCAAAAGAATAGCATTCTCAAAAACTGGCTTATCGTTCCAAGTGTCTGAAGGTCTCAGAAGATTAGGCAACGTTGACAGAGTCACTTGGACGTTTCTGAAAACTGATAACTCGTGATTTAACGAGAGTGCTATGTCGGAAGCTTTATAGTGAATTTGGGTCAAACCATACAAAAAAAAATGGGTTGGGTTGTTTTACCTCTGAGCGGCACTTTTTTGCACACCATGGGCTAAATGGCCAGGCCACAGGGACCCCGAAGGCTCAGAGAAGGTTGGGGGAGGGAACCCACTGGAACAGCTGTTGGGAGACAGATGGTAGCCTCCCGTCAAGGCCATCCTTCTTGTTCTTTAACGTGCGCAAGGTATGGCTCTCCCGCACACGGGGTCACGGCTTAACGTCCCATCCGACGGACGGCGGCCTTTCCAAGCCCATCGGTGTCCCCTACTGACCGTGGGCAGGGCGGGGAATTTTTCGGAGATAAATCTCAACGCTGACCCAGCTGGGACTCGAACCTGGGATCTACAGATTACGAGCCTGGCGCGCTACCGACTGAGCCACCCCCGCCCCCTGTTAACGAGTGTTATTCTTGTTTTTCAGATGGGAAAGGCAGCGGACTTAAGTGAGTTTGAGGAAGGCCAAATTGTAATGGCCAAACGACTGGGTCAGAGCATTTCCAAGACTGCAAGACTTGTGGGGTTCTTATGGTCAGCCATGGTTAGTATCTTCATAAAGTGGTCTGAGGAGGGAAAAACCACGAATTACCTGCAAGGTGTTGGCCGACCAGAGCTCATCGATGCTAGAGGTGAGCGAAGGCTATCCCGTATGGTACGAACCAACAGAAGGAATACTGTGGTACAAGTTGCCCGTATTTTTTAATACTGGTGAAGGGAGTAATGTGTCACAACACACAGTACATCGAACACTCCGAGTGTCCATGCTAACCTCGGTTCATCGTGGAAAGCACCTACAATGGGCACGCAAGCATCAAAACTGAGCAATGAATGATCTGAAGAAGGTCGTCTGGTCCGATGAATCTCGTTTCCTGTTGCACCATGTGGACGGCCGCGTACGTGTGTGTCGTTTAACTGAGAAAACATTGGCACCAGGATGCACCGTGGGACGAAAACAAGTAGATGGAGGAAATGTAATGCTTTGGGCAATATTCTGCTGGGAAACCCTGGGTTCAGTCATTCATGTGCGGGAAGCTATGACGGCTACCACCTACCTAAACATCATTGGAGACCAGGTACACCCTTTCATGGCAACGATATATACTTCTAGTAGTGCTTTCTTTCAGCAGGATAATGCACCTTGCCACACTGCCCGGATTGTTCGAGAATGGTTCGCGAAACATGAGGAAGACTTCCAGGTATTGCCCTGGCCTCCAAATTCCCCAGACATCAAGTGGTTTGTTTTGGAACGGCATATCTCATCTGCAGCAGCTCAACCACGTAACTTACAAGAGTTAAAGGATCTGCTGGTAACAGTTTGGTACCAGATACCACAAGACACCTTTAGAAATCTTGTAGCGTCCATGCCTCGCCGGGTAAGAGCTGATTTTGTGGCACGTGGAGGACTATTCAGTTGGTCATAATGTTTTGACTTTTCGGTGTATTTGGTGAAAGTGATTTAGATATATTTCATTGGTCGCTTGTTTTTTCACAGAACTGATGAAAAATGAAAAAAATTGAAATGAATTTAATTCCAAAATAATTGCACCTAAGGATGTTTCAGGTTTTATTTTCAGTCATGGATATTTTAATTAGCTGTATCAGCATCTGAAGAAAATTCAGAACCGAAGTAACCTCTTGCAAAGTCTGCGTAGAACAGTTGGGTTGTTTTATCTCTGAGCGGCACTTTTTTGCACACCATGGGCTAAATGGCCAGGATCACATGGACCCCGAAGGCTCAGAGAAGGTTGGAGGAGGGGAAGGTTGTTGGAGGAGGAACGTCCCATCCGACGGACGACGGCCTTTCCAAGCCCATCGGTGTCCCCTACTGACCGTGGGCAGAGCGGGGAATTTTGCGGAGATAAATCTCAACGCTGACCCAGCTGGGACTCGAACCTGGGAACTACAGATTACGAGCCTGGCGCGCTACCGACTGAGCCACCCCCGCCCCTGCGTAGAAAAGTAATGATGACACTCTTTTGAAATATTGGGTTAAATATTCTGATAAAAAATTATAAAAATAAAAAATAAATAAATACCCCCTCAAGCAGCTGCTTGCCACAGAAGTCTGACAGGAGCCTGTCAGTTTATATGCCACAGTAGAAGATCTGAGAGGATGGTAGGGCCTCAGCAGAAAAACAATACGAACATCTATACCTTATCCGGGGCTCGAACCCAGGTCCCTTAGATCAGCAGCCAAGCGCGCTAACCACTCGGCCACGGACGGCAACTCACTCGAGACTTAGTATATTATAAAAGAAAAAAAAATTATATTTTCTTTTATAATATACTAGGTCTCGAGTGAGTCACGAACCCACGATCTCCTGACAACATGCCAAGTGTTCTGATCACTGAGCTATCAAAGGTAGCTCGTTCTTTTTCAGCTAATATCACTTTCATGTATTTAGAAAAAATTATATATGATCTTTCTTCAAGTCCTTTAATTAAATGCGAATTCATAATATTTATAATTTAAAAAAGCCGTTAAAGACAAAGTGGGGGAAATTGCTCTTTCTTCCCCTTAACAAAACACGGAAATCTTACAGACTTGTTAAATAAAAAAATTAGTTATTGATGTTAAGAATTAAAACATCATTCCTATTTTGTTTCGGAATCGAAAGCTGATATTGAGTGACAATTAATTTGAATATTGAATGATAATTAAATCAAATCGATCAGTCCAGAAATCAAGTAGCAGGAACATGGTAAAAACTGAATGGAAGGTATCTGAACTTTAACCTTTTCACGTTGTCTTAGTAACACAAAAGCTTCGTTCAGTGCTCAACCGACGAAAACGATTTTCTTTAGCGAAGACGTCGAACAAATTTGCTTCTTTATTTTTAGCTTTAATCTAAATCTTTCCTACAACAATTCAGTTTATACATTCTCTCTTTTTGTTGTTTTGTGTTATCAAATTTTCGTCTAACTGTTTTGCGCGAGAATACGAAGTTGGCTTTCAAATGTTCATTTCCAGTTAATTAATAGTTGATTTATTCAAAGAATAAACAGAAATTATCGCATCGATCCGAAATGAAATCCTTTGGTTTTAAAAGCAGTGATCATTAAAATGTAATTAGAATATCATTTGGACAAAGAATATTGTGAATGCCTCACATAGCAAATAAGTTTTGAATAAATGAACGATTAAAACAGCAAAAAAAACAAAAGCATTATCAAGAAGCGCTCCCATTTGAAAAGAGTTCTACCTTAAAGAAGCTTCTAGAGGAAAGCCTTCTTGCTTTTGATTGATCTGGTAAAAGTCAACATCTTCTTGAAACAAAGGGAGTTTAATTAAATGCACTATCGTCTTTTGCTATTCAGATTCCATGGACAACAACTATTCATTAAATTCTCTGATTAAAAACAAAGTTGAAATTATTGTTTACCATGCAATAATTTACGGGAGCGCATTTTGTGTTTTGACACGAAGAATTTTATGAAATATCTGCAATATGAAAAGTTTTGGTGAACCTAATTTTATTTACTCAGCACACGTCAATTAATTAATCACGATCAATTACAAAAATTTAAACATGTTGAAAAATGAAAAGGAGATTTCTACATTTCATGATACGATTTGATGATCTTACTTAATACAATAAGCTACGGATTCCATTGAAGCAAATAATAGTCTGATATCTGACAAGGAAATTTTACAAGTATGAGTTATTAATTTTTTTAAAAATAACAATAGAAACAAAGACTTTTAAAACTAATTATATGGATGGTAACTCAACTTTAATAAGACTTAAGTATTTCGACTTATAAACCTTATTGTCATTTCTTGTAACCATTATTTAATGCCTATGCTTAAAATAATAAATTAATTCCTTAATTCTTACTGCACACAAACTTTAATGAAAAGTTCTTTAGGAGGTGGAACCAGGAGAAAAATGGGCTGAAAAGAAAGTTTAATTATGAAGCTAATTTCGTTTCATCTCACAAGAGAGTAAAATAGCGAGAAAAAATTGCTTCATTTTCATGATAATTTCATCATGAATCATTAACAATTTTATATAGCGAGTTTACTGGGATGAATGCTTAAATTTGGCTACAAGAATTTAAACATTTTTCTGCCGTCCTGTGGCCGAGTGGTTAGCACGCTTGGCTACTGACCTAAGGGACCTGGGTTCGAGCCTCGGGTAAGGCATGGCTGTTTGTGTCGTTTTTCTGCTGAGGTCCTGCCATCCTCTCAGACCTTCTACTCTGGCATATAAACTGACAGGCTCCTGTCTGACCTCTGTGGCAAGCAGCTGCTTGAGGGGGCATTTATTATTTTATTTATTTATGTAGCTTTTCCCAAATTCCAATAACTAATGTCATAACTACAACTTTGTTCAGTATTTAAGCCCTCACTACCATTTGAATATATACTCACTCACTAAATAATTACTTTATTAGTAAAACGACCCATGTCAAAAGTGAATCAGATAATATTTTTTTAAAATCAGAGTTATAAAATTAAACTAACAAATTTAATTAACTGCTTTGTTTAAGTAACTATTTAGTTAATGCTTAGTTAATTATTTTATGAAAAAAAATGCGAGAGGATAAATTAAAGAAATCTCGACCAGATTTGCCTAAATCTTTGTTTTTCAACAAATATACTTTCATTACTTAAAGAAGGATAGTTAGTTAGCATAGTTCATTATACAAAACTCATTTCAAATTGATTTATATTATCACAGTTGAAACTGAGACGTGTTTGTCTGAATTTTATTTTTTGTACATAGTCTTAGCAATCCCGAATCTAGAAAACAATCAAAGGGGGATAGGATTTGGGTTCGGTTGTTTTACCTCTGAGCGACACTTTTCTGCACACCATGGGCTAAATGGCCAGGTCACATGGACCCCGAAGGCTCAGAGAAGGTTGGGGGAAAGGACCCACTGGAACAGTTGTTGGGAGACAGATGGTAGCCTCCCGTCAAGGTCATCCAGCGTGTTCTTTAACGTTGGGTTGTTTTACCTCTGAGCGGCACTTTTTTGCACACCATGGGCTAAATGGCCAGGTCACAAGGACCCCGAAGGCACAGAGAAGGTTGGGGGTGGGGATCCACTGGAACAGCTGTTGGGAGACAGATGATAGCCTCCCGTCAAGGCCATCCAGCGTGCTCTTTAACGTGCACAGGGTATGGCTCTCCCGCGCACGGGGCCACGGTTTAACGTCCCATCCGACGGACGGCGGACTTTACCAAGCCCATCGGTGTCCCCTACTGACCGTGGGCAGGGCGGGGAGTTTTGCGGAGATAAAAAGGGGATAGGAAACATAATCGCGTTGAAAAACTGTAAAAGTGGAGGCCGGGAGACTGGGCGGGGGTGGCTCAGTCGGTAGCGCGCCAGGCTCGTAATCTGTAGTTCCCAGGTTCGAGTCCCAGCTGGGTCAGCGTTGAGATTCATCTCCGCAAAATTCCCCGCTCTGCCCGCGGTCAGTAGGGGACACCGATGGGCTTGGAAAGGCCGCCGTCCGTCGGATGGGACGTTAAGCCGTGGCCCCGTGTGCGGGAGAGCCATACTCTGTGCACGTTAAAGAACACGCTGGATGACCTTGACGGGAGGCTACCATCTGTCTCCCAAGAGCTGTTCCAGTGAGTCCCCTCCCCCAACCTTCTCTGAGCCTTCGGGGTCCATGTGACCTGGCCATTTAGCCCATGGTGTGCAAAAAAGTGCCGCTCAGAGGTAAAACAACCCAACCCAAGCCGGGAGACTGATTTTTTAATGCAGTATAATATTCCCCTCTCCGTTTTACAGATCTTTAAAAAATATTCTTGGAAAATGATGACATATAATAGCTTTAATATTTTTTTTTCCTCTATTGCCATTACTAGCATTCTGAGAGGGGGAGGGATCATGGTCCCCTTGCAACCCCCTAGCTCCGGCTCTGAATTTTAATAACACAAAAGCATCATTTATTTCAAACTGAGAAAAACGATTTTTTTAGCAGATGCGCCGAAAAACTTTTATTCTTCTTTTAGCTAACTTCTAAATTTTCTATACGGCAGTGCAATTTATGTATTCTGTTTTCGTTTCGTGCGAAAATACAGCGTTGGAGTTCAAATGTTTATTTCCAATCAATAATAATTGAAGAAATAACTAATAGAAATTGATTTCAACTAATCTAAATGTAGCAAAGCTCCGCTTATCCGGCCTTCATTGAATCGGATCATCGAAATCTCGATAAACCGAAACACAAGGAAAATATTTATAAATTTTCATGTGTACAGATCTCAATTTGCAGGTGTGGAATTTGAAAATCAGATGATTCGTTTGCCTGCACAGTTTGAAGAATGTCGTGGTGAAGGTAGAATATAATCTGAAATTTTTAAGCTCGTTTTAAAAAAAGAGAGATATTATTTTCACTTTGTCGCCTATCTACCTCTAAACATGAATTTTTTACGCCTTTAGAGGAAAAAAATATTAAATTATTTTCGAGTTGAATAATTGCCAATAAATTATCAAATTTCAAATATTCTGAATCTGTCAATAGTTTGCATTTTCACCTCTAGAGGGCCCATAATATTCTAAAATAACACAGCTTTCCATGTAATAATATTCATAACGGCAATCACAAAGTAATGTTTTTAAACATTTTTTTTGTTCATTAAAGAAACAAAAGTTTTTATATAGGTCGTGTTATGTACAGTCGCTCAAAAAGTATCCGAACACTATAGTTGATTGCAGAATCCAGAAAAAATATCTGGTACCGATTTTTTTAGAAATTAGTGATCTGGCAGCCTTCGTGTCACGACCTGGCAAAAAAAAAAACAACAACAACAAATTAAACACAACTTGAAAACTGCAAACAATCTATTTATGTTTGAAATAAGGAATTGGATTCTATTAATAGAATATTCACTTTTAGAAGGCGCCAAATTTGAGAAATATCAGAACGCTTTGAAATTGGAAACGAACATTCCATATTCGACACAGGTTGTTATATTTTTTTGTCATGCATTAGTAGTTGTCGCGAATTAGTAGTAGGCGTATATTATAACACAGTCTCTAACGAATGCGGCATATAAAAATTATTTTATTAATGCATCTATAGTCCAACATATTTTTTTCGATTTTGTTTTACGTTTCAAGATGTATAAGGAGAAATGTACCTCTTATATCTTGCAAAGACGGGTAAACATAAAAATAATGAATACCCCGTCAAGCATCTGCTTGCCACAGAGGTCAGGCAGGGGCCTGTTAGTTTATACACCATAGTAGAAGGTCTGTGAGGATGGTGGGACCTCAGTCGAAAAACAACACAAACATCCATGCCATACCCGGAGTCAGTCCGTTTGATTAGTAGCAAAGCACATTATCCATTCGACCACGGGCATTTTCTTGGATTTTGTTTTAAAATTAAAGGGTTGGGTTGTTTTACCTCTGAGCGGTACTTTTTGCACACCATGGGCTAAATGGCCAGGTCACATGGACCCCGAAGGCTCAGAGAAGGTTGGGGGAGGGGACCCACTGGAACAGCTGTTGGGAGACAGATGGTAGCCTCCCGTCAAGGCCATCAAGCGTGTTCTTTAACGTGCACAGGATATGGCTCTCCCGCACACGGGGCCACGGCTTAACGTCCCATCCGACGGACGACGGCCTTTCCAAGCTTATCGGTGTCCCCTACTGATCGTGGGCAGCGCGAGGAGTTTTGCGGAGATAAATCTCAACGCATACCCAGTTGGGACTCGAACCTGGGAAGAACAGATTACGAGCCTGGCGCGCTACCGACTGAGCCACCCCCGCCCCAATTATGAAGGAATTATAAGTGAATGAGCACATATAAGATTAGTCCGGATTAATCAGATACGGATAATCGAGGATTTACTCTATCTCTTTATATCACCGGTTTGTTCGTAGAGTTGTGAAGCCGTCGCGAGGAACTTATTTACAGATTAACGTCTTTGCTGTGATGAAGCAGAGAGGGTTATCACGAAGTTTACTCTTCACCACTGGAAACGAATAAACATCCTTAGATGAGAAAGTAAATGGACCTCGTTCCATCTATTCCCAGACCTGTAATCATCATTATACCTACACCTAAGTCTGCCCAGACTGAGCAAACATTTGGGCTAAATGAAGGCTGTCCATTTTCCTCCCTCCCTGTACTCCCACACATCACCCATTTCTTCCGGTGCCGTTGACCTCTGTGACCTCTGAAGCCACATCCGCCGTGTAGGTTGGGTTCTGAGGCGAACTTTCTCTCCTTTGCGGTTTCGGTTTGGCTCTGAATCATCAACCACATGGCAACAAAAATGCCAGCTTCTCGCTAACCACAGCTTCCCTATTTAGAATTAGTAACTCTTTCCAAACAGGTAGTTGGAATGCAATGGAGGGATGCAAAAGTGCTTACTGAATTTAAGAGTAGCTATAAAGACCAATCACCAGTGTTGAATGTTGTTTTTTTTGGTTGTTTTTCAACTTTATTGCCCTCTAACAGTGGAAATTCGAACTAATGGAAAAATTCAGAAAATACGAATAGTAATATTTAATTAATGCCTATCCAGAAGAGAAAAAATGTTTCATTTATTTCTTAAAATAAAACAACAAAAAAGACAAATTTTACACTCCCATTCCCCCCCCCCCCCCCCTTAGAAAAGTGGTTCCCAATGATGGCGTTTTACAAGTTCGGGGTGACTTTGTTTTTGAGTATTTCGGTAGAAATAGATTGAATAGATTAACGAAGAGTTTTTAGATTAATATAACTATGCTTGATTTGTTTCTATGAAAAAACCTTTAGAAATTCATGGCACAGCAGAAAAGTATTCGTAAATTTGAATAAATGGCAAATAGGACTTCAACTGGTTTTTTACAGGAAAATGATATATTGAATGCCACGAAGAATACATTAGAAAAAATGCAGGGGAAGTTAAAAAGGGGAAAGGGGAAATTGGAAAGGGGAAAGGGGAAATTGAAAAGGGGAAAGGGGAAATTGAAAAGGGGAAAGGGGAAATTAGCAAGACTAAAGGAGAATTAGAAAGAGTAAAAGGTAAATTGCAAAGACTAAAGGTGAAATTTGGAAGAGTAAAAAGGACTTTAAAAAGGTTAAAGGAGGTTAAAAAAAAAGGAAAAAATTAGAGAGTAAAGGGAAGTTTAGAAAGAGTAAAAGGGATATTGGAAAGAGTAAAGGGAAAATTTACAAACAGTAACAGGAGGAAAATTAGAAAGGGTAAGGAGGCTAGAAAAGGTAAAAGGGGTTTGATATACTAAAGAGAAAACTTTGAAAGGGTAGAGGGGGATGAAAAAGGGGGGAGTATTTATTCTTTATAAAGGGAAAATTAGAAAGAGTAAACAGTGTATTAGAAAGGGTAAAGAGTTGATAAGAAGAGGATTTCGAAAGAGTAAAGATGGTTTTTGGCCTCATTCATTTTTCAGAAACGACGAGCTAATGTTTCCAATATGGTGTCTGTTTGTCAGTGGACTTTGTTTTTAGAGATGAATTAAAATTCATTTTGGGTTCGATTGCATTGATGAAATATTACGATTCGCACTTTCGCTCTCTCCCAACAGGGGCGGGAGTGACTCGGTCGGTAGCGCGCCAGGCTCGTAATCTGCAGGTTCGATTCCTAGTCGGGCTAGCGTTGAGATTTATCTCCGTATAACCCACGTCGGATGGGACGTTAAACCATGTCTCCGTGAGCCGGAGAGTCATTCCCTGTGCATGTTAAAGAACTCTCAAAATGAACTTGACGGGAGGCTACTACTTGTCTCTCTTTGGGGCGGGGGTGGCTCAGTCGGTAGCGCGCCAGGCTCGTAATATGTAGTTCCCAGGTTCGAGTCCCAGCTGGGTCAGCGTTGAGATTTATCTCCGCAAAATTCCCCTCTCTGCCCACGGTCAGTAGGGGACACCGATGGGCTTGGAAAGGCCGCCGTCCGTGGGATGGGACGTTAAGCCGTGGCCCCGTGTGCGGGAGAGCCATACCCTGTGCACGTTAAAGAACACGCTGGATGGCCTTGACGGGAAGCTACCATCTGTCTCCCAACAGCTCTATCAGTGGGTCCCCTCCCCCAACCTTCTCTGAGCCTTCGGGGTCCATGTGACCTGGCCAGTTAGCCCATGGTGTGCAAAAAAGTGCCGCTCAGAGGTAAAACAACCCAACCCATTCGTAGCCTAACAGCCTTACTACTCTGTACAGGTCTGAGCCATTTTGAGTTAAATCCCCTACTACTCTGAGCCATTGGGGACCTTGTTACTTGGTCGTGTAGCCCAATTCTGTGCATAGAAAGTACCGCTCAGAAGTAAAACAATCCAACTTAATGACAGTTAAACGAGAAGCGAATGGGATAAACACGTCTCAAAAGTTGAGTTGGTTCCAAACGTTATGAACATACGAAAAAAAAAACTCCACACAGCTGAATGAAAAGTCTCTGAACAGTTTAAATAATGCACAGTATATTTTAATGGAATTCTAAAAAGAAAAATCGCAAAGCTGCATCGGAAAGTGACACTGATAATGCTTCACTTCCATCTGACAGTGTTTTCTTAAAATATACGCCAAAACAAACTAAATTTCATCAAAACAAAAATCAACGAATTTCTTTGTTCAGCTGTTCTCTAAAGCCGAACGAAACCAACCTAAAACAAAGAAACAGCATCCTTATAAAGGTAAGTTCGGTCCTGACACGAACGAAAATTGATCCTCCTCAGCAGGTGGTATCCTTTTCCATCAATGGAGTGTTTCTCACTATCTCCTTAGCCTGCAGACACGGCAGTCTCTGCCGGCTTGACTCAAAACAGATTTCCCTAGGGCCACTCTAATCTGGGCTCTGGTAATTGGTACTCGGCTCTGAGCTTCAATAGTTAATGCAGAATGTCTATGATAAGGCGAACGTATGAATTCCCTACTCAGACGAAGGTTACAGATTCTTACTTGCAAAGACTGTTAAAGTCCTTGTGACTGGAGAAGTGGCCGAAAAGGTCACGTGTGGGTGGAAGATAGCGAATGAGTTGGATTTTGGTGTAGATGTATTTTCCAATACAGGATAAACAGAAAATCAAAACAATTGCTTTGTTGAAATTCAGTTGGGTTGTTTTACCTCTGAGCGGCACTTTTTTGCACACTGTGGGCTAACTGGCCAGGTCACATGGACCCCGTAGGCTCAGAGAAGGTTGGGGGAGGAGACCCACTGGAACAGCTGTTGGGAGACAGATGGTAGCCTCCCGTCAAGGCCATCCAGCGTGTTCTTTAACGTTGGGTTGTTTTACCTCTGAGCGGCACTTTTTTGCACACTGTGGGCTAACTGGCCAGGTCACATGGACCCCGTAGGCTCAGAGAAGGTTGGGGGAGGAGACCCACTGGAACAGCTGTTGGGAGACAGATGGTAGCCTCCGGTCAAGGCCATCCAGCGTGTTCTTTAACGTGCACAGGGTATGACTCTCCGGCACACGGGGCCACGGCTTAACGTCCCATCCGACGGACGGCGGCCTTTCCAAGGCCATCGGTGTCCCCTACTGACCGTGGGCAGGGCGGGGAATTTTTTGCGGAGATAAATCTCAACGCTGACCCAGCTGAGACTCGAACCTGGGAACTACAGATTACGAGCCTGGCGCGCTACCGACTGAGCCACCCCCGCCCAATAAAGAGTGTTCATCTGATGGTTTTCGGAAATTGATGATGACGACCAAGCCAGAAGGGCATGAAATTCAGTAATAGGGCTGGATTCTGAAGTGGACCTCTGAGTGGCACTTTTTTTGCATACAATGGGCTACATGGCCAGGTCACAAGTATCCTAAGGGCTCAGAGTTGATTAGAAGAAAGCGACTCAGTAGATAACTGTTAGAGACAGATGGTAGCCTCACGATTGGCCATCCATTACGTGCACAAGGTATGGCACAGCATTTCATGTGCGTAGAGTGTGGCTCTCTCTTCTGTACAAGAGTTGTCTTGACTGAACTGTCCCAAATTTCGTACGAAAATTCCTCCTGCTTGACCCCGTGCTGGGTAAAAAATATCAGGTCCCAGGCTTGAAATAATAATGCCTTTCGAAATGCAAGGTATCTGGCAACGGCAGAAAATTTGAAAGTTATTTATGACTCTTACCTTCACAGTTAGAGAGCTGTGAATGGCAACAATAAATTTGTCAGCAATTATCGTTTGTCGAAGGTAGAGAATGGCAAATACGATTAATTCTATATTCTGTTTCGCATGAAGAATAGATCAGCTATTACCCCTTAAAGAGTCTCTTGTCCAATAGTCGATTAGTGCTATTCAGGGCCGTCGACAGGGGGGGGGAGGGGCAAGGGGGACTAGTGCATAGGGGCCCGTCAGATTAAGTGACTCTACATTTTCTTACAAGAATTATTCTTAGTTAGGCTATATATCGATCCTATGCTAAAAAGTTTTATGTGACACAAACTGTGTAGGCCTATGTTTTTGCATGCCTGACTGCGCAACAGGCTTTTTTTCCTCTGTATGTCATCATTGTGTCCAGAATAATTGCTATTAATGATTTATAAAGATAAAAAGTTTTCAAGGGGGGCCCCCGAGCATAATATTACATAGGGGCCCATAAATTCTCTCGGCGGCCCTGGTATTATTAACCTACAAAAGTCAATGAAAAGCCGAAACTAAAATAGCGTTATTAATTGCTCACTTATATAAACTATACTTAATAATAATTTATGTAGGAAAAAGCATTCATTTCTCGCATAAGGCGTGGAACTATTCGCTGTGGCGGAGTATTACATCTGCGGGTCGTTCGTGTTAAAACTCATGTGGATGTGGCATCTTTTTATTGCTTCTTGCTTTCTTTGATCTTCAGATTTTGCTGCTTCATTCTTTATGCGAAATAAAGTATGTTGCCGTCTTTGGTCTGCAAATTTTGCTGCTCCATTCTTTATGTGAAAAAAGTGTGTTTGCAGTCTTTGATGTTAAGAATTTGCTGCTCCATTCTTTATGTGATAAAAAGTATGTTGCCGTCTTTGATCTTCAGATTTTGCTACTTCATTCTTTATGTGAAATAAAGTATGTTGCCGTATTTGATCTTCAGATTTTGCTACTTCATTCTTTATGTGAAATAAAGTATGTTGCCGTCTTTGATCTTGAGATTTTGCTACTTCATTCTTTATGTGAAATAAAGTATGTAGTCGTCTTTGATCTTCAGATTTTGCTGCTCCATTCTTTATGTGAAATAAAGTATGTTGCCATCTTTGATCTTCAGATTTTGCTGCTCCATTCTTTATGTGAAATAAAGTATGTTGCTTTTTTGATCTTCAGATTTTGCTGTTTCATTCTTTATGTGAAATAAAGTATGTTGCTTTTTTGATCTTCAGATTTTGCTGCTTCATTCTTTATGTGAAATAAAGTATGTTGCCGTCTTTGATCTTCAGATTTTGCTACTTCATTCTTTATGTGAAATAAAGTATGTTGCCATCTTTGATCTTGAGATTTTGCTGCTTCATTCTTTATGTGAAATAAAGTATGTTGCCTTCTTTGATCTTCACATTTCGCTGCTTCATTCTTTGTGTGAAATAAAGTATGTTGCCGTCTTTGATCTTCAGATTTTGCTACTTCATTCTTTATGTGAAATAAAGTATGTTGCCGTCTTTGATCTTCAGTTTTTGCTGCTTCATTCTTTATGTGAAATAAAGTATGTTGCCGTCTTTGATCTTCAGATTTTGCTGCTCCATTCTTTATGTGAAATAAAGTATGTTGCCGTCTTTGATCTTCAGATTTTGCTACTTCATTCTTTATGTGAAATAAAGTATGTTGCCGTCTTTGATCTTCAGATTTTGCTGCTTCATTCTTTATGTGAAATAAAGTATGTTGCCGTCTTTGATCTTCAGATTTTGCTGCTTCATTCTTTATGTGAAATAAAGTATGTTGCCTTCTTTGATCTTCAGATTTTGCTGCTTCATTCTTTATGTGAAATAAAGTATGTTGCCGTCTTTGATCTTCAGATTTTGCTGCTTCATTCTTTATGTGAAATAAAGTATGTTGCCTTCTTTGATCTTCAGATTTTGCTGCTCCATTCTTTATGTGAAATAAAGTATGTTGCCGTCTTTGATCTTCAGATTTTGCTGCTTCATTCTTTATGTGAAATAAAGTATGTTGCCTTCTTTGATCTTCAGATTTTGCTGCTCCATTCTTTATGTGAAATAAAGTATGTTGCCGTCTTTGATCTTCAGATTTTGCTGCTCCATTCTTTATGTGAAATAAATTACAGCAAGCATCCTTTTTTGAATACCTTTTTGAAACTTTTTGGAAAGAAATCAGTTTTTTGAAATTTTGACTTGAAATTTGTCACTGCAACCAGAAATACTGAAAATTTGAAGCGTCTGCAATGATTTTCTGATGAGTTATGTTGTCACATACCGACAGATATCTCCTTTTATTATTGGTATAGATTAACAATGGTGTAATTAATAATCTCGTTGAATTTTCGTAATCTTACGTTGATACATGAAATATGCATAAGAAATTAATTGAATTTCTCGTTTATAAAAAGTAAATCAGGAACTAGAAAATTTAGCGATAAATATCATTCCACACATCCAAATATAACTCAAAAGAAAGTTAAAAAAACTGTGCATATATATTTACACAGTTCATAATCCAGTACAGCGCAAACTAATTCTGCTTCGTTCCCTTACATACGAAAATATTTTATGCCAAAATATACTAGAAAGAAGCGGAAAATTTTTAACTTGTTTGAAAAAGTTTGCAATTTTCTGTAAGATTAGTTTTCATTGCTCCTATTTGCACGCTTCCTGGTAATGGCCGTGTAAGGCAGTGAAAGCCTTCCTGCGTGTCAGTTAACGGGAAACTTTTGAAGTTGAACTCTCAAAGCGCACTGAACTAAATTATGCATATGAATGTTATTTTTGCCCCCTTCTAGGGTTTTATGACTTTCTTCGTGTAATCTCATGCGAAATAAAAACACAGAGAGAAGAAAGTTTGGTCCTTTTCGTGTTTTTAGCGGTGTTTGCGCAGTGTTAAAAGAATAAAATTCAACTGTGCAAAAATATATACAGTATATACCCACGGGACAGCTGTTAGAAGACAGATGGAAGTTTACAGTCGCTCAAAAAAGTATCCGAACACTATGGTTGATTACAGAATTCAGAAAAAATATCTGGCAACGATTTTTTTGGAAATTGGTGATCTGGCAACCTTCGTGTCACGTGATTACAGAATTCAGGAAAAATATCTGCAGCGTGTACAGCAACTGTACACGCTCCAGTTACCGTTCACAGCAAACTGGAGCGTGTGCAGTTACTGCACACGCTCCAGTTTGCTGTGAACGGTAACTGCACACGCTCAATATTTCCGTGAGTGAGCCCACACGATCTAGTATCAAAATAATATGACCACCTACAGTCGCTCAAAAAAGTATCCGAACACTACGGTTGATTACAGAATTCAGGAAAAATATCTGGCAACGATTTTTTTTGGAAATTAGTGATCGGTCAACCTTCGTGTCACGTGATTACAGAATTCAGGAAAAATATCTGGCAACGATTTTTTTGGAAATTAGTGATCTGGCAACGTTCGTGTCACGTGACACGGTCCTATGATGAGGATAGACTTACTCTGTAACATGTTAGGAAAACTGGAGACTCAATATGTCTCTTAAGATATGTTACAGTGGATTCCTTTCCGTGCCCTATCTAAAGAATAACGTTAATTCTAATAATCCTAATCCTATTCTGTTACCTCTATCTACCTAATTCTATCTAATATTCTTATTTATCCTATTAACATATAACCCTAATTCTATCATATCTAAAAGATCCCTGTTCTATCTAAAAGGGCAGGTCGTTTATATAGAATAAGTCTTGTGACCTGGTCATTTATACATACGATAAGTATGGTGACCTGGCCATTTATACATACGATAAGTATGGCGACCTGGCCATTTATACATACGATAAGTATGGTGACTTCGCCATTTATACATACGATAAGTATGGTGACTTGGCCATTTATACATAGGATAAGTATGGCGACCTGGCCATTTATACATACGATAAGTATGGTGACTTGGCCATTTATACATACGATAAGTATGGTGACTTGGCCATTTATACATATGATAAGTATGGTGACTTGGCCATTTATACATAGGATAAGTATGGTGACCTGGCCATTTATACATAGGATAAGTATGGTGCCCTGGCCATTTATACATAGGATAAGTATGGTGACCTGGCCATTTATACATAGGATAAGTATGGTGACCTGGCCATTTATACATAGGATAAGTATGGTGACCTGGCCATTTATACATAGGATAAGTATGGTGACCTGGCCATTTACACATAAGATAAGTATGGTGACCTGGCCATTTATACATAGGATAAGTATGGTGACCTGGCCATTTATACATAGGATAAGTATGGTGATCTGGCCATTTATACATAGGATAAGTATGGTGACCTGGCCATTTATACATAGGATAAGTATGGTGACCTGGCCATTTATACATAGGATAAGTATGGTGACCTGGCCATTTATACATAGGATAAGTATGGTGACCTGGCCATTTATACATAGGATAAGTATGGTGACCTGGCCGCTTTAGCTATATAGGATATATAGGAAGCAAGATAGGATAGGTCTTGTGACCTGGTCGTTTATATAGAATAAGTCTTGTGAGTTGGTCGTTTATATAGAATAAGTCTTGTGAGTTGGTCGTTTATATAGAATAAGTCTTGTGAGTTGGCCGTTTATATAGGGTAAGTCTTGTTACCTGGCCGTTTAGATATGATAAGTCTACCTGGCCGTATATACAGAATTAATCTTGTGACTTGGCCGTTTAGTTAGGATATGTGTTGTGACCTGACTATTTATATAGGATAAGTCTTGTGATCTGGTCGTTTAGTTCTTTGTGTGCAGACACTCAAAGGTAAAACTACCCAACAAGAGATAAAATTGAAAAATATCGATGTATGATCTTAGAGGGGTTTGCAAGGAAATAAAATCAAGCTAAAATTCTTCGATGTAGTTGTTTCCCGTGCCAATAGAATCTGTCCCACTTTAAAGCGATCTAATATTTACCATGTGAAGAGGTTTTTTTCCAAATAACTTACGTCACATCTTCGAAGAGGAATCAGAAATCGTAGCCATGTCCCAGATAAAAAGTCATCGAAAATACGCTAAACGAAAGCGAACAAGTCAAACTTGCATTCATTAAATCATCAACTTTGTCAATATCTCACGGCTCTTCTGCCTCTAGGTGACGACAGCCAGGTCACGAGAACTAAAGATTAGGGAGGACGAAGCGCAGAAGCAAATGCGAAGAGTTCTGCATCTTCTCCTATGAAGACCGAGCATTCATTCATCACTTCTAACTAAATATTTAGATCCACTGAAATGTTAACAAGTTTCCGCCGAGCATCTCACCTGCGAATCTGCGGGAGCAGCTCATCCGTACATCTCTGCTCTTGCTCAGCGGCTCTCGCAGCTCCCTTAGCCTCACGCCCCACTAACACCCCATCATCAATAATTCACTCCCGTAACCAAATTATCCCAGCACGGAATCAGATGGAGAAAATGGGTAAAGAGCTCGAATCTCGTCGAAGCTAGAGAGCCAGACACTAGAAGGGGTACACAACCGGAACGTTACTGCGACGAATTCCAGAGTTCTATCTGAATATCTTATTCTATCTGAGCTCTCTGACTCATGATCTGGAATTCACGCTTTGACATTTACGCACGGCCAAGTTACTATTGTAATGTTTCCAATATTATACACTACCCTATCAAAATATTAGAGGATTTCCGTTATGTCAATGAGAATTTAACTTTGGAGATCCATAACTTCTAAAATATGAGTTTAATGAAAATATTTGAATTAATCTAAATTAAAGATCATGATCAAATTATTTAAAACTCTATTTTCAACGGTATTTGTTCAGAATTTAAATAGTTACAGCAGCTAGAATATTTCACAACAGTATTGAGTCTTTAATTTAAACTTAAATAATAAGGTTGATTATTATTTAAGGTCAAGTTACTATTGTAATTGGGGCGGGGTGGCTCAGTCGGTAGCGCGCCAGGCTCGTAATCTGTTCTTCCCAGGTTCGAGTCCCAACTGGGTATACGTTGAGATTTATCTCCGCAAAACTCCCACGGTCAGTAGGGGACACCGATAAGCTTGGAAAGGCCGCCGTCCGTCAGATGGGACGCTAAGCCGTTGCTCCGTGTGCGGGAGAGCCTTCCCTGTACACGTTAAAGAACACGCTGGATGGCCTTGACAGGAGGCTACAATCTGTCTCCCAATAGCTGTTCCAGTGGATCCCCTCCCCCAACCTTCTCTGAGACTTAGGGGTCCATGTGACCTGGCCATTTAGCCCATGGTGTGCAAAAAAAGTGCCACTCAGAGGTAAAACAACCCAACTATTGTAATTAATTAACGCCAAGCCATTTTATGAAGTAAATATACGTTTTTAAAAGAACTATTTTGGAGATTTGTAAAGTTGTTTCGACAGGAGTGTATTTCGCAAGTCATTTTCTCCACGAAAATTATCTCTTTTACGATGTTTAATTTCAGCGAATCAACGCTTCGTCTATACATTGTCATCAACGATCATTATGAAAGTTGATACATTTATTGACATATATTATGCTCCCATGCTATGATTATTCACATACTAGAAAATTCTGAATAATTTTCATGAAACACAATAATTAATTGTTAAAATATTCTAGCTTCCATAACTCTTTAAAAAGCTGAACGTATAGTGTTGAAAAACGAGATTTAAATATATTGAAATATGTATGATCTTTGTCTTCAGTCAATTTTTTTGATTAAATGCATATTATAGAGCTTCAAAATTATATTCCCATTGAGACAACATGGGAACATTTTTAATACTTTGGTAGGGCAGTGTACGTGAAATTCTAAAGGGCTTAGGGTTTGGTTATTTTATCTCTGAGCTGCACTTTTTTTTACACACAACGGGTTGGGTTGGGTTGTTTTACCTCTGAGCGGCACTTTTTTGCACACCATGGGCTAAATGGTCAGGTCACATGGATCCCGAAGGCTCAGAGAAGGTTGGGGGAGGGGACCCACTGGAACAGCTGTTGGGAGATAGATGGTAGCCTCCCGTCAAGGCCATCCAGCGTGTTCTTTAACGTGCACAGGGTATGTCTCTCCCTCACACGGGGCCACGGCTTAACGTCCCATCCGACGGACGGCGGCCTTTCCAAGCCCATCGGTGTCCCCTACTGACCGCGGGCAGGGCGGGGAATTTTGCGGAGATAAATCTCAATGCTGACCCAGCTGGGACTCGAACCTGGGAACTACAGAGTACAAGCCTGGCGCGCTACCGACTGAGCCACCCCGCCCCTATACACAACGGGCTAAATGGCGAGGTCACAAGGACCTCGAGGGTTCAGAGAAAGTTGAGTGAGGAAACTCACTGGACAGCTGTTAGGAGACAGATGGATAGATGGAGACAGATGGATAGATGGAGACAGATGGATAGATGGAGACAGATGGATAGATGGAGACAGATGGATAGATGGAGACATATGGATAAATGGAGACAGATGGATAGATGGAGACAGATGGATAGATGGAGACAGATGGATAGATGGAGACAGATGGATAGATGGAGACAGATGGATAGATGGAGACATATGGATAAATGGAGACAGATGGATAGATGGAGACAGATGGATAGATGGAGACAGATGGATAGATGGAGACATATGGATAAATGGAGACAGATGGATAGATGGAGACAGATGGATAGATGGAGACAGATGGATAGATGGAGACAGATGGATAGATGGAGACAGATGGTAGCCTCCAGTCAAGGCCAACCAGTATTCAGTAACGCGCACAGGTACCACGGCTTTATGTCGCATCCGATGGACAGTGACCTTGGCCTTTCCAAGGTCATCGGTGTCCTGTACTGACCGAAGGTAGGGTGGGGGTTTTGCGGAGATAACTCTGAAAGCTGACCCCAGGTAGGACACGAATCTGGGAATTGCAGATTACGATCCTGGCGCACTACCGGCTGAGCAACAGTCGCCCCAATTCTAAAGGTCACGAAGTCTGATGTTGATACTTGCTAACACTTTTGCAATATAACGAGGAACAGTTTATTGTTCCTTGCATTTAAATCAGTAGTATGAAACTCAAACTAGCATTAGACCATACCACTATGGGGCGGGGGTGGCTCAGTCGGTAGCGCGCCAGGCTCGTAATCTGTAGTTTCCAGGTTCGAGTCCCAGCTGGGTCAGCGTTGAGATTTATCTCCGCAAAACTCCCCGCCCACGGTCAGTAGGGGACACCGATGGGCTTGGAAAGGCCAGCTTGGAAAGGCCGCCGTCCGTCGGATGGGACGTTAAGCCATGGCACCGTGTGCGGGAGAGCCATACCCTGTGCACGTTAAAGAACACGCTGGATGGCCTTGACGGGAGGCTACCATCTGTCTCCCAACAGCTGTTCCAGTGGGTCCCCTCCCCCAACCTTCTCTGAGCCTTCGGGGTCCATGTGACCTGGCCATTTAGCCCATGGTGTGCAAAAAAGTGCCGCTCAGAGGTAAAAAACCCAACCCATACCACTATTCCAACTTTGCAATAGGAATGGAACTGCAATTTTTCTCCCTTATTTATTTTGAATCCAATTGGACTACTTCAGCTGAATATTCAGTTGGTTAAAAATCTGAACACAATAAAATAAGTGAACTTTTTTTATCACTGATTTATATTAAACACTATTTTTATTAAATTAATGTACAGCTTAATGATTCATTCATATTTGATAACAATGACAGCTGTATTATAAAAAAGTCTTTTTAGGAACTTTAATGTTGTGACTTTTTTGCAGGTGCGATTTTGTTATATTTTTCTTTCCTTCTTTTGATTAATAATGTCATAATCAACTAGTTATTTTTCGGATAACAAAATGAAACATATCAATAATAATCTAATAAAAATTCATCTTTATTGTGTAGCAGCCGAAAATACAAAGTTTTATTTTTGGAGTGGAGTTTTGTCTGGAGTCCAGCAGACAATCCGGTGGACTGCCTTGGATCATCTGAAAGACTGCTATATCTGATGGACTGCCATGAATCTGGGAGGGGGTGGCTCAGTCGGTAGCGCGCCAGGCTCGTAATCTGTAGTTCCCAGGTTCGAGTCCCAGCTGGGTCAGCGTTGAGATTTATCTCCGCAGAATTCCCCGCCCTGCCCACGGTCAGTAGGGGACACCGATGGGCTTGGAAAGGCCGCCGTCCGTCGGATGGGACGTTAAGCCGTATCCCCGTGTACGGGAGAACCCTGTGCACGTTAAAGAACACGCTGGATGGCCTTGACGGGAGCTACCATCTGTCTCCCAACAGCTGTTCCAGTGGGTCTCCTCCACCAACCTTCTCTGAGCCTTCGGGGTCCTTGTGACCTGGCCATTTAGCCCATGGTGTGCAAAAAAGTGCCGCTTAGAGGTAAAACAACCCAACCCAACTGCCATGAATCATCTGGTGGATTTGCCGAGGATCATCTAGTGAACTACTACGGATCATCTGGTAGACTGCCACGTATCATCTGTTGGACTGCCACAGATCGCAATTTGAGAAAAACTGCTCTAAACAACCAACAAATAAAAAGCATCAGCACAAAAACTATTACCAAATGGAGTGCAATCAAAATGATTCCAGTTATGCAGTTAAACCCTTTTGTTTTTAAATGTCCTTTTATTGCCTTGATCCTATGTGACTTTCTCTTTCCATTCAGAAAAGTGGAAGAAAACAAAGTTCTATTTGACTTCCCCTCTATATAATTAATTAAGTTTTTCATCTGCTGTTTGGAAGTTTCTTTTCTTCTTCAAAACAATCTCCCATTTCCTCCTCATTCCTTTTATCTAGAATTATATTTTTAGAACATTTCTCACATAACAACGTTCCCATCTGTATGATCTTCAGCAAAACAGAACACGGTAGCATTTTATAAATGAACATTTTTAGCAATTTCTTAATCAAACTTCCATTAACGTCAGAATTGTGTAGGTGTAGGATAAGATTAATCAACTGTTATCTGCAATGCTCTATTTGTAATAAATATGTGAAAAACAGCTATCCTTTGAAAGTTTGTTAGAAAGAATCAATCGTAAATCTTAAACCTCTAGCAGATGTTATTAAGAGAAATTTACTAACGTGAAATATTAAATGTCGTGCACAAACCACACATCCCACGGTCGTTTCAAGCTAAATATCAAAGGACAAACAATTTCAATTATTATCATCTATTTTAATATTCATGTGATGTGTATCGATATTTAAATGTTTTTTTTTACTACTGATTTATATTAAACACTGTTTTTTATTTAACTATACTATTCAATAATCTATTTTTTCGGTAACCATAACTGTATTATAAATCCCAGTCATTTCAAGTGAAAACATAGTAATGCTTGTTTCAAACTGATGTCTTTTTTCCAAAGCGTGGAGTGTGTTTTCTAAGTCGGTAGCACACCAGGCTCGTATTCTGATGTTCCTAGGTTCGAGTCCCACCTGGGCCAGTGTTCAGAGTTTTGTCCGCTAACTCTCGTGTCATTCGGTGAGAAAGGGGACCGATGGGTTTGGAAAGGCCGCCGTCAATCGGAAGGGATGCAAAGTCGTGGTCCACTGTACAGTCGCTCAAAGCAGTATCCAAACACTACGGTTGATTACAGAATTCAGAAAAAATATCTGGCAACGTTTTTTTTTAATTAGTGATCTGGCAACCTTGGTGTCAAGTGACACGAAAGCTGCCAGATCACTAATTTCTAAAAAAAATCGTTGCCAGTTACTTTTTCTGAATTCTGCAATCAACCGTAGTGTTCGGATATTTTTTTGAGCGACTGTACAGGAGAACTATACCTTGTGCACTTTAAAGAATACGCTGGGTGGCCTCGACGAGGGTTTCCACCTATCTCCTAACAGTTGTTTAATGGATCCCCTTCCCCAACCGTCTTTGAGCCCTTGGGGTCCTTGCGACCTGGGCATTTAGCCCATTGTGTACAAAATAACTCTCAGGGATAAAACTACCAACAGCAACAATTTTCCAAAGTGCAGCGGCACTAAACTGACGTGTGTGTTTTTCAGAAATTCCACAGTGAGATCTACGTCATATCCATTTTTTTGATGAAATTCCAGCAAATGAATTCTGAATAAACTAAAGCAGCACTTAGAAGGCAATAAAATTAAAATTTACTTTAGCTTAGAATTATTAAGAGGTCGAAACGTGAAATTTTAAAAGACAGTCTCAAACTATATTCTATGTTGTTTAAAGTTAAATATTAAAAGTATCAATACCTTAATGCTTGTAACTAAAGTGTAATAGTGAACTAAAAGAAAAAAAATAGTAATTTAAATTTTGAACTCACTGAGACGTCAATGGCGGACAGTTAAAAAATTAACTAGTGTGGAACAATAATCAGGCTAATGGTAATACAAATCACACTGTAGCTGAGATATAAGTGACGAAACTCTGCACAGTATTTAAAATATAAATCTCGTTCAAATGGAAAGTGGAAAAATTAGAAATGAAGTGTAAATCATTTATTGATTTTCTCAAATCCCCAGGACAATAGTCCTGGGGATTGAGACATTTTCACTAACATGAATGCAGCACATAAGATCATCTTTTCTAGGCGTTTCTGAGGTTTCTAGAGTTTTCTAGAGAGGAGTTTTGTAGAGTTTTTCTAGGACGTTGCATGAGGAGGTATGTAACATTGCGTTTTACCTCTTGGTCTGGCTTAACTTCCTTCTCTTTATGGTGTTTTTTAGAGATTCAGAAATGAGAAAATCTAATAGGGAAGATGAAAGGAGTACAGGACGATGTTCCAGGTATTTCCAACTATACCTGATCAACATTATTATTTTTACTTTTGCAATAAAGGAACGGTCTGTAAATGGTAGCTAGGCATAAACTGGAAGGAGAGCTGTGTACCAATCCCTAGTGATGATGCACAGAACCGGCCAGGTCTAGCACCTAATGTCCGACCCCGCCTTCTCGTGGTGCAGGCCGTTAGTACCTTTCAAAAGAGATATTCTCTTTTGGAAGGGAACGGAAGGGGAGGGCTGCCAGTTCAGTATGGCCTACTGATCTGGTCATCTATGGTCACTTTTTTTCAACCCTGCTGAAGAGTGGTCAACTTCACAGGGTCCTGGTGCTGACCATTTATACCTACTATACTGGACTTGTTTATGGATTTGAGCTTGATTATGGATCCTGGACTTGCTGCACAGGTGGGCCTCTGTTGAGAAAGAATCTGCCGCTGTGTTTTCTGTTTGCTTCTGGGTTGCCAGCCCTAAGTGAACAGAGGCATGGGATACCTTATATCAGCTGGTGGATAAACCTAATCAGAGGCGATCGCAGGTACCTGAACCATACTTAGCTAGTTGGGCATCGTCAAGCCTAAACTGGAGTAATGTGTCTCAGGCAGGCCATATGACTCTTGAAAAAGTCCACTTGAAAAGGTGGTGTCTGAAGTTCCTACCAGCATCGGTGACTTCAGCCTTTAGCGGAGGAGGAACAGGTCTTTGCCCCATGCCTGCGATCAGGGGCTGTTTGATATTGTTGGCCCTACCAATCTCAATAAACCTAATTTCTTTAAAAATCCTACTAATCATTTTCTCTCTGCAGGAACGTGGAACGTGAGGACATTACATAGAGATTATTCTCTTGATGTCCTCAAGCAGGAATTCCAGCGCTATAACCTAGATATTCTAGCCTTGCAAGAGACCAGATGGACAGGTAAAGGTGAGATGCTTAAAAATAACTTTAAATTTCTCTTTACAGGGAGGGAGGATGGAAAGCATCACCAAGGCGTGGGTCGGCTGCTCAGCAGACATGC
The DNA here is from genome assembly GCA_038380435.1 of Ryuthela nishihirai. Classification (NCBI taxonomy): domain Eukaryota; kingdom Metazoa; phylum Arthropoda; class Arachnida; order Araneae; family Heptathelidae; genus Ryuthela; species Ryuthela nishihirai. The sequence continues at coordinate 133,284,125 of JAWZYU010000001.1, read as the reverse complement.
TAGTGATGCTCTACTAGGATATGAGTGCATTAATGAAAGGTTTCTTACAGCAAAATTTCAGACAAGCATTAAAGACTTGAATGTTATCTGCTGTTATGCCCCCACTGAGGATGCCGATGAGGATGAGAAGGATAGGTTTTACGGACAACTTCAGGATATTTTGAATTCTGTCAAGAAAAAAGATATTACCCTTGTTCTAGGTGACTTCAATGCCAAAGTTGGTACTGACTCTGACCTTTGGGGTGGGGTGATAGGCCCTTTTGGTATTGGTAGCTGCAATGGCAATGGGCAACGTCTCCCACAGGTAAGTAAACTCAATGGTTTCAGAATAACTAACACATATTACAAACACCGCGACATACATAAGTACACATGGGTTTCACCTGATGGGCTGCATAAGAATATGATTGATTATATATTAATTAACAGCAAATGGGCTAGTTCTGTTAGAAATACCAGGGCATATAGGGGAGTTGAAATTGGATCTGACCATTACCTTGTTAGAAGTGTCTTGCAACTTAAACTTAAAAAGTTTTGTGCTAAAGTTAAAAAATTTACCTTTAATACTGAAGCTCTGAAAGACCCAGTTATAGCTAAAGCTTACCATGATAGCTTACTTAGTCATTATGACAGTCATGGTCCTTACTACTGAAGTTGAGGAAGAATGGGGCAGTTTTAAACGGGTTTCTTGGAAACTAACAGTACTCTTTCAGGAAAAAAGGAGCAGAGGAGACTGAATTATTTGAGTGATAAGGCACTTCAGCTTATTTCAGAAAGAAGGAACTGCAGGAATGTCCTTAATCAGTACCCTTCTAGTCCGAATAGAAAGGATTATAGAGAGCTTAAAAACGTGTAAAGGATCAGTTAGCTGATGATAAGAATCTTTGGCTTGATGACTTGACTGACAAAACTGAGGAAGCAGTTAGGCAGCACAACAGCAGAGAACTGTATCAGATTGTTAATGTTTTGTGTGGTAGAAAACGGACATGCATACAAGGATTGAAGGATAAACAAGGTAAGGTAACACATGATGGTGAGGATTCTGTCATGGTAGGTGGGCCGAGCATTTCAGTGATGTTCTACACAATGTGGTTAGTTCTACTCCCATTATTTGCAATGATTATAGATGCAATGGTGGCTTTAATGTTGGCCCTATAACACAATCTGAAGTTATTTTGGCTACTTCTAAACTTAAACTTCATAAATCCCCAGGGGTAGATGAAATTACTACGGAAATGCTTAGAGCTGGGAATGTTTCTGTTACCACTTGGATGACTGAAATTTTGAATATCTTTTATGATAAAGGCATGGTTCCTAATGATTTTACCAGAGCTATTATTATCCCTATTTTCAAAAAAGGTGATCGCAGTTCTTGTGATAACTATAGGGGTATCAGCCTACTCTCTGTTCCAGGTAAAGTTCTTTCCATGATTGTGCTTAATAGAATCAAGAATCTGGTTGACAGTCAATTGCGTGATGAGCAAATGTGGATTCAGAAGTGGTAGGGGATGTGTGGATCAGATATTTTCACTTAGGCAGATTCTTGAGAAATGTTTAGAGTTTCAGAAACCTTTGGTTGCTAGCTTTGTTGATTTCAAAAAGGCTTTCGACTCTGTTGATCGTCATAATTTGTGATTGATTGTGAGATCATATAGTATACCTGACAAGTTAGTTAACATAATGAAAGCTCTTTATAATAACACTGAGTCGTGTATGAGAGTTGGTAAGTCTTGTAGCAATTGGTTTAGCATTACTTCTGGTGTTCGACAAGGGTGCATTTTGTCTCCTTTTCTCTTTAGGTTGGTTATTGATTACGTTATGCGAAATTCATTGCAAGGGAAAGATTTTGGCCTTAAATGGTCTGGAGATACTACAATTTCTGATTTAGATTATGCTGATGATTTAGCCCTTTTGGCAAATGATGTTGATGAGATGAACTCTTTCATTCGAGCTGTTGATGAGACTGGTAGTAGAGTAGGTTTGGTTATAAACAGAGAGAAAACTAAAGTGATGAAAATTGGTCAGGCAGATTGTGATTCAGTTCATCTGAATGGTTGCAGTCTTGAGCAGGTGTCACAGTTTGATTACCTTGGAGCTAGGTAACAGATACTGGTGATATGCGGCATTAGATTAACAGACGAATAGGGATTGCTGCCGGGACTTTTAAGAATCTATGGAGATTGTGGAGAAATAGGCGTATACACCTAAAGACTAAAATTAGACTGTATAATAGTTTGGTTCTTTCTAGGGTTAGTTATGGTAGTGAAACGTGGACACTTTGTAAACAAAATAACAGGAAAATAGATTCTTTCGATTCCAGATGCTTACGCAGTATCTTGGACATTAGGTGGTTCAACTTTGTAACTAATGACGAGGTTAGGCAAAGGAGTTTGCAACCTCCTTTAAGCAGAAACTAAACGCAAGAGCTAGAATCACTAAATTCGCTAAGTAGCTTTATTTCATTGTGAGCAATCTAAAATGAAAATTACTTACGTTGGGAATATTATGGATTGGCTCAAATTATACTCCTACTTTCTCACTCACAAAACAGGTGAAGAATACCGTGTAAATCTACTAATTAGGAAGAAAAGAAAAAATTGAATAAATGAAACGTCATTGTAATCTGTTGAGTCGGGTTGTTTACCTCTGAACGGAACTTTTGGGAACACAATGGGCCAGGCCACAAGTTCAGAGAATGTTGAGGGGAAGGGATCTACTGAATAGCTGTTAGGAGACAGATGGTAGCCTGCCGTCAAGGCCATCCATCATGTTCTTTAGCGTGCACAGGGCATGGCTTAATATCCTATCCCACGACGGTGGCGCTTCCAATCTCATAATGTCTCCTTTTTCAACGCAAGGATCAGGATGAAGATTAAGGAGATAAATCTCAACTGTTGGAACATTTGGGATTCGAACCTTGGAACTGCAGACTGGCGCGCTACCGACTGAGCACCTTCGCGTCTCAGTCGGTAGCGCGCCAGGCTCGTAATCTGCAGTTCCCAGGTTCAAGTCCCAGCTGGGTCAGCGTTGAGACTCATCTCTGCAAAACTCCCCGCCCTGCCCACGGTCAGTAGGGGACACCGATGGGATTAGAAAGGCCGTCGTCCGTCGGATGGGACGTTAAGCCTTGGCCCCGTGTGCGGAAGAGCCATACCCCTGTGCACGTTAAATAACACGCTGGATGGCCTTGATGGGAGGCTACCATCTGTCTCCCAACAGCTGTTCCAGTGGTTCCCCTCCCCCAAATTTCTCTGAGTCTTCAGGGTCCTTGGCCATTTAGCCCATGGTGTGCAAAAAAGTGCCGTTCAGGAGTTAAACAACCCAACCTACTGAGACACTTCCGCTCCTCATTGTTGAGTGGTAGAATGTTTAAAACGTTTTCTTATGGATAGCATTCGAACAAAGGAGAAGTACATTTGTTCATGAATCTACAGATTATTACTGATGATACTGGGGCGGGGGTGGCTCAGTCGGTAGCGCGCCAGGCTCGTAATCTGTAGTTCCCAGGTTCGAGTCCCAGCTGGGTCAGCGTTGAGATTTATCTCCGCAGAATTCGCCGCCCTGCCCACGGTCAGTAGGGGACACCGATGGCCTTGGAAAGGCCGCCGTCCGTCGGATGGGACGTTAAGCCGTGCCCCCGTGTACGGGAGAACCCTGTGCACTTTAAAGAACACGCTGGATGGCCTTGACGGGAGGCTACCATCTGTCTCCCAACAGCTGTTCCAGTGGGTCCCCTCCCCCAACCTTCTCTGAGCCTTCGGGGTCCTTGTGACCTGGCCATTTAGCTCATGGTGTGCAAAAAAGTGCCGCTCAGAGGTAAAACAACCCAACCCAACTGATGAGACTCGTGTGAAATTCAAATTTTGAATGGAATATCTTTCACGTTAACTTCAGTTTTTGAGTTGTTGGAATACTGAGCAAATTGCTCTTACGTCCATTACCAAGAACTCTCGACTGAAAAATGAATCTAAGTATTCTAGCAACCAGAGAAAGTAGGATTAAAGAAACTTTCCAGATGAACATACACCACCTACCAAAATACTAGAAAATTTTAGGTTATGCCAATGGGATTCTAACTTCCAAGCTCTATAACTTCTAAAATATGCAATTAATGCTAATATGTGACTAAAGATAAATTAAAGATCATAATCGAATCTATTCAGATCTCGATTTCCAACAATATTCCTTTAGGATTTAAAGAGTTATGGAAGCTGAAATATTTAACATTATACACCTAAAGACTAAGATTGTATAATAGTTTGGTTCTTTCTAGGTTTAGTTGTGGTAGTGAAACTTGGACACTGTGTAAACGAGATAACAGGAAACTAAATGCTTTTGATTCTAGATGCCGACACAGTATCTTGGACATTAGGTGGTTCAACTTTGTAAGTAATGATGAGGTTAGTCAAAGGAGTCGGCAACCTCCTCTGAGCAGTATAATGTGCAGAGAGAGACTCCGTTGGTTTGGTCATGTTTCCCGTATGGAGAATTGCAGATTAGCGAATAGGGTTATGAACAGTGGACTAAAGGCCTTAGAAAGAGGAGGAGACCAAGGATGAGGGGGGCAGACAATGTCAAACAGACCTTATTAGAATTGGTGTGCAGTGGCCAGATGCAGCAGATGTAGCTCAGGACAGATATGCTTGGAGAATTAAATTGCACGGTCTGGTTGGATCTCCGTAGCCCATGGCTGCTTGATGATGATGATGATGAAATTATCATATTAAAATCTTTGATAATTCTCTAATTTTGAAATAATCGATACGCAAACTTCTAACATGTAAATTTATATTATTAAATGGTTTAATTGGCATACTTCATATTTAAGTTTTAGCCAATTTCTGGGATAAATTTTTACAAAATGTTATAACTTCCATAAAATACTAAATGAATACCGTTGTAAATCTCGATTGAAACAGATTTGACTATGATCTCTAATTTATATTCAGTCACATTTTTCTATTAAATACATATTTTAGAAATTACGAAACTTCGAAGTTAAATTACCATTGACATAGCCTGGAAATTCTTTAATTGCAGCGCATAATAGTGACCAAAAGGTTACTATTATACATTGCACTACCAAAATACCCTTTTAATGGTAAAGTGTATAATAGTAGCTAAACGATCACTATTATACAATGCACCATTAAAATATAATCTTAATAGTGAAGTATATAATAGTAACCAAACGACTACTATTATACAATGTACTGTCCAAACCCCTTTTAATAATGAATATAGTTGGGTTGTTTTACCTCTGAGCGGCACTTTTTTGCACACCACGGGCTAAATGGCCAGGTCACATGGACCCCGAAGGCTCAGAGAAGGATGGGGGAGGGGACCCACTGGAACAGCTGTTGGGAGACAGATGGTAGCCTCCCGTCAAGGTCATCCAGCGTGTTCTTTAACGTGCACAGAGTGTGACTCTCCCGGGGGCAACGGCTTAACGTCCTATCCGACGGACGGCGGCCTTTCCAAGCCCATCGGTGTCCACTACTGACCGTGGGCAGGGCGGGGAATTTTGCGAAGATAAATCTCAACGCTGACCCAGCTGGGACTCGCACCTGGGAACTACAGATTACGAGCCTGGCGCGCTACCGAATGAGCCACCCCCGCCCCATGAAGTGTATAAGAGTAGCCAAAAGACTACATATACAGAGCACTATCAAAATACCAATTAAATGGTGAAGTGTATAATATAGCCAAAAAGCTGTCATTACACAATGCACTATTAAAAGACAAATTATATAATGTTTAGGCCCACTATAAATGCTTTGGTAGATCACCAGGAACACTCTCGACTAAACCAATATTTTCTACAGTGCACTGCGAAAAAAAATCCTCGAATTTTAACTCCCCATTTCACAACTTTGCTAAAGAAACGAAAATAATTAATTACCGCTTCTGCTCGAAATCGGTTATTAATCGAACTTCCTTTTTTTTTTCAGCAAGAGATTCTTTTTAGTACCCAAAGTTTTTTATGGGGTGCGGAAAACACGAACTATCTCTAGCATCTTTTTTTTTCTAGTTCACCACACTTCACTTACACCCCCACAAAGCAAACAGAGAAACCCAACGACAGTTTCTGATCTTCCTTTTTTGCAGAACTCCTACATCCTTTAAAACCACTCTCGATATACTTCTTCGATTTCGCTTCCTAGACAACTGCATTTTAATTAAATTTCGCTACAACTAGCATTGTTTCGTTTTTTTTCTCATTTAAATCTCATTACAGACGAACTTTCTTTTCTTTATTTCGTCTGCCTATATTTATATTTATCGACCCCCATTGTTTCAGACCGTTTACACCTGGCCTCACCATTTCATTTGCTTTAATATTTATGTTCAATATCATTAGTACTAGCCCTCACAGAGGAACATTTTAATTATATTTAATTCAAATAAATAGTTTTATGAATATTATTTATTTATGAAACACGTTTCTACCTTTTGGGATCTTTATTTCACATTTATTTTGATATCCTTCGTTAGCGAGTCATTTATTTCTTGGTATTTTTACTCTCGAAGCAATAAGATATATAACCTAGGCACGTTCCTGTACCTTTTTTACCCCCATGTAAAGGAACGAGGCGGATAAATGTCATTTAATATTACTGAGACGAAAAGGAGATTTCGCGAAATTTGATTTACTTGAGCAAATTTTTTAATTTCATTGTCCTTTGTGAACTATTATTTTCTCTCCCAATCATTTTATTTGCAGTACACAGCAGATCCGAGGAATGCATGTAGGAGGTAAAACACTAAAACATCCCAAAATATAATTATTTAACAAATTTCGTTTTGAAATTATTTTTTTTCTTTAGGGATTGAATGGCATACGTTGGATATTTGCGTCATGGAGTTAACAAGAGAAATGGAATTAAAGATGTAAATTTTTAAAATCTGTGGAAAGGCATTTCGTTTTTCCTGAAGTTAGTTTTGCATCTGACGAGCGCCACAATAGGTTAAATAGCTAAGTCACAAGGACCCCAAAGACTCAGAGATGGATAAAGAAAGGTTGTTGTTGTTTTACCTCTGAGCGGCACTTTTTTGCACACCATGGGCTAAACGTCCAGGTCATATGGACCCCGAAGGCTCAGAGAAGGTTGGGGGAGGGGACCCACTGGAACAGCTGTTGGGAGACAGATGGTAGCCTCCCGTCAAGGTCATCCAGCGTGTTCTTTAACGTGCACAGGGTATGTCTCTCCCGCACACGGAGCCACGGCTTAACGTCCCATCCGACGGACGGCGGCCTTTCCAAGCCCATCGGTGTCCCCTACTGACCGTGGGCAGGGCGGGGAATTTTTTTTTTTAAGATAGATAGATAAGATAATTTTTATTTCAGATAATGTTTTACAATATACAAAAACTTTTGAAGTCTCACAAGAGCAGGCTCGTTCGTGAGATCTCAATATAGAAACAATTTCAATTGAAAACATCAGTCGTCACATTGAATAATACACAAAAAAACGAAAACAACTCAAAACAAAAAATTTCTAGTAATCCAGAAGTGTGAAAGTCAGAAAGTCAAAAACATTCAATATCCATGTTACATATAAACAGTTGTAGTAGATTAATGCAAAAAAGTTTCCACATCATCCAGTTTCAAAATGTATTTATTGAGAACTTTAGAAAACAAATGATAGTTCGTGATATTTTTAATGCTGACTGGGAGAGAGGAAAGAAATTTCGGTGCTAAATACAAATAATAGTGCCTAAAAATTTCCTTATGTAGTGCAGGAATTTCATAATTTATGTTTTTATCTCGTCGTAATTGGTAATTATTCGTATCAGTTTTAATGCTATCATTTCTAAAGTAAAAGTATTTAATTATTTCGAAAAAATAATCATAGCGTAAAGGCAAAATTCCTGCTTCTTGAAACAAAGGTAATGAAGGTTGCGTTTTGGGGCTTTTAGTTAATAAGCGAATAAATCTCTTCTGCAGCACTAAAAGTTGTTTAAAATTATTGAAATACATGCCTCCCCAAGATTTTATACCATATGTTAGTTGAGAATGGATTAATGCATAATATAATGTACACATAAATTTAAATGAAACTAAATGTCTTACAAGATATAAGCGGGCCAGGTTTGCGGAGATAAATCTCAACGCTGACCCAGCTGGGTTCCAGCGTGTTCTTTAATGTTTTTTTTATGCTGGAAATGCACTCCTTGTATGTTACATGTCATTGAAACAGATTTTACCTTTTTGCTCTTTTGATTTGGTGGGTTTTGCTTTTGGATTTCGATTTATGAATAAATTGAATGCCGCGATGTCTGACTTTCTGAATAAAGAAATGTAAAGGAGTTTCAGCAAATAAAACAAAGTGCTCATGATCATTTTAATATTCAAATCTTTTCACTGGTGGGTCATTTTTCGACACTCGAGGGTTGGGTTGTTTTACCTCTGAGCGGCACTTTTTTGCACACCATGGGCTAAATGGCCAGGTCACATGGACCCCGAAGGCTCAGAGAAGGTTGGGGGAGGGGACCCACTGGAACAACTGTTGGGAGACAGATGGAGAGTGTGACTCTCCCGTACACGGGGCAACGGCTTAACGTCCCATCCGACGGACGGCGGCCTTTCCAAGCCCATCGGTGTCCACTACTGACCGTGGGCAGGGCGGGGAATTTTGCGAAGATAAATCTCAACGCTGACCCAGCTGGGACTCGCACCTGGGAACTACAGATTACGAGCCTGGCGCGCTACCGAATGAGCCACCCTCGCCTCATCCCAGTTCATGGAAATCAAATAATCATTTCCTGTATAAAACTAGCTGAAAGAAATATTTATCACGCACACAAATTTACGAGTGTTTCGATTCATAAATTTTTCTGTCGAAATAAATCATGTATAATTATGCTTCTACCAAGCAGCTGCTTGAGGGTGTATTTATTTTTTTTATTTTAAAAGACGTCTCATTTTCGTTCAGTATTGTGATGTCACAGCACTAATGTCACTTCCTACTGGGACCGATAGTAAAACATTGATCTAAACATTACAATACAATCTGAGTTCGCTTCTAAACAGTGATGATATTTTTTTTTCAATTCAAATTAATGCTCTGCATTAAACAACTGAAATCTATTTTCCCTATAACCGAAAAAGAAATAATCCATTCGAATAAGTCATAATAGACCTTCTGAAAAGGAATCAATCTCAGTTGCCAAACACTTTCTTCTAACATAAATTCTTCTGCGATGCTTGCCAAGCGTCTCCTTTTAAGAGACGTCTTCCTGAGAAGACTCTCTCTTCCTCCGTACCGTGACGTCACAGAACCGCTGTCACCTCCGATTGGTCCTTCTCTCTCCTCCTACCTTCGCGTTTCTGCTGCTCTCGGAACGCCTTGTGGAGAGGATATTGACAATTGGTGGTCGCTTTGCGTTCGGGGATTAGAGCAATTGGGTCTAAACTTAAAGGTCAGGCACTTTTGCAGCAAAAATACGAAGCGTGCTGCAAAGACCATTTTCTCAAGCAGACGTTCATCGCTCTCGTAGAAGATGTTATTCTTTCTGAGAGTTTGCAATGTTGTCCTTCAGATGTATTTATCAATTGTGTAAACATTGGAAGAGGAAAAAGAATTTTTTTTTTATGCTGGAAATGCACTCCTTGTATGTTACATGTCATTGAAACAGATTTTACCTTTTTTGCTCTTTTGATTTGGTGGGTTTTGCTTTTGGATTTCGATTTATGAATAAATTGAATGCCGCGATGTCTGACTTTCTGAATAAAGAAATGTAAAGGAGTTTCAGCAAATAAAACAAAGTGCTCATGATCATTTTAATATTCAAATCTTTTCACTAGTGGGTCATTTTTCGACACTCGAGGGTTGGGTTGTTTTACCTCTGAGCGGCACTTTTTTTGCACACCATGGGCTAAATGGCCAGGTCACATGGACCCCGAAGGCTTAGAGAAGGTTGTGGGAGGGGACCCACTAGAATAGTTGTTGGGAGACAGATGGTAGGAGACAGACGGGTTTAAGATTAAACATCAACACACGGGTACCCCCGCCCCGACACTCGAGGTATCACTAGCTAGTAAATCCTTAATTTATTACTTTGATTAAAGTGTGGAAAAAATATCGGAAACTCTTAGTTAAACATTTGATTAATAATACTACATGGTTTAACAATTATTTTATATGATTGCATTTTGAAAATTGATTTAATTCATTAGCTTTTCTACAGTTTCTTTGCGACATTAAAACGTTAGCTGGTTTAAATTTAATGTCAGTTACAAACCACGTGAAAATATGAACACCATTCAGAATCATTTGAAATTGAGAAAAAGTAACAATTTCTTTTCCCTCTGAAGAGTTTTAATAATCGGAACGGTGGTGGGAAATGGTAATCTACACTGCCTTACCAAAATATTGGAGAATTTCCATGTTATGTGAATTAGAATCTAATTTCAAAACTCTATAACTTCTAAAATATGCATTAACCCTTTCACGACTAAGGGAAACATTTTTCCCATTTTAAAATTGGATTGTCGTATTTAATTATAACCTTATCTGCATTTTTTATACAGAATGTCAAAATAGAACGTATGCCGAACGCAATTACGTAAACGGGAACGTTTAGTCCATGTCCATCTTTGCAATAATGTTGCATCTGTGCAATGTCCATCTTTGCTTCACAACCAAAAGAAATTGCTTCGCAGAATATCATAATTAGCACATCATTTTGTATAGTAATTTTATTTCATAATTTTATATTATTTTAGTTAACATTTTGTTCTAATAAACCAATAAATAAAAGACATTGCATAATAAGCCTAACTATAATTTGTGTTACCTTTATAGTCCATTGGGAAAAAAATTTCCCATAAAATTCCAAAAAAAACTACACATTGTTATGTATTTTTCTTATGATTTTTATTTATTTTACGTCTAAACAAACTAAAATAAACAGTTACATACTAATATTTACTCTTAGAAACCTTATGGTCCTGAAAGGGTTAAGTGAAAAAATAGGACTGAAGATAAATTAACGATCATAATAAAATCTACTTAAATATCGATTTTTAAAATATTCATTCAGTATTTAAAGAATTACGTAAACTGGACTATTAAACAAATCATTTTTTTTATAAAAATTATTCGTAACTAGTAATATTGAAATAACCATTGCGCAAACTTCCAAAACGCACATTTATTTTATTAAATTATTTAAAACAATACTTATTACCTCAAGTTTTAATTTCTGAAGTGTTAATTCCCATTACTGTTGTGAAATATTCCAGCTTCCATAACTCTTTAAATATAAAGCGAATATTGCCGAAAATTGAAATTTAAATAGATTTCATTATGATCTTTAATTTATCTTCAGTTACATTTTCTCATTAAATACATATTTGAGAACTTATAAGCGCTTTGAAATTAGATTCCGATTAATGTGATATGAAAATTCTCTAATATTTTGACAGGGCAGTGTTTATCACGCGTATTCACTCGTATTTTGCAAGAATTTTTCTTGAAAGACCGCTGGAGGGGATAAATTAGTTTTATTAAACACAAGAGAACCAGAAAAATTACCTATGAATTGAGTAGGGTTGTTGGGTTGTTTCACCTCTGAGCGGCACTTTTTTGCACACCATGGGCTAAATGGCCAGGTCACATGGACCCCGAAGGCTCAGAGAAGGTTGTGGGAGGGGACCCACTGGAACAGCTGTTGGGAGACAGATGGTTCCTCCCGTTAAGGCCATCGAGCGTGTTCTTTAACGTGCACAGGATATGGCTCTCCCACACACGGGGCCACGGCTTAACGTCCCATCCGACGGATGGCGGCCTTTCCAAGCTCATCGGTGTCCCCTACTGACCGTGGGCAGGGCGGGGAATTTTGCGGAGATAAATCTCAACGCTGACCCAGCTGGGACTCGAACCTGGGAACTACAGATTACGAGCCTGGACCTATGAATTGATGAAAGCATTGTAGGCGGTCCTATGAATTTAAAAATTCATATAAGGCAGCGAAGAAGAAGGTATTTTTAGTAACATTTTTCAGTCAAACGTTTATTTGAGAAAGTTAAATCCTTTTCAATGTTGAAAGTATAGCAAAAGTAGCAAGGGTTTGGTTTTAAGATTAAACATCAAAAGGACAAGAAATGCTTCTTTCAAAAATAACTTATTAGTAAAAAAAAAGTACGTCTTAGTAGTTATCGAGAAGATGAGCATTTCCACCGTTCGTCTTTCTTAAAAAAAGTCGTCCTACGATTTAAAAAAACTGTTTTTCCAAAATATATTCCGCTGCAGACCAGTTGGTCATCAGTGACTAAGATGGGAACCACAGAGGACTTCTGACTTTTATGGAAGTCCTCATCAGCATCGCTGTTGCACCGCCGGGTTGTGTTGGGTTGTTTTACCTCTGAGCGGCACTTTTTTTTTGCACACCATGGGCTAAATGGCCAGGTCACGTGGACCCCGAAGGCTCAGAGAAGGTTGGGGAGGGGACCCACTGGAACAGCTGTTGGGAGACAGATGGTAGCTTCCCGTCAAGGCCATCCAGCGTGTTCTTTAACGTGCACAGGGTATGGCTCTCCCGCACACGGCCCCACGGCTTAACGTCCCATCCGACGGACGGCGTCCTTTCCAAGCCCATCGGTGTCCCCTACTGACCGTGGGCAGGGCGGGGAATTTTGCGGAGATAAATCTCAACGCTGACCAAGCTGGGACTCGAACCTGGGAACTACAGATTACGAGCCTGACGCGCTACCGACTGAGCCACCCCCGCCCCATTGCACCGCCGGAGACAGAGTCAGGGGATGGTACAGTCGGTAGCGGACCAGGCTCGTAACCTGATTTCCGTAGGTTCGAGTCCCAACTGGACCAGGAAAGACATCCATCCACTAGATGGGACTTTAAGCCTTGAAACCGTGTGCGGGAAAGCCATACCCTGTGCACGTTAAAGAATAGACTGGATGGCGTTGACGGGAGGTTATCTGTCTCCTAAGAGCTGTCCAGTTGGTCCTTTTCCCTAACTTTCTCTCCACTTAGATTGGGGTTGGATACCCCAACTTAACATGTGGTTCATGTTAAGCATTCATGTTCAACTTAACATTTGGTTCATATTAAGTTGGGGTTGGATATTCCAATGCACATGCGGTTCATGGGGCCCCGGAATGGATATTACTGGATAGGCCTGATATACATTGTCATAACGGAAAGACTGCTGTCAATCGGATGGGAGGTTAAGCCGAGATCTCATGTGCATAAGAGACATGCGCTGTGGGTTTTAAACACCAAGCTGGATTGACTAACTGGAGACTGAATATATCTCCTAACAACTGTTCAGTAGTTCCCTTTTCCTCACCTTCTATGAACCTTTGAGGTCTTTGTGACTTGACCATTTAACTCACTGTGTACAAAAAGTGTCACTCGGAGCTAAAAAAAATACATAATTTTTTCACCCCCAATAAACAGGTGCGAGCCCCACTGTTTGATATCTGATATATGGCAACTGATATATGGTATCTACAGAAAATATGGGCTGATATGAAAATTCTTTCACCAAAGTTTTTTTTATATCAGCTTGTGTGTCAATCAAATGAAATATACGTCTTTAGCGATAACTTTTATCACTAAAAAGTAAAGGGGCGGGGGTGGCTCAGTCGGTAGCGCGCCAGGCTCGTAATCTGTAATTCCCAGGTTCGAGTCCCAGCTGGGTCAGCATTGAGATTTATCTAAGCAAAATTCCCCACCCTGCCCACGGTCAATAGGGGACACCGATGGGCTTGGAAAGGCCGCCGCCTGTCGGATGGGGCGTTAAGCCGTGGCCCCCGTGTGCGGGAGAGCCATACCCTGTGCACGTTAAAGAACACGCTGGATGGCCTTGACGGGAGGCTACCATCTGTCTCCCAACAGCTCTTCCAGTGGGTCCCCTCCCCCAACCTTCTCTGAGCCTTCGGGGTCCTTGTGACCTGGCCATTTAGCCCATGGTGTGCAAAAAAGCGCCGCTCAGAGGTAAAACCAACCAATTTGCTGAAGCGTGTGGAACTAGAATTTGAAACAAAATCAGAGCATTTATAATTTTATTTTCATGCGAATATTTAATGTCCTAAAAAGAACACAATTCACAGTCGACGCAGATTGGAAGCGACATAACCCATGTCGATGCCATTAGGTTCCAATAAAGAAGATTATTAAACTAAATAAAATAAGAGCCCTTGTCTCTTCCTCAAATAAAGAGATCTGCTCTTTCCCTTTAAGTTCACCGTTAAAAGAGTCTGTATGAACTCCCTATAAGCAAGTAACTATGTGATTACCTATCGAGGAAGAAGAAGACCACTAATATTTGCTGTCTTTACCGCCTTGTTGTACTCAGACAGCTATTTACCGATCCCCACACAAAAAAAATCATTTTAATCTCCCTTCTTCCGAAGCTATAAGATTCCGTAATAAACAGATAGCCGTTGGGACAATACCTTGTGTTGTATTTTTCCGCTGAGGATGTTGTACAGTCGCTCAAAAAAGTATCCGAATACTACGGTTGATTACAGAATTCAGAAAAAATATTTGGCAACGATTTTATTTTTAGAAATTAGTGATCTGGCAATCTTTGTGTCACGTGATTACAGAATTCAGGAAAAATATCTGGAGCGTGTACACTCTCCAGTTACCGTTCACAGCAAACTGGAGCGTGTGCAGTAATTGCACACGCTCCAGTTTGCTGTGAACGGTAACTGCACACGCTCAATATTTCCGTGAGTGAGCCCACACGATCCAATGTGCTGTGAACATTAACCGCAACCGTTCCAGTTTCAATGCATTATATATTCATACGCATTATATATATTAAAAAATATCCGAACACTATGGTTGATTACAGAATTCAGAAAAAATATCTGGTAACGATTTTATTTTTAGAAATGAGTGATCTAGCAACCTTCGTGTCACGTGACACGAAGGTTGCCAGATCACTAATTGCTGAAAAATCGTTGCCAGATATTTTTTCTGAATTCTTTAATCAACCTTAGTCTTCGGATACTTTTTTGAGCGGCTGTAGAAGGATTAAACTATTTCGAGAACTATTATTATTTGAGACAAAAAATCTTATTTAAGCAATATTGTTTAAAGTCCTCTCACCCCAGGAAAAAAAGGAAGAAAATAACATTGCAATAACTGAAGTTCTTTCATTTCCCTGATTGCAATAATAATAATAATAGTGATAAAATAAATTGCAAAAATGTAATCAGTAAGTTCCCATAATCCCTAAATTTTTCGATACGGGGAGGGGGGTAGTGGATCAGTCGGTAACGCACCAGACTCATAATCTACAGTTCCTAGATTCGACCCACCTGGTTCAGTGTTGAGATTGTTTCTGCTAATCCCCCATATTACCCTCAGTCAGTAGGGGACACCGATGGGCGTTAACCCGCGGCACCGTGTGCGAGAGAGTCATACATTTGCACATTAAACAACACGCTTGATGACTTTGACTTCTGTGGTCTCCTAACAGCTGTCCAGTGGGTTTCTTATCCTGAACCCTTGGGGTACTTGTGACCTGGCTATTGTGTGAACAAAAAAGTGCTGCTTAGAGGTTGGGTTGTTTTACCTCTGAGCGGCACTTTTTTTGCACACCATGGGCTAAATGGCCAGGTCACATGGACCCCGAAGGCTCAGAGAAGGTTGGGGGAGGGGACCCACTGGAACAGCTGTTGGGAGACAAATGGTAGACTCCCGTCAATGCCATCCAGCGTGTACGTTAACGTGCACAGGGTATGGCTCTCCCGCACACGGGGCCACGGCTTAACGTCCCATCCGACGGACGGTGGCCTTTCCAAGCCCATCGGTGTCCCCTACTGACCGTGGGCAGGGCGGGGAATCTGCTTAGAGGGAAAACAACCCCTACATTTCTATTTCCCTATTTTATTTTTAGTTCCCTACTTTTCCTGCTTATTTTCGGTTCTATTTCTCATTTCGATTTTTTTCCCCATTTCATCCACGATTACTTCCGAGTTCGGCGACTGTTTGAGCAGTTAATTTTAGCACCGGAACTTAAATCAAAACGGACGCCACCCTCTATTCCGTATGCGAATTGTAAACAGGCAATTCTGACCTGCTCTCATCCCTATCTGCATGCGAAGGGAAAGAGGAACTCACAGCAGAATGCCGATTAAAAAAATCTGCTCTATCTGTGAGGAGAGAGATACTCGCATGAATATTAATGAAGGATGGCCTAGAGAATTTTCCTTCCCATTTGATATTTATTTATGAGCTTTATACCATTAAATCCAGCAGAGATAACGAAACTATTCTGCATTGCATAAATAAACGCGCCCCAATCCCAATTGTAGATAGTTCGCGAGGCACTTCTTGACACTTCATAAAAACAAATTTCGAATCCAAAGCAGTTTTACCAGGTTCTAAGGATTTGTCGTTACACTTACGATCATGAACAACAATAGAAATTATCTTATTATTATAATTAGTTGGAAGTAATCGTAATTAAGCCACTCCAATTTCGACGCAAATCGATAAATATCCGTCCTCATTCATTGTCAGGCAGGGTTGTTTTACCTCTGAGTAGGGGGGGGGGGGCTCAGTCGGTAGCGCGCCAGGCTCGTAATCTGTAGTTCCCAGGTTCGAGTCCCAGCTGGGTCAGCGTTGAGATTTATCTCCGCAAAATTCACCGCCCTGCCCACGGTCAGTAGGGGACACCGATGGGCTTGGAAAGGCCGCCGTCCATCGGATGGGATGTTAAGCCGTGGCCCCGTGTGCGGGAGAGACATAACCTGTGCACGTTAAAGAACACGCTGGATGGCCTTGACAGGAGGCTACCATCTGTCTCCCAACAGCTGTTCCAGTGGGTCCCCTCCCCCAACCTTCTCTGAGCCTTCGGGGTCCATGTGACCTGGCCATTTAGCCCATGGTGTGCAAAAAAGTGCCGCTCAGAGGTAAAACAACCCAACCTCTGAGCGGCCCTTTTTTGCACACCATGGGCTAAATGGCCAGGTCACGAGGACCCCGAAGGCTCAGAGAAGGTTGGGGACCCACTGGAACAGCTGTTGGGAGACAGATGGTAGTCTCCCGTCAAGGCCATCCAATGTGTTCTTTAACGTGCACAGAGTATGGCTCTCCCGCACGCGGGGATCAAGGCTTAACGTCCCATCCGACGGACGGCGACCTTTCCAAGCCCGTCGGTGTCCACTACTGACCGTGGGTAGGAAGTTTTGCGAAGATAAATCCGAATGCTGACCCAGCTGGGACTCGAACCTGGGAACTGCAGATTACGAGCCTGGCGCGCTACTGACTGAGCCCCCCCCCCCCCACCCCGTAAGGAAAGTTGGCCAAATTTCAAATCACTTGGATAGGCATTAATTGGAATTACATTAAAACAGATATATATATATTAAATAATGGGCAGACATATTTTTGCTTATACTTTACTCAATTATAATTCTAAATGGTTGTATTTATTCAACTTTAACATAACTCGTCTGATGCACACTGCTCGGATATGAAGTTGCATCGCGCACGAAGTACTTTGAAACATGTCAATGCATATAAAATGTCTTACTTACGGAAGTATACTGCGGCACTTGTCTTGTAAAAGCAGTCATGGTGGAAAGCAAAATCGTGCGAAATGGGTAAAAAAGCTGATTTGATTGACTTCGGGGGGGAGGGGGGGTCATCCTTGGACGGTAACGGAGATAGGATGGGGCGCGCGGATCAGTCGGTAGTGTGCCAGGCTCGTAATCTGAATTTCCCAAATTCTAGTCCCAGCTGTGTCAGCGTTGAGATTTATCTCCGCACAACCTCCCCCCGCCCTGCCCACGAATAGAAGGGGGCATCGATGGGCATGGAAAGGCCGCCATCCGTCGGATGGGATGTTAAACCGTGGCTCAGTGTGCAGAAGTTCTATAACCTGTGCACGTTAAGAACATGCTAGATGGCCTTGAACGGAGGCTACCATTTGTCTCTCAACAGTTGTTCCAGAGGGTCCCCTCCCCGAACCATTGGGTCGGGGATATTTCAGTCGGTAGCGCACCAGGCTCGTAACCTGCAGTTCCAAGGTTCGATTCCTAACTGGGTCAGCGTTGAGATTTATCTCCGCAAACTCCCCGCCCTGCCCACGGTCAGTAGGGGACACCGATGGGCTTGGAAAGGCCGCCGTCCGTCGGATGGGACGTTAAGTTGTGACCCCATGTGCGGGAGAGTCATACCCTGTGCACGTTAAAGAACACACTGGATGGCCTTGACGGGAGGCTCCCATCTGTCTCCCAACAGCTGTTACAGTGGGTCCCCTCCCCCAACCTTCTCTGAGACTTCGGGGTTCATGCGACCTGGCCATTTAGCCCATGGTGTGCAAAAAAAGTGCCCTTCAGAAGTAAAACAACCCAACTCAACCCAGGTAACGGAGGTTATAGATCTCAATGGGAACTCACGGATCACAATATCCCAAGTATATGGAGAATGGCAACGGTCTCAAAAAAGCCCGCTGATCATGAAAAATCGGGAAGAAAAACGCTGTGACAGACCCCACAATACATGACGAAATATTAGGTAGGTGTTCATAATAATTTGTGCACGTAATGTATAAAGAAAACCACGTTGATTTTATTTTTTCAAATTTTATTTCAAATAAATTTGGAAGTTGGGTTGGGTTGTTTTACCTCTGAGCGGCACTTTTTTGCACACCATGGGCTAAATGGCCAGGTCACATGGACCCCGAAGGCTCAGAGAAGGTTGGGGGAAGGGACCCACTGGAACAGCTGTTGGGAGACAGATGGTAGCCTCCCGTCAAGGCCATTCAGCGTGATCTTTAACGTGCACAGGGTATGGTTCTCCCGCACACGGGGCCACGGCTTAACATCCCATCTGACGGATGGCGGCCTTTCCAAGCCCATCGGTGTCCCCTACTGACCGTGGGCAGGGCGGGAAATTTTGCGGAGATAAATCTCAACGCTGACCCAGCTGGGACTGGAACCTGGGAATTACAGATTACGAGCCTGGCGCGCTACCGACTGAGCCACCCCCGCCCCAACTTTGGAAGTAAGGAAAGCAAACACGGGATTTCAATCCAATCAAGTGAAGTATTAGCAATGCTCGTAATTTGTTGTTCCCGGGTTCAAGTCCCCTACTGTGAATGAGTTGAGATCTTTTCCACTAATCCACACTCTGCCCTTAAAGATAAAGGGAACACTAATGACTTTAATATGCCGCCGTCCATAGGATGAGATAAGCCTTGTCCAATGTGTACGACTGCCATAACCTGTGCATATTAAAGAACACACGCTAGATGGCTTTGGATTGTTTTACCTCTGAAAGGCACCTTTTTTGCACAAAATGTGTGGCAGGTCATAAGGACCCTGCAGGTTCAGAGAAAGTTGGGGTACAGATGATGGTACTGTTAGGAGACATATGGTACCTTCCCATCAAAGCCATCCAGTGTGTTGGTTAACGTGCAAATGGTATTGCTCTCCTACACACGGGGCCACGGATTAACGTCCCATCCGACGGATGGCGGTCTTTCCAAGCCCATCATTATCCTCTACTGACTGTCGACAGAACGGGAAGTTTTGCGGAGATAAATCTCAATGCCGGCCCGGCTGGTATTTACAGACCGAGCCCAGATGGCTTTGAATATAAATTTCGATATCTTAACAGTTGGCTCAGTTCGTAGAGCGCTAAGCTCGTTAGCTGCAGCTCCCGGGTTCGAGGCCCAATCGTACCTGCATTGAGAATTTTCTCCATTAACTTCCATTCTGCCCTCGGGGAGAAAAAGAATACCATTGGGCATTAGAAAAGCCGCCGTCCGTCGGATGGGCTCCGTGTGCAGGAAAGCCATACCCTGTGATAGGAGGCTTCCATCTATTAACAGATTCCCAATATATCCGTTTCGCATTGGGGCGGGGGTGGCTCAGTCGGCAGCGCGCCAGGCTCGTAATCTGTAGTTCCCAGGTTCGAGTCCCAGCTGGGTAGGCGTTGAGATTTATCTCCGCAAAATTCCCCGCCCTACGCACGGTCAGTAGGGGACACCGATGGGCTTGGAAAGGCCGCCGTCCGTCGGATGGGACGTTAAGCCGTGGCCCCGTGTGCGGGAGAGCCATACCCTGTGCACGTTAAAGAACACGCTGGATGGCCTTGACGGGAGGCTACCATCTGTCTCCCAACAGCTATTCCAGTGGGTCCCCTCCCCCAACCTTCTCTGAGCCTTCGGGGTCCATGTGACCTGGCCATTTAGCCCATGGTGTGCAAAAAAGTGCCGCTCAGAGGTAAAACAACCCAACCTGTTAGCCCATTGTATGCTAACAAATGACGTTCAGTGGTAAAAAAATCCCAACCAACAGCTCAGACACGAAAAAACCAAGCTTAGATACATTCTTAACACATTGATTACAGGTAAAATAATGATTGGTTTTGAAGAGAACTGCAAATTTTGCATCAGCTTCAAACCGTCATTCGCTAAATATCTTTTAATTTATTCTGACACCTCAGTTGTCGTCGAAATATGAAGACAAACAGTCAAAAGACGTGCGAGAAGGAAAATGCGTTCCTTTTTCTGAGAACAAGGACATTGTATATCTGAAAGAACCGCGGATACGTCATCTCAGAATTCTTTTGTTACGAAATTTGCCCTGAGCAACCTGCTTTGTATGTATTGAAATGTCTCCTCTTCTTCCAAACGACACGTCCATATTTCACGTGTCATTCCTTCTGTGATCTGTAAGAAACTTTCCATTTCTCCAAACAACCGAATAGTTTAGGGTGGGAAGGAAGAAAAATGACCTAACTGAGAAGTTGCTCCATTTTTGCCTTTTCTTTTTTCGTTATGCCTTGCGGTTAGTGTGCTTGACTGAAGGAGTGAAAGAACCTGGGTTTGATTCTTCTTCAAGACGTGTGTGCTTTCTTACTAAAGTAAGCTTTCAGATGAAATCTCTCCTTTCTCACAAGTGTTGTCTGTTGCATATTATATTGACAGTTTGTCGTGTTGTTTTTCCTCTAAGAGACACTTTCTTTTGCAAACAATGGGACCTGAAGGAATGGAAACAAATGGAAACTTCTCTGACCCTAAGGGCTCAGAGAAGGTTGACTGAAGGATACCCATTGGACAGCTGTTAGGAGATAGACAGAAATCTCCTGTCATGAGATTTATCTCCTCAAAAAACTTCTTCCTGCTTTCGGTTAGTAGGAGACACCGATGGGCTTGGAAAGACTGCCGTCCTTCAGATGGGACATTAATCCGTGGCTCCGTGTGCGGGAGAGCTAAATCCTGTGCACGTTAAAGAACACGCTGATGGACTTGACGACAGGCTACCATCTGTCTCCTAACAGCTGTCCAGTGAGTCACCTCTCCCCAACCTTCTCTGAGCTCTCGAGACCTGGTCATTTGTATCCAAAAAATTGTATCCAAAAAAAGTGTCGCTCAGAGGTAAGTAATAGCATAAATGAGAGTTCTGGCACAGTAAAAGAGGCTCGAGAATTCTATGAAAATCCATGGGAAAAGTTTTGGAGGATGAGGTAAAGAGTATGTTTCTTGTGGTTTTTGTGAATTCTCGAGCCCCTTTTATTGTGCCAGAACTCTCATTCATGCTATACTGAGGGGGCGGGGGTGGCTCAGTCGGTAGCGCGCCAGGCTCGTAATCTGCAGTTCCCAGGTTCGAGTCACAGCTGGGTCAGCGTTGAGATTTATCTCCGCAAAATTCCCCGCCCTGCCCATGGTCAGTAGGGGACACCGATGGGCTTGGAAAGGCCGCCGTCCGTCGGATGGGACGTTAAGCCGTGGCCCCATGTGCGGGAGAGCCATACCCTGTGCACGTTAAAGAACAACGCTGGATGGCCTTGACGGGAGGCTACCATCTGTCTCCCAACAGCTGTTCCAGTGGGTCCCCTCCCCCAACCTTCTCTGAGCCTTCGGGGTCCATGTGACCTGGCCATTTAGCCCATGGTGTGCAAAAAAGTGCCGCTCAGAGGTAAAACAACCCAACCCGCTGTACTGAGGTAAAACAGTCCAACATCCCGTCAAAGCCATCCATAGTGTTTTTTAAAGTGCACAAACTATGGCTCTCCTATAATCCGGAGCAACGGCTTAACGTTCCATCCGACGGATGAAAACTTTTCCAAATTAATCAGTGTTTCCTTTCTAACCGAAGGCAGGATGGGGATTTTCGGAAATAAATCTGAATGCTGAAAACGTTGGGACTCTTGCCTTAAAACTACACATTACGAGCCTGGCGAGCTCCTGATTATGCAATCTCAGCCCTCGATAGTGTAGGAAGCTTCACGAGTAGCAATTATAATTTGTTGGTTTTTAAGTTATGTAACCCTGTTGCAATTCCCTAAAATTAAACTTTCAATAATTTATACCTTTGAAACTTTAAGTAAAATTTTGAAACTATCGGTGCATAAAACTTGCGGTCTCTAATAAGGAGTGAGATTTTCCGCCTTTCAGTTTCTCTATAATTGATTTCGGCGACGAGAAAAATCACTGAGAATACTTGTAACAGGAAACAGAATTTTTTTCATTTTCTACAAACAACTCACAACGTTAGGCTCTTCTGTAGACTTCCTCAGTTGTTCAAAACTTTCTCCAATTCCCTCATCAACAAAACTCGTTTAAAAATTTAACTGTCATTAAACTTTGAAAATTTAACAAACATCTACAATTATTATCCTATTTATCTACTCATTAAGTATTCATAACTTTAAACCTGCTACATTTTAAAGACGACCTGTTTTAATCATGCGCAGAAATATTGACATAAATATTTTTGTAGACGCTCCGCAGCTTCTTTATCGAAAATGATATTTGAAAAAAAAATAGCAGTAGGTCGCATTTTGGTTCTTGGAATCAACACCAGCTCTCATGGTTCGAATGCTAGGCCTTTTAGCCTAAACAAGAAGCACTACCCAACATGTTAAGTATGCAAACCAATGGATTGGATTGTTTAACCTCTGAGCGGCACTTTTTTGCACACCATGGGCTAAATGGCCAGGTCACATGGACCCCGTAGGCTCAGAGAAGGTTGGGGGAGGGGACCCACTGGAACAGCTGTTGGGAGACAGATGGTAGCCTCCCGTCAAGGCCATCCAGCGTGTTCTTTAACGTGCACAGGGTATAGCTCTCCCACACACGGGCCCACGGCTTAACGTCCCATCCGACGGACGGCGGTCTTTCGCAAGCCCATCGGTGTCCCCTACTGACCGTAGGCAGGGCGGGGAATTTAGCGGAGATAAATCTCAACGCTGACCCAGCTGGGACTCGAACCTGGGAACTACAGATTACGAGCCTGGCGCGCTACCGACTGAGCCCCCCCCCCTCCCCCTCAAACCAATGGAAAATGCATATCATACTCATATATATAAACAGATTTTACGAAGTACATAGGGAACAGCTAAAACTGGGTAAGAAAAATGAGCTTTTGAGAGACTTAATTTTAAACTAGGAAGTTCGATAACCTCATATAACTGAGCTGCTTATCAAAAAGTCCTACCAACTATCTGGAGAACGAAACTTTTAGATGAGTTTAATAACATATGGATATCGCATAATTATCCTCAGTCTTGGACATTATCTAATATTATATTCTTATTAAAACCTACAAAAATTCCTACAGAAATTAAATCGTACAGGCCAGTTTTACTTACTTCAAATGTACTTAAAGTCTTCAAAAGAAAGAATCTTAGTTAAAAGAATGCAATGGTTTATAAGAAAAAAAAAACATATTTTATCTGAAAATGTACACGGCTTCCGTAAAGGTAGATCCACTAAAGACTGTATACTGCACCTGACTAGTAATATCTACTCTTCATTTCATAATAAAAAATCACAGCAGCAATATTTATATATTTAAAATCTGTTTTTGATGCTGTTTGGCATGAAGGATTACTCTACAAACAAAAACAAATTGGTCTTTCTGGAAACATCATTCATTTTTTAAAATTTTATTTAACTGAGAAATACTATCAAGTAAAGTTAGAAGATACCTATTCTCATAAATATAAATATGCATCTGGAATAGTTCAAGGAGGAATTTTATCGCCTCTTCTATTTAACCTATATTTTTATGATTTACCAGACTCTATACCACAAAATATAAATTATTCCATTTATGCAGATGATATTTCTATTTGGAATTCGGACAAAGACTTTTATAAAATTGAGAAAATTTACAAACCGCCATCAATAATATTCGTTTATATTGTCTTAAATGGCATTTAAAAATAAATATTGAGAAAACTTATGTGATGCCTTTTGTAAGGCCCAGATCTGCTATTCCTAAATTAGATATTAAAATAAGTAATAATATACTGCCAAATACTGATATTTATAAATTTCTGTGTCTATAAAGACTCGAAATTAAATTGTAACACACTAATAGATCATGCATCATCACAGCTAATGAGTTATTCAACTTTATCAAATTGGGGATCCTCCCCTACTTATCTTATTCAACTTAACTGCAATTTAATTAGACCAAAAATGGAATTTGGGATTGAACTTATTGCCGGCGATGCTGAAATGAAATTCCGAAAGCTCAATGTAATTCAAAATAAATAATATAATTCAAAATAAATTCACCAGATTCGCTTTGGGCCTGATGAAAAGCTCTCCTAATCTAGCTTTAATTGCTGAAACCTCTATTTTACCTTTTCAGATCACGGCACCATATTTACTACTTAATATTATTTCAAGACTTCATCTCAAGCATCATGATCATTTTCTAATCAATCTATTTAAAACTGAAAAATTTTTTCACCCTGCAATTAATTTTGTGAAGGAAAAGGCTGCTTTTAATTATATTCTTGATAAAAATCATAAAGGAGACATCATTAGAAATGAACCCACTTGGATGTATCATTTGCCAACTATATTCAAGGATATTCCTCACATATCCACATAAAAATATACCGATATTTCTATTTTGAAAACTTTAAGTGATTCATATATTCACAATTCCTATCAATATATATATATTCACAATTTATATATTCACAATTCCTTATCAAGATTTTACTGCTATTTATACCGATGGAGCTTGTTTTCCTGACTCATATACTGCCACAGCAGCTTTCTGCATACCTAAATTAAACATTAACAAAGCGTTTAAATTTATAAAAGGATGTACTATTATACAAGCAGAACTCTTTGCAATTTATTCTTCTTTACTTTCAATACAAGAACAGTATATTTTAAATAAATTTGTTATTTTGAATGATTGCAGATCTGCTTTATATTCGATAGAAAAAAATATTTTGGAAAATAAATATCCTAGTTCAATCTGTGATATATTACATTTAGGTAATGATTTATATAAAAAAGGAAAAATTATTAAAATTCAGTGGCTACCTAGTCACTGTGGAATTGAAGGAAATGTTTTAGTTGACTCATATGCCAAAGATGCAACCAATTTAACTGACACTACTGATATTCCTAGATATAATATACAAATTAAAAATTATCTTAAGTCATCAGGAAAAGGAGAGCTCAGCAATTATTTTAAAGTTCAGAGTTCTGTTAAACATCATTTTAGATATCAACTTGATCAAAATATATGTTCATTGCCAAAAATTAAAATGTCTAGAAAGAATTTTTGCAAAATATTAAGATTGAGAACTGGTACTGCAAAGTTAAACAGCTACTTATACAAGATAAAGAAATCAGATAGTGCAAATTGTATTTACTGTAACTGTGAAGAAACTATTTCACATATTTTATTGAACTGTTCACATTATGACAAAGAACGTAAAATTTATTATCAGCAATTATCTCAACTAGGAATAAATCAGTTTACAAAATATGTGGAATTTTCCAGTAGGTGACGTCAGAAATGCAATCTTCAACTTTTTTATTAACCCTGCTCCCGACTTCTTTGTTTAACAGGATATAACCGGATTTCCCCTCAACAATGGGAAAGCTCGACCAATCAGATTTCAGTTTCTATGGTTACAGTTGTTAAATTCAATCCTTCTACTCTAACGTTCTGTAACGGAAATTTTTTCCTTCATAGCCTGACTTTGGTAGTGAATACGTGTAATATGTATGCACATATTAAATATATCATTATTACTCAGAGCTTTATTTTCAAACTTCAAATTATAATTTATTTATTTTACTATTAAGCATAAAACTATTAATTTACTATGACACTTAATTGAATAATGACAACTAATATGTTTGATATGTAAAATATTTAAAATATTCTCTTGTTTTTCTTTATACTTTTTGTATTGTTTTTAACTGAACCTGGTGTAGAAGGGCCTGGCCCTAACATCACCATGGTTGTTAGGTGTATAAATAAAATAAATAATACAGCGATCTGGGTTCAAGTCCCTAGTAAGGCATGGATGTTTCTGTTGTCTTTCTTCTACTGAGATCTCGCCTGCCTTACAGATTTCCTATATGGAGTATTTAAAGTGACAGGCTCCTGTCAGACCTCTGTGGGAAGCATCTGCATGAGGGGTAATTCTTTGAAATTGCAGTTGCCCTTTTTCTTGCTTGTGGTGTCCCTCTACTTTTCTCAAAAAATTTTTACTCTCCTTTAATTGCAGTTTCGCTTTTTCTTGCGGTATCACTTTCCTATTTGCCGATATTTTTTACTCTCCTTAGCTTGTACCGTCCGTCGAATGGGACGTTAAGCCGTGGCTCCATGTGCGGGAGAGCCATACCCTGTGCACGTTAAAGAACACGCTGGATGGCCTTGACGGGAGGCTACCATCTGTCTCCCAACAGCTGTTCCAGTGGGTCCCCTCCCCCAACCTTCTCTGAGCCTTCGGGGTCCATGTGACCTGGCCATTTAGCCCATGGTGTGCAAAAAAGTGCCGCCCAGAGGTAAAACAACCCAACCCAACCTTAGCTTGTAATTTTCCTTCTTTTTTTTAATAATTTTGCTTTTTGCGATGTCACTTTCCTTTCACCAATATTTTTTTCTCTTTTCTTTTTGTGGTTTCACTTTTCAGTGGTCTTACTTCTTTTTACCAATGGTTTCGCTCTCTTTGCTTGTAGTTTCACTCTTCTTCGTCTGAGCAAAGCCTGATGTAGAAAATAATAAAAGGTGTGTATGTGTGGCAAGTGATACGAGGGAAAGTTTGGGGGGAGGGGAAGGAGACAACATCAAACAGGCTTTGGGCCTAATCTGCCAAGGGGGGGGGGGATTCCCTTTATTTTTAAAGGGAACCCCCCCCCCCCCCTTGGCATATTAGGCCCTGGCCTGTAATATCCTTCTTCTTTAGTAGTTGATCGACGATCGCAAAGTTTGACCTGAAATAAAAATTTTCTACTACGTCATAATAGTTTTTCATTTGCTTCCAATTTTAAAAGGGGCGGGGGTGGCTCAGTCGGTAGCGCGCCAGGCTCGTAATCTGTAGTTCCCAGGTTCGAGTCCCAGTTGGGTCAGCGTTGAGACTTATCTCCGCAAAATTCCCCGCCCTGCCCACGGTCAGTAGGGGACACCGATGGGCTTGGAAAGGCCGCCGTCCGTCGGATGGGACGTTAAGCCGTGGCCCCGTGTGCGGGAGAGCCATACCCTGTGCACGTTAAAGAACACGCTGGATGGCCTTGACGGGAGGCTACCATCTGTCTCCCAACAGCTGTTACAGTGGGTCCCCTCCCCCAACCTTTTCTGAACCTTCGGGGTCCATGTGACCTGGCCATTTAGCCCATGGTGTGCAAAAAAGGGCCGCTCAGAGGTAAAACAACCCAACCAATTTTTAAAGGGAATCCCCCCCCCCCCTTGGCAGATTAGGCCCTGGCCTGTAATATCCTTCTTCTTTAGTAGTTGATCGACGATCGCGAAGTTTGACCTGAAATAAAAATGAGAAGTAAAACTTAGAATATCTGTCTATCATAAAGAATTTAACAGATTAGCATATTTCAGCTCTTTAACTACTCTTTTATCTTATTAAAATCTGAGAGTTAAATATTTAGATGCACTTATATTCCAATTTATAAAGAGCATATTTATGAGATCATCTTTCGCGAGATCTCTTTTTTCCCAACTTTCTTCCGAGAATCTCCTCCTTATTCCCTGACATCCCAATGGCTGGAGTACTTTTCCACCTCCACACCACTCCCACTGTCTCTCCTTTCAGTTTCTGATCTGTTTACCCTCTTCAAACAGAAGGGAGGATGTTAATCTAATAAGGCTTTTTTCTGTTGACCTGATAGGCACTGCCCGCTTTGATATTCTCTCCGACCTCCTTACTCTCTCCACATCATCACCACGCGAGGGGAAAGATTATCCCAGGAAGTCGGTGATCTCCTTCGGTTACGATAACAATCGACATCAGCCGAACACTCGACAGTTTTCTCGATCGTTTGAACGCCCTCGCGCCGAAGAACGCCCCCTCCTCCTCCCCCTGACCAAGACAGCTGCGCTTCCTGAAAATCCTAAGTGGTAACTCCGAATCATGATTTCCGTAATATCAGTTCCTGGAATCGAGATTTCCATTGGTGACGTAATTTTATGTGTGTGTGGGTGGTTTTTTTTTCTTGTTTTTTTGGGTTGTTTTACCTCTGAGCGGCACTTTTTTGCACACCATGGACTAAATGGCCAGGTCACATGGACCGCGAAGGCTCAGAGAAGGTTGGGGGAGGGGTCCCACTGGAACAGCTGTTGGGAGACAGATTTTAGCCTCCCGTCAAAGCCATCCAGCGTGTTCTTTAACGTGCACAGGGTATGGCTCTCCCGCATACGGGGCCACGGCTTAACGTCCCATCCGACGGACGGCAACCTTTTCAAGTCCATCGGTGTCCCCTACTGACCGTGGGCATGGCGGAGAGTTTTGCGGAGATAAATCTCAACGCTGATCCAGTTGGGACTCGAACTTGGAACTACAGATTACGAGCCTGGCGCGCTACCGTCTGAGCACCCCCCCCCCCCTGTTTTTTTTTATGAATAGAAAGAGTTTCTACGAAGAAACCTAACTTTAGTATGGGAGGAAATAGTTTCAATTGACTTATTTCAATGCTGCTGTCGAACTATTCTAACTTGGAATGTACGATTGCATGCAAAAGGAATGCAAAAAGACCCGGTTCTCGATTTTCGGGGTTAATGTGTTCGTCAAATGTCACATGCAAATGAAACTCGCACAAAACGACATCTTCTGGACGGTCAGAGGTAGACACAGAATAAATGTCAATTTTTCGGACCACGTGAATCGAGAACCTGCCTAAATTAATAAACTATGTAAATCGAAATTCGCATAAATCAAAACCCTGCAAATCGAGAACTGCCTGTATTCTAGAATTTGACTCGATTTTGGTTCAGTTTCACTTTTAGTCAGGTCAATCGAGGGAAGGCGGAGCAAGAGATCATTAGAGGGGGTTGGGTTGGGTTGTTTTACCTCTGAGCGGCACTTTTTTGCACACCATGGGCTAAATGGCCAGGTCACATGGACCCCGAAGGCTCAGAGAAGGTTGGGGGAGGGGACCCACTGGAACAGCTGTTGGGAGACAGATGGTAGCCTCCCGTCAAGGCCATCCAGCGTGTTCTTTAACGTGCACAGGGTATGTCTCTCCCACACACGGGGCCACGGCTTAACGTCCCATCCGACGGACGGCGGCCTTTCCAAGCCCATCGGTATCCCCTACTGACCGTGGGCAGGGCAGGGAATTTTGCGGAGATAAATCTCAACGCTGACCCAGCTGGGACTCGAACCTGTCATTAGAGGGGGAGGGGTTAGTCCTTTAACCCAGGGAAGGGGACAAGAATGCGAGTAACTGAAATCGAGGCAAAATAAATATTAAACATTGAATTTGAATTGAATTGAATAAGTTTATTTCACCCAAACATACATATATTGGTAGATAAAATACAGACAAGTTCACAGGTGAAAAAGGAGAACATAATAAGCCGTAGCTTTTGAATAAATGTTTTCTGAATCATCATAGTAATAATATTAGTGTCCGGGTAGGTGGGCTGAAGGTCAGACTGCGGTCGAGAATCCATTTGTTTCTTCTGCCATGTGCACTCGTTGTTGGCGATGTAGTAGTAGTAGTATCCTTTATTTCCACTTATATTAAATTATGATATAATATAAGTATTTACAAAAATTTTGGAAACGTACAACTCCACAAGAATTCAAAGACTCGCACCTGGAGTATAAGATTAAAATAAAAAAACATAGATAAACATTAGAAACAACATTTTAAGTATATTACCATATTAATATTTTCTGTCATGGTTACATCAACAACATAGTAACAGAATCAATAATAAACTATAAATACACCAATTTTTATTCAAACATTTAACATCCTAAAGAGCAAACAAATAAAAAGAAAATTTTACAATCAGAAATATAGGGGAAAACCCTCCAACCTAAAGAAATTTTTCTATATCATCTATATTACAAATCCAATCTCTTAGTTTTCGAGAAAACGTAAGAGAATTTATTTCATCTTTTATAGTTTCAGGTAAACTGTTAAATATTTTAGGCGCCAAAAATATATAATGTTTTTGCGTAATAGTTTTCTTCGGAAGTGATACAATGAAATTAATATGTGCACTTGTTCTGGTATTATGCATTACAATTTTAATGCCACTTTCTCTATAGTGCTTTTTTATATATAAGATTACATTATAAACTTACCTTTTCCGTAGTGGTAAAATTTGAAGATCATTATAAAAATATTTAATAATATCATATTTTCTTTTTCTTAATACACATCTAATTACTCTATTTTGAATAGTAACTAAGGATTTAATATTACTATAAAACATTCCTCCCCAAGATATTATTCTATAACTTAAATATTACTTAACCCAAGCATTATATATAAGCTTTAAAAAAGTAAGATTCATAAAATTTCTAATATAAAACAATTTTGGAATTATTGCATTATTTTTTTTATCAAATATTTAATATGTTCATTCCAATTTAACTGACTGTCTATATATACGCCCAAATATTTATAGTATTCTACACTTTCAATTGCTTCACATGCACACTGATGTCCTATACAGTTTACAGAATGATAAAATAATTCATTTTTTAACTTATCGACTTAATTACGTTTTAAATTGAAATATAAATATTTCGGTTTATTAATATTCAATAACAAATTATTTTTTAAGAACCATTTTCTAAAATTACCCAAGTCTTCATTTATTTCTTCAATTAAAATATTCCCATTGTCAGCCGCATATATCAAAGCTGTATCATAAGCGAAAGTTATTATTTTTCCTTTAAGTTCAAGATTACGAAGATCGTTTATAAAAACATTAAATAATATTTGCCCCAACACAGAACCCTGTGGAACTCCATATTTTAGTTCAATTCCCTTACTAAACAAGTTTTCCATTTTTACTCTTTGAATTCTATTTTTCAAATATGTTTCCAACCATTTCAAAACATTTCTTTGAATTCCAACCATTTCAAGTTTTTTTTTTATCAGCAAATCATGCGAAACCGAGTCAAAAGCTTTTTTGATGTCCAAAAATAGCACAACAGTTTTCAAATTATCATTTATAGATCTGTACACTGTGGAAGATAATTGTAATATAGCATCCTCAGTACCTACATTTTTTCTAAACCCATACTGATGATCAAATAAAAAATTATTTCTATTCAAGAAATTTAAAATTCTAATTTTAAGTAGCTTTTCGAAAATCTTTGAAAAAACTGAGAGCAAGGATATCGGTCTGTAATTTGCGATATCTAAATATTCACCTCCTTTATATATTGGGACAACGGTTGAATCTTTCAAAATCGAGGGAAAACATCCAGATGATAACGATTAGTTAAATAAAATAATAAATAAATAAATACCCCTTCAAGCAGCTGCTTGCCACAGAGGTCTGACAGGAGCCTGTCAGTTTATATGCCATAGTAGAAGGTCTGTGAGGATGGCAGGACCTCAGCAGATAAATGACACAAACAACCATGCCTTACCCGGGGCTCAAATATATCTACAATATAACTTTTTATCTCTTTTAGTGTCTCCACAGATATCTGATCACTTCCAACTGCTTTTCCTAATTTTAATGATGCAATAACTCCAAAAATCTCATTCTCTGATATATAATCAATAAAAATAGAATTTAGAGATGAAATCGACTTATAGCTTTCGTTATCAGCATAATCAGGAATTTCCTTTACAAGATTACCAACAATTTCTGTATAATAGGTATTAAATTTATCAATAAACAACACGGGATTTTTGTTAAAAGAATAAATAATATCATTTATTTTTATTTCTGAAGGGGACGTTAAGTTCTTTTGCTGTCTACCAGACAAATCATTTATAATTTTCCAATATTGTTTAGTATCACCATCACTATCTGAAAAATTTGCAATGTAATACTTTGATTTTGCTTCTTTGATTAATTTTAATATTAAATTTCTGTATTTTCTAAAATAATTATTTAGGTTTGTATTAAAATGGTTGATTTTTACTCAACTTATATAACTTATTTTTCTTTTTAATAAAATTTAAAAGAACATTTGTTATCCATGGTTCCAGCCTCTTTTCTCTATTCTTTAAATATATAGTGTCTTTTGATAACTCTATCATATCCTGCAATTTCAATAAAAATAACCTGAATGAAGCATTTACATCATTTCCTATTTTAATTTCATTCCAGTCTTTACCCTTCAAAGATTCTTTTAACTTGTCCATATTTATCCTACGTATTGCATTTAATTTTTTTCCGATTTCTGTTCAATTCTAACTGAAAATTTATTCCTATGAAATAATGATCGGTAATATTAAGTTTAATAATATAAGTAGTTAAATTATTTTGGATCGTGCTAATACATGGTCCAAACAAGTTTTTGTTTCCTCTCTAGTGATCTCTCCATGACACACAATAAAACCATTTGACTTAATCAGCTGTAAATATTCTTGTTTAATTTTATCATTTCCTTTTAGATTAATATTCATATCACCTATTATTAAGACATTATTATTATTTATAGTTTCTAGTTTATTGTCTAGTTCTGTAACAAAATTTTGTTTTGTATATGAATGTAACTTTTTGTATATGAATGTAACCTTTGGTATATGAATGTTACGCCAGTAGGAGAAATGTTAGATTATTTAATTTAAAAGAAATTTCTACCATATTAACAGTAACAAACGCATTATTAAATCCATACACTCTTATGCATTGCTTAACAAACACAATCACTCCACCTGATCTACTTTCACTTTGGCATTTATAATAAACTTTATAATTAGATATTGTATACAATTGTATTCCATCATCACCAATCCATATCTCTGTTAAAACAATTATATCAGATTTAAGTTCTATTAAATTTAAGTAAAGTAAAAAATGATCAAAATTCCTCCGCAAACTTCTGATGTTACCCATAATAACATTTATACCCCCATGCCATTTTTACAAATTCCTATAATAAACATTGTCACTATCTATTTCACAGACCCTGTATATTTCATCCAAATTACAATCATCAAAAACAGGAATTGTTTCCATGTCATTGTTCAGCATCTCAGTACCAGAAACAATACTGTTACTCATCGTTTTATTTTCCATTTCACTAATCCATTAACAGATTTAAGTCATCACTATCCCTAATCCTTAGCACCCTGGATGTTTCAGTTTTCCTTACGTAAAGTTTTGAGTCATTGACTCATACAAACTTGAAATCGTTTTCCCCTCTGTACTTTCTTTAATTCATACAATAGCTGCTTGTTTTCTTGTGTTAGATGATCATTTACGTAAACTCTACCATCAGCCAGCCCCTCATGTATTTCCTTAGTGAAAAATGTCTTCTTTCATTTCCAACACTTGATCCAATTTTCTTTCATTTTTCTCATAGCTAGTTGGACAATTATTGGTTTAATTTTTTATTTTTTGTTGGCACTCTATAAACAGCCTGTTATTCATATCTTCATCCTGTACATTTAATACACTTGCGATATGAGTAACTATCTCCTTCACATTTTCATTCATTGTTTCAGGAACTCCCACTATCTCTAAATAACAATTCCTACTGTTTTGCTCTAAATCATTCATTTTCCCTTTTAATCCCTTAATTTCTTTCTGCAAAGTTTGATTTTCAGTCATAAGTCTTACATTTTGTTGTTGGACATCTTTAATTTGTTTAGTTAACTCAGTCAAAATTCTCAAAAAATCACCTAATTTATCAGAACAGTACGTAGTGCATTTTTTATATTCCTCCAGTTCTTTTAATAATTCTTTTTTGGACCTGTCATTTATTTCTATCATGTCTTTCCTAAGATCGGTCATCTGTTTACTGAACATTTCATCAATGTGTTGAATCATTTCAACAGACATGGCTCTATCTTCTGGCTCTTTCGATGTCACAGTGTCACGTGAACCACTTGTGCCAACACTCGCTTCACCCCTTTTCCCTTTCCCTGTAGAATCTGCCCTACACCTGTGACATTTCCATCGATTTTTGCTCTCAGAGCTCATTTTGCGAAAATTGTCTGTACAATTTCAACACAATAAAAATGAAATCTTAAACTACACTTTCCAGCGCAGTGCAAAGTCTCTGTCAGATCAGCAATATCTATACCACACTCAGCACACGGAATTCCCATCTTATAATTTAATATACCCAAAATATTTAATTTATAATATATCACCTAGTTTCTGCTGAGGTCCTGCCATCCTCACAGACCTTCTACTATGGCATATAAACTGACAGGCTCCTGTCAGACCTCTGTGGCAAGCAGCTGCTTGAGGGGGTATTTATTTTATTTTTTATATCACCTAGAAATCTATTTATTTTCTTAACAAAAAGATATATACTACTCTACTAAATCTCTATATCTCAGAGGTATATATACCATCTCTACTAATTCAATACAAATTAGGAGCAAGAAACACAAAACATCAAGTTAACGACGCCACCATCACTTTTTGATTGAACTACGTATATGCGCATTAGCACATCAGCCTACGTATCTTCGTAGTGACGTGGCAAGTCTAGATTATCGTGAATAAGTCAACTTATAAATAATCACGAAACATATAACTTACACACTTTGCTCTTCTCCAACTAAAATATCTTCATGAGAAAATTCAATGAAAAATTTAAGATATTAACTAAATGAATAACATATCTTAAAGCATCTGAAACATGAGACAAACACAATGTCTAATTACTATAGCAACTTTTGGAAGAGTTTCATTTATTATTTATTCTATTGAGTTGGGTTGTTTTACCTCTGAGCGGAACTTTTTTGCACACTATGGGCTAAGTGGCCAGGTCACAAGGACCCCGAAGGCTCAGAGAAGTTTGGGGATGGGACCCATGGAACAGCCGTTGGGAGACAGGTGGTAGCCTCCCGTCAAGGCCATCCAGCGTGTTCTTTAACGTGCACAGGGTATGGCTCTCCCACACATGGACACAAGGCTTAACTTCCCATCCGACGGACGGCGGCCTTTACCAAACCCATCGGTGTCCCTTACTGACCGTACTACTGTACCCAAACTGGTCACTTAAAAGATGTCAAAAACAGCGGAATATTTACAATGTAGTTAACAGCACAAAAGAGGAAAATATATATGCAAAAGATGACTTAAGTTTAAGGCTGAGATTGAAAGGAAAAAAGGCAATACAGTTGTAAAGTTGAAAGTAACAACTACTGTGGTTACATATGTATGAATACTAAACATAAAGAAAGTAAATGTTAAAACATTTAGAAATTGGATAAGTCGATTTAGTCCGTCGTTAAAAATTACGCAAAGTTGGGGACAATAGAACATCAGGTGATAGAGAGTTCCAGACCTCGAGTATGAAACAAAGGAGCCTCCTTGTCCTACTAGAGGTCAAGACATGAATTAAAAGCTCGGTCGGATTTGAATACAGAAGGTTGTTAATGATTTTATAGCAGAGTTTTAGATCATGAACCATCCTTCTCCATCCCAAGGAGTGAACGTTGAGAACTTTCAATAGTCCCTCATATCTTGAGTTGGAAAGTCCAGGTAGTCTCTTACTAAACCACCTAAGTGGACATTCAACTAGAGTAATGTCGGGGACCATGTGGGGGAGATCAGATAGCAGATGCATATTCAAGAATAGGGAAACAAAAACTAGAGAATGCCTTGAAAAGTGTCTCCGTTACAAACAGATTTCACTACCCTGACACTTACCGTATGGCCGTATTACCCAGATACTTAACCGCAGGGTCCGTATTAACCAGACACTTAACCGTAGGGTCCGTATTACCCAGACACTTAACCGTAGGATCCGTATTATAAAGACACTTAACCGTAGGGTCCGTATTACCCAGACACTTAACCGCAGGGCCCGTATTACCCAGACACTTAACCGCAGGGTCCGTATTACCCAGACACTTAACCACAGGGTCCGTATTACAAAGACACTTAACTGCAGCGACCATATTACCCAGACACTTAACTGTAGGGTCCGTATTACCCAGACACTTAACCGCAGGGTCCATATTGACCAGACACTTAACTGCAGGGTCCGTATTACCCAGACACTTAACCATAGGGTCTGTATTACCCAGACACTTAACCATAGGATCCGTATTACCCAGACACTTAACCGCAGGGTCCGTATTAACCAGACACTTAACTGTAGGGTTCGTATTACCCAGACACTTAACTGCAGGGTCCGTATTACCCAGACACTTAACTGCAGGGTCCGTATTACCCAGACACTTAACCGCAGGGTCCGTATTAACCAGACACTTAACTGCAGGGTCCGTATTACCCAGACACTTAACCGCAGGGTCTGTATTACCCAGACACTTAACCGCAGGGTCCGTATTACCCAGACACTTAACTTTAGGGTCTGTATTACCCAGACACTTAACCGTAGGGTCCGTATTACCCAGACACTTAACCACAGGGTCCGTATTACCCAGACACTTAACCGCAGGGTCCGTATTACCCAGACACTAAACCGTAGGGTCCATATTACCCAGATACTTAACCGCAGGGTCCGTATTACCCAGACACTTAACCACAGGTTCCATATTAGCCAGACACTTAACCATAGGGTCCGTATTGCCCAGACACTTAACCGTAAGGTCCGTATTACCCAGACACTTAACCGTAGGATCTGTATTACCCAGACACTTAACCGCAGGGTCCGTATTACCCAGATACTTAACCGCAGGGTCGGTGTTACCCAGACACTTAACTGTAGGGTCCGTATTACCCAGACATTTAACCGCAGGGTCCGTATTAATCAGAAACTTAACCGTAGGGTCCGTATTACCCAGACACTTAATTTAGGATCCGTATTACCCAGACACTTAATCGTAGGGTCCGTATTACCCAGACACTTAACCGTAGGGTCCGTATTACCCAGACACTTAACCGTAGGGTCCGTATTACCCAGACACTTAACCGTAGGATCTGTATTACCCAGACACTTTACTGCAGGGTCCGTATTACCCAGACACTTAACTGTAGGGTCCGTATTACCCAGACACTTAACTGCAGGGTCCGTATTACCCAGATACTTAACCGCAGGGTCCGTGTTACCCAGACACTTAACCATAGGATCCGTATTACCCAGACACTTAACCACAGGGTCCGTATTACTCAGACACTTAACCGTAGGGTCTGTATTACCCAGACACTTAACCGCAGGGTCCGTATTACCCAGACACTTAACCGCAGGGTCCGTATTACCCAGACACTTAACCGTAGGGTCCGTATTACCCAGACACTTAACCATAGGATCCGTATTACCCAGACACTTAACCGCAGGGTCCGTATTACTCAGACACTTAACCGTAGGGTCCGTATTACCCAGACACTTAACCGCATGGTCCGTATTACCCAGACACTAAACCGCAGGGTCCGTATTACCCAGACACTTAACCGTAGGGTCCGTATTACCCAGACACTTAACCATAGGATCCGTATTACCCAGACACTTAACCGCAGGGTCCGTATTACTCAGACACTTAACCGTAGGGTCCGAATTACCCAGACACTTAACCGCAGGGTCCGTATTACCCAGACACTTAACCGCAGGGTCCGTATTACCCAGACACTTAACCGCAGGGTCGGTATTACCCAGACACTTAACCGCAGGGTCCGTATTACGCAGATACTTAATCGGCAGGCACCGAATTTAATTTGCGCATTTTTTTTGTCCCACCCGTACTACATTGGAAAAATCCGATCCCTACCTATAATGGGACTTGGTTTTGTACCTCGAACGCCGTACGAATGGGAAGGATTTGGTAATGGCGGGGATCTGGCGACGCTGCGGCTTTCTCGGCTATCAATTCTGAACGAAATTGTCGATGGAGAAATCTGCCAGAAAGAAATTCGTTTCGCTCGAAGGTTTCGGCGCTTTGTGGCTAGTATATACTGTATACATTGTCACACGTGGTTTTCATG
Organism: Ryuthela nishihirai; assembly: GCA_038380435.1. Taxonomy (NCBI): domain Eukaryota; kingdom Metazoa; phylum Arthropoda; class Arachnida; order Araneae; family Heptathelidae; genus Ryuthela; species Ryuthela nishihirai. The sequence continues at coordinate 133,245,853 of JAWZYU010000001.1, read as the reverse complement.
AAAATTTTTAGGAAATTTAAAAAAAAAAGCCATTAAAACAAAGGGAGAAAATATTTATACCGGAACGACGTTAAGTTTCAGTCTAGTTCGATCATTTGTCATTCCCATCCACTTTATTATTATTTTTTTCTTCTTTGGAGCATGTTCCTGGTGTGATAACGTGATCAAGAGGAAAGTGTAAAACAAGGAAAAGAGTGAAACTGACAAAAAAAGGAGTGTTGGATTGATTTATCTCTTAGTCGTACTGTTTTGCACACAACAGGCTAAATGATCAGGTCACAAAGACCCTATAAGCTGAGAGCAGACGAAGGAAGATATTGGGTTGGGTTGTTTTACCTCTGAGCGGCACTTTTTTGCACACATGGGCTAAATGGCCAGGTCACAAGGACCCCGAAGGCTCAGAGAAGGAGACCCACTGGAACAGCTGTTGGGAGACAGATGGTAGCCTCCCGTCAAGGCCATCCAGCATGTTCTTTAACGTGCACAAGGTATGGCTCTCTTCCCGCACAAGGGGACCCGGCGTAACGTCCCATCCGACGGACGGCGGTCTTTCCAAGCGCATCGGTGTCTCCTACTTGACCGTGGGCAGGGCGGGGAGTTTTGCGGAGATAAATCTCAACGCTGACCCAACTGGGACTCGAACCTGGGACCGGAGGAAGGGGACTTAGTAGACAAACTGTTAGAAGAAAGATGGAAACCTTCCGTCATCCAGATTGACCTTTAAAGTGTACAGCGTATGACTCTCATGAACACGGCTTAACATCCCATAGGTGTCTCCTTTCTCACAGAAGTCAGGGTGAACCTAAGGACCCTACGTTTAAGTGTCTGGGTAATACGGACCCTGCGGTTAAGTGTCTGGGTAATACGGACCCTACGGTTTAGGGGAGATATATCTCAACGTTGGCACACTTGGGACTCGAACTTGGGAACTGCAGATTACAAAATTTTCGTGCTGGCCAAAAATGAAAAATATCTCCTTTTAATCTGGTTAATACGTTCATTCAATTTATCAACTAAAAGTCTAATAATGGTGATTTTTCTTTTTATATGAAAGATCTACCATTAATCTGCATCAGGAGGATGAGCACTACGGTGATGAGGATGAGCAGATGCTGCAGAGAAGGATGAGCAAGAGCTGACGACACGAGCAAGAGAGATTCTTTGTCACTTCAACGGTATCCTGTAAAAGCCTCAATGTGAAGCCCACCAAGATGGAGAAACTAAAGGAAGCTTCCCAAGTGCTTACCTGTTGTGGGGAAATCGGAACGCAACGCGACGGATGCCTGCCAACATCCGGCAGCCGGATGCTGCATCTCGTGCCCGTACTCCCCGCTCTGATTATGGTCCTTAATGATGTCACGTGCAATGGAAAGAGACAGGGGAAGCGGTGTCTTCCTGAAAAAGCAGCATTTGGGCAATTCTCTTTGTGCTCTGTCAATGCAGACAAAATTGGTTGTTTTAGAAGGATGAAGAGTTTCTATTTGACCTAGTGAAAAGAAGGTCTCAGAATCTCTTCGACTTTTTGGCATCTCTTTTCGTTTGTACGATTCCTTGTTTGATTGCTTCAGGTCTCTTAGCTTCGATTGGTTTCAATTTTGGTACAGTCGCTCAAAAATGTGTCCGAATACTATGGTTGATTGCAGAATTCAGAAAAAATATCTGGCAACGATTTCTTTTTAGAAATAAGTGATCTGGCAACCTTTGTGTCACGTGACTGGGTGGGTAATGGGTTGGGTTGTTTTACCTCTGAGCGGCACTTTTTTGCACACCATGGGCTAAATGGCCAGGTCACATGGACCCCGAAGGCTCAGAGAAGGTTGGGGGAGGGGACCCACTGGAACAGCTGTTGGGAGACAGATGGTAGCCTTCCGTCAAGGCCATCCAGCGTGTTCTTTAACGTGCACAGGGTATGGATCTCCCGTACACGGGGCCACGGCTTAACGTCCCATCCGACGGACGGCGGCCTTTCCAAGCCCATCGGTGTCCCCTACTGACCTTGGGCAGGGCGGGGAATTTTGCGGAGATAAATCTCAACGCTGACCCAGCTGGGACTCGAACCTGGGAACTACAGATTACGAGCCTGATGCGCTACCGACTGAGCCACCCCCGCCCCTGGGTGGGTAATGACACTGCATTCAAAGATTTGACTTCCAGTAATAAAAATTTCCGATTATCATTTAAGACAAAAATATTTTTATTGCTTTATATTTTGAATGGGTATATTCGAATGTACAAAGGTCACCCAGAAATGCTTCACATTTGTTTACAGATCATTATTTATTCTACAGCATTATTACCTGTACAGTATATAAGTAGATCATCTAGGAACATAATTCTATATCTTTATAATCAGCGTCACACTCAACTTTCTTGCACTACCTTAATATGTGTATAATATTGTTGCGGATCACAAAAATGGATAGCCACTGAGCGTGAGTATTAAAAGCTATATTTCAAAACCAAATTCAATACAAGGTAAATTGTTACAAAGGAAATATGGATGAAGTATCTTATTAACAAATCAACTATTAACATGCACAAGTCATCAATCTTCCTGCGTAGAGCACACAATATCAGCTCTGTGTATTTTACTAAATACTACCTTTTACTTGATTTACCAGGTCACCCGAAGATCTTCACTCGTAAACCAATTCTCGTCCTGTGCTAATAACTTTTCACACACTAGCCGAACAAAAAGACAGTCCGTGTAGACATTCGAAGTTAGCCATAAAAGTTCCCACTTTTATACTTCCGCGTATACACAACACATCAAGTTACTTCTTGATACTTAACGATAAAAGATCCCACTTTTATCCTTCCGCGTATACACAACACATCAAGTTACTTCTTGATACTTACGCGCACTGTCTCAGAACAGCTCACCGTCCATTTTCGAACTCTCCGACCGTTACAACACAACGACCGTTACAATACAACGACCGTTAACGCTCCACTCTCCTTCTCCAAATTCTCCCAAAGTTCTTATTCGTTGGCTGAAACTTTTTGCTTTCGGTTGCCAGATTCCTTCTGTCGTAACACTGCCCCCTTCCTAGGTCTTGTTCGTCCCGAACAATTCTGGATTCCAAAGCTTCTTCAGTTCTTCGATGAAACGGGGCCAAATGATCCACGTGAACCACCTTGCACTTTGTAGCTGGACATCGACGAATGCGATATACCACGTCTGTGTCAAAATGAAAGCGAATCTCATTATGACGTAGATTTCTTTTCTGACTGAAGCCTCGTCCACAAACATAATACGTGTAAAGCCTATAGCCCTTGTGAACACGTTTATGTTTGTGCAGGGAGAAGAATCGACTAAGAGTTTTCGTGCAAAACCTGTAAAAAGTTTTCTTCTTTGTCGAAAGTTTTCTTCTTTGGATTTTTACTTCTATCAACAGTAACAAGGAATGAAAGTCATTAGTGACATAAAATCTAGGGAGAATTTTCATCCTGCAATCTGACCCTTTTGTCAGTTGACTTTCACTTAATTCAGAACTGTCGTGATGAACCTTCAGCCATATTTCACCTGATTCAATTTGATCCCCAAGGTGCTTCACAAATATAACATCAGCTCCATAATTCTTTTTAGCGCTTCGGTCCATCTCCTCCTTCCATACTCTTGCTAGAACTGCAGCTTCTAATCCGACAACCTTACCTGTTTCTCCTGTATAAGTGAAATCAGTGATGTGTCGGGCTGCTAGCAATATTTTTTCTGTTTTATCTTCACATAGCCAGCTTGCAACATCTTCAGATACTCCTTGTTCTATTAACATGTTACGAAACTTGTTCAAAGCATTGCCGTTATGCAGAACCTTGCGGACACGTGATGCTTCATCTACCCTATTATCCACAATGTTCACCAAACGCAGAAGTTCTCCTCCTAACTCTTCGACGAGCTCTTGCAGTTCCAAGGATCCGTCACCAAGGAAACACTGAACAGCTTCCATCACTTCCAGAGAGTTGTCAACAGAGTTTTCAAGAGGTGAATCCATGTTGCTGATAACAGCTGAACAACTCAAACTCTTCATTCCACGAGCTTGTGATGCTGCAACCATTTTCTTAACTAAATCAACAGCAACATCTTCTGTACTGATGAGATCAATAGCTCCTTTTCCGAATTCAACATCATAAACCAAAGCGCACACTCCTTCAGCCAGCTTTTTGGACACAATTGAGCATCTCCTTAGAGGAACGCTATCTACGGTAGCCGTCAGATCCTTGCAGCGGTAAATCTCCTTATCTGTTGGCACCAGCTCCTCTGTCTGTCCTACGATGCAGCATCCGACGTCTTCCATCATCTGCTCGATTTTATCTTTAGTGCAGTCGACTGTGAAGCCAGGGATGGATTCCAATTTGTCCAGAGTATCTCCCGTCAATTGGAGAGCACGACCGGAGATCATAGGGACCTTGAGACCTAAAGCAGCAAGTGCAGGAGCCAAGACAAGACTCACTTTGTTGCCGACACCTCCTGTGCTGTTTTTATCTACCATCCGATGGCGCCACTCGGGTCTCCAGCAAAACACATGACCCGAGGAGGTCATAGTTGCTGTTTCTTCGGAATTCACTTTCTTGGAGCTCTCATTGTAATTAGCCAGGGAAATATCAGTCATGATTGCCAAATTGTTCATTCTGGAGATCAGCGACGAGTTCTGTAACATGATATTGTCCACCTTAGAGCTCTTGTAGTCGTGATAAAACTTTTCTATATCCTTATAATCTAAATGGTTATAATGTCCAAATCTGCACATTGACTGTTCAGAAAAGAAATTCAGCGTGGCTACGTTGAAATTATCTGAGGGATTCACTTCTCTCTGATCGTAACTCTGAGGCTTAGTTTCATCCAGAAAGTTAGTCTTTGAAGTACTGTCTCTGCCTGAAGCTCTTTTACTAGCATCACCTGTTATGCTTCTAAGCCATTCTTCGGAATTCCTCTTCCTTAAATCCCCACTTTCTATAAACGATTCAAGTGTGGCTATATGCTTCGGAAAAATCTCTCCGACTTCCCCGGTAACGACGAAGGGCACTTTGTATCTATGATGAATGGACGCCTCTTCTTTACTCGGACCACTCTGCGAAACGTAAACTCTGTTTCGTTCCCCCTCATTACCACTCGTTACTCTGCCTTTGCGATAATTGTCCATGACACATTTTGCTGACGGCGAGGAATAGAATACCTTTCGTGTGGATCTCTCTTCAGATCGTGCCAGACTTGTATACCTAGGTATTTTGAAGTGCAAAGCGTACTGTATAGTCTCGCAGCTCTCTGATCTGTGTGATTGTTCTTCACAGTTCCTAGACATGTCACCAGCGACATAGACACTCTGCCATGCATTACCAGTAGTTGCGTGGTCAAAGGCATTATCTGCGCTATCTCTACGATTCTTGATTTCCAGTAGCAGATCCACATTTTTATATGCGTTGCCTTTCTCTTTTTCTTTTCCATGTTTACAATCTAACTTAACACTATCAAGATCATCTTTTTCACTGACAAATTCAACATTTAAACTATTGCATTGTCTATTGAGTTCGGTTTTATGATCCTTGAAGTGATCAATAAACTTACCAACTTGAGAAGCCACTTCAGCTCTCATCTCAGTATTTTGTGCGGCCAGGTCACCTATTTTGTTAGCCATATCGGCTTTCAAGTCATTATTTTGACTTTTAATGTCATTCATCTGTGTAGCCATATCGGCTTTCATATCAGTCATCTGCGTAGCCATATCGGCTTTCATATCAGTCATCTGCGTAGCCATATCGGCTTTCATATCAGTCATCTGCGTAGCCATATCGACTTTCAAGCTATTTATCAACTTTACTAATTCATCCATACTTCTAGTTAACGGCATTCAATAAATTATCATAATCCCACTTCTGACACCAAATGTTGCGGATCACAAAAATGGATAGCCACTGAGCGTGAGTATTAAAAGCTATATTTCAAAACCAAATTCAATACAAGGTAAATTGTTACAAAGGAAATATGGATGAAGTATCTTATTAACAAATCAACTATTAACATGCACAAGTCATCAATCTTCCTGCGTAGAGCACACAATATCAGCTCTGTGTATTTTACTAAATACTACCTTTTACTTGATTTACCAGGTCACCCGAAGATCTTCACTCGTAAACCAATTCTCGTCCTGTGCTAATAACTTTTCACACACTAGCCGAACAAAAAGACAGTCCGTGTAGACATTCGAAGTTAGCCATAAAAGTTCCCACTTTTATACTTCCGCGTATACACAACACATCAAGTTACTTCTTGATACTTAACGATAAAAGATCCCACTTTTATCCTTCCGCGTATACACAACACATCAAGTTACTTCTTGATACTTACGCGCACTGTCTCAGAACAGCTCACCGTCCATTTTCGAACTCTCCGACCGTTACAACACAACGACCGTTACAATACAACGACCGTTAACGCTCCACTCTCCTTCTCCAAATTCTCCCAAAGTTCTTATTCGTTGGCTGAAACTTTTTGCTTTCGGTTGCCAGATTCCTTCTGTCGTAACAATATGATATACTATGATAACGATTTATATAGGGACACCGATGGGCTGGGAAAGGCCGTCGTCCGTCGGATGGGACGTTAAGCCGTGGCCCCGTGTGCCGGAGAGCCATACCCTGTGCACGTTAAAGAACACGCTGGATGGCCTTGACGGGAGGCTACCATCTATCTCCTAACAGCTGTTCCAGTGGGTCCCCTCCCCCAACCTTCTCTGAGCCTTCGGGGTCCATGTGACCTGGCCATTTAGCCCATGGTGTACAAAAAATTGCCGCTCAGAGGTAAAACAACCCAACCCTTTCCCCTAGCCTTCTCAGAACCTTTGGGGTCTTTGTGACCTGGCTTTTAGCCCATTGTGTGCAAAAAAGTGCCGAAAAGAGGTAAAACAACATATCCCGATTCAGATAAGGCGGTTGTCTCAATTGATAAAGCATTAGGTTCGTAATCTACAGTTCCAAGGATTGAATCCCAGCTGTGCTTGCATTGAATGAGAAAGGGGGTGCAGATGGGCTTGGAAAGAACGCCGTCCGTCGTTGCTTGTAAACATGCCGGAACGGAAAAACGTATTGGAACGAATAAGTCGTAGCCTAGAATACGCTAAATGGCATCAACATGAGATTTCTGTCTGTCTCCTAACAGTTAACTAGTGGGTACAGTCGCTCAAAAAAGTATCCGAACACTATGGTTGATTACAGAATTCAGAAAAAATATCTGCAACGATTTTTTTTTAGAAATTAGTGATCTGGCAACCTTCGTGTCACGTGACACAAAGGTTGCCAGATCACTAATTTCTAAAACAAAAATCGTTGCAGATATTTTTTCTGAATTCTGTAATCAACCATAGTGTTCGGATACTTTTTTGAGCGACTGTACACTTTACCAATCTTCTGTAAGTTTTTGGGATCCTTGTAACCTGGACATTTGCCCCACTGTGTCAACAAAATGGCTGCTCAGGAGTGAAAAAAAGACCTACAGCAAGCCTATTATTACACAAACTGTTTTTAACCTGTAGGGTCTTATATACCTTCACCAACCTGGAACTTTCAGCTTCTCATGTGTTAAAAAAACTTAATACAAACGACGGCAAATTTACTTAGAGACTTACTGCAGTACTCTGAAATAAGGGGGGCGGGGGTGGCTCAGTCGGTAGCGCGCCAGGCTCGTAATCTGCAGTTCTCAGGTTCGAGTCCCAGCTGGGTCAGCGTTGAGATTTATTTCCGCAAAATTCCCCGCCCTGCCCACGGTCAGTAGGGGACACCGATGGGCTTGGAAAGGCCGCCGTCCGTCGGATGGGACGTTAAGCCGTGGCCCCGTATGCGGGAGAGCCATACCCTGTGCACGTTAAAGAACACGCTGGATGGCCTTGACGGGAGGCTACCATCTGTCTCCCAACAGCTGTTCCAGTGGGTCCCCTCCCCCAACCTTCTCTGAGCCTTCGGGGTCCATGTGACCTGGCTATTTAGCCCATGGTGTGCAAAAAAGGGCCGCTCAGAGGTAAAACAACCCAACCCAACTCTGAAATAAGGACACACTTAGAAGTTAGACTGCCGATTTCAGCAATTCTGGAATGAACTAAACGATGGTTAATTTTAAAAATAGATCTACTGAAGGCTAAGGGGAAAATGAAACAAATATTCACCAGTCAAGTCATTTAGTTATTATGAACTCTCAAGACATTATTATTTTCGCTTCCGATTTGAACGGGTTTTCTAAAGACGACATGAAGTTCTTTTAGATTAGAACAAAAAAATTCTGCGACGAATCAAAGTAATTCCGTTTGGAAGACAGTGATGATCATTTTATGGTCGCAAAAGATCTATAAACTCGATAAATATTGAGCAAAAAAGTCGAAAAAAGAAAAGATCACCTGGGATCAGACCCATTTCTAATGTATTCCCAGTCCTGTTATGCTCTCCTTTTCTCTTCCAACAGGTTCCTGTACCAGTTTTAAAATGCTCAGAGTGGAGGAATTCATGAATAACATCTCCATGCCATTGAGGGATGAAGCCCAGAGACGCCATCCGCCTCCTCCTGGCATCCCGCGAATAGAGTAAGGATGCGGGGGTGGGCATCCTGGAGGCCCATATTTCAGCAGCCCATCCAACCGTACGATCACACCCTTCTTCTTGGCTGCTACTTTTCCTTTTTCTTCTTCCATCTCACGCGCAACACAGATGTTCTGGAGCCTATTGATTGGCGTGTCCCGTGATGGTCATTCTATATTACGAAGCCTCCAAGCTCAGGCAATATGAGGTGTGTCTTTTGCCTGAGATATAATGCAGATAGTATCGGTTCGAAAGTGAAGTGTCAGGGATGGAGGAGGAACAGAAAGATCGTTGGAGTTTCGTGGATGGAGAAGGATGCAGGCTCTATAATAAGAAGCTGAGCAAAGTCTGTCACGTCTTTTATATCAGAGTGGGTAAGAGTAAAACAAAATTAAAGGTTGTGTAATGGTAAGTAGATTGTAATTAAGGAAGCAACGTAAAGTGTAATTTTAATGGCGTACGAGCAAAAGGTTGAAAGAAGGTTAATTAAAAACTGAAAGTGGTTTATTGATGAAAGGAATGGAAACGAGACAAAAAAATAAAAGCACTAGAGGTGGACTCTTTGGAGGAAGATGTGGAGGATCAAACGAAGATGAAATGAGGAGATTTTAGAGGAAAAATACGAGATAATAAATTGGAGAACACTGAAAGCCAATAGAATGAAATATTATTCCTGTGTATGTGCTGGAAAAAGATGTGGATGTAGACATCACATTAAAAGAAGAAGGCAGGAAGACCGAGAAAAGGATGAATGGATGGAGAGAAGGATGGATTTGCTTTACTCTGAGCGGTCCTTTTGTGTACACAATGGCTAAATGGCCAAGTTAGAAAGACCACAATGGTTGATAGAATTTTTTGGAAGGGAGCCCAGTGAACCAGCTATTAGGAGACATATGGTAGCCTCCCATCAAGGCAATCCAGCGAATTTAACATGCACAGTTTTTTTTGGTACACGGAGTTACGTATTGAGATCGCGCTTAATCACGGGCGACGTGTTTCCAAGCCCATTGGTGTCCCATTTCTGACTGATAGCAGTGTGGCAGTTTACTGGAGATAAATACAAACGCTTGCACCGTTGAAACTCAAACTTGAAAAATACAGATTATGAGCCTGGCCTATGCCTACTCGACCACCCCTGTTTCCAAGGACAGGTACACATAATATATGATGACAAGACCCACTAGTTCCTCCTAAAGCATTACCAGTATAGGGAAATGCCATATTCACCACTACCTACGGTCAGGGTCAAGACAGTACCATGTAGATACAGCTCATCCCCGACTACCTAATGGCGAACAGTACTATAGCAGTAAAGCTCATCCATCGGTAAAAACCTAAATTTAATCTATGTCCCGGACAGCCACAAACAAGGATCGATAGATCCAAGTTGCCTCGGCTCCCGTGACGGGAACTCTTAGTCCGGCCTTCTTCCATCTTAGCCTGTCCGACCGTTGCCCAATCCGGTCAGCATAGCCTTCGACTTCATTTAGGCCCTCAAGACCCCCCCCCCACCTCAAGACCCCCCCCCCACCCGAGAAGAGAACAAGGTATCCCGATAGGAGAATGAGAAATCACGAGAAGAGAAAAAGGTATCCCGATAAGAGAATGAGAACTCACGAGAAGAGAACAGGTGTCCCGACAAGAGAATGAGAAATCACGAGAAGAGAAAAATTTGTCCCGATAAGAGAATGAGAAATGATGAGAAGAGAACAAGGTGTCCTGATAAGAGAATGAGAAATAAGAGACTGATAAAATAGTTCAAATGACACAAAAAAACTGTGAAACAATTGATCAAAGATTCATCATCCTACCACTAATAACCTTTCTGATATCTCGCGCTTCAAATGTTCCGCACTCATTCTTGCATATAAGGCCGGATATAGGGAAAAGCGAGGGGACAAGGGGTTCTCTCCTTCCTTATTCCCACCTCTTATACCCTATTCCCCCTCCCCTACATATCCGGCCCTATCCGCTATTCCCACCTCCTACCTCTATTCTCCCCCTCTGATATATCCTAGCCCATCCCCTATTCCCCCTCTGATATATCCTGTCCTATCCCCTATTCCCCCTCTGATATATCCTGTCCTATCCCCTATTCCCACTCTAATATATCCTGCCCTATCCCCTATTCCCCCTCTGACATATACTGTCCTATCCCCTATTCCCCCTCTGACATATACTGTCCTATCCCCTATTCCCCCTCTGATATATCCTGTCCTATCCCCTATTCCCACTCTAATATATCCTACCCTATCCCCTATTCCCACTCTGATATATCCTGTCCTATCCCCTATTCCCACTCTGCTATATCCTGACCTATCCCCTATTCCCCCTCTCCTATATCCTGACCTATCCCCTATTCCCCCTCTCCTATATCCTGCCTATATCTATCCTAGGACTCGTGTGGTAATTTAAATAGGGGAAAGGATACAGTCATATATCCGGCTATATATCCCCTACCCTACATCCGGCCCTATCCCCTCTTGTCCACTCCCTACTCTATAGATATGAGAATGCTTGCAACCCGAACAGAAGCGAAAAAGACGCTAACTTTACATATATTACCCATGTTTTTTCACGACATTTTTTTAAAAACCATTAAAAGAGGAAGGGAAAAATTAATACCAAGGGCATCTGATTGATTTCTGCTCGATCATATCGCAAGTAATCAGTATTCCTCCCCCCCCCCCCCCGACTTAAACATTTTCACATAGACGTGTAAAATTTTCACATATCACCGTCATTGCATATATATAAATATATATTGAAAAACGTCAAAAATCTTTCTCGTGTCATTTTTATCCGTTGAAGATGATTTATTTCGCAAAACAAAATTATGATGATGTCTTTAATGGATTTTGTCAACATAAAGCAAAAAAAATTGACTTTAAAAAAAAAACGTATCCTCTCTTCAGCGCAACGATTTATTTTTTAGACCAATCATTACAAATCCATGTGACAATTTTCTTGTATACCATAGCATCACTTTTAAGTATTTCTATAAAAAAAAATGCATTTTTATTTTTAAAGTCAATATTTTAACTGTAAAAAGATGCATTTTAATAGGAGCGAAATCGAGAAGAGGTCCACCCCACAAACACTCTTATTAGATCTCCCTTGCGAGGGGGCGGGGTGGCTCAGTCGGTAGTGCGCCAGGCTCGTAATCTGTAGTTCCCAGGTTCGAGTCCCAGCTGGGTCAGCGTTGAGATTTATCTCCGCAAAACTCCCCGCCCTGCCCACGGTCAGTAGGGGACACCAATGGGCTTGGAAAGGCAGCCGTCCGTCGGATGGGACGTTAAGCCGTGGCCCCGTGTGCGAGAGAGCCATACCCTGTGCACGTTAAAGAACACGCTGGATGGCCTTGACGGGAGGCTATCCAGCGTGACAACAGCTGTTCCAGTGGGTGCCCTCCCCCAACCTTCTCTGAGCCTTCGTGGTCCATGTGAGCTGGCCATTTATCCCTGAGTTCAGAGGCTCAGTGGCTCTGAGCAGCAAAAAAGTGCCGCTCAGAGGTAAAACAACCCAACCCAACTCCCTTGCGAGTCTCTCTAAAGTTCTCTTTTGTTCAGTACATGGTCCGTGGCACTCACCGCCAAACCACTCCATTCTCGCAGAGAAAAATGCTTCTCTCAAACCCTGCTGCTATTCCCCAGACCTACTGACACATTATCTGCCGCAACGATACCAATTTTTCTCAGACTTCGTTACACTCCACACTTGAAAAGCTGACGAAGAGTTTTCGTTTATTTTTTCCCCTCTCTGTTTCGTGACATATTGCCTGGGCCAGCAGAGTGCGTGCCCACCAGTCAGCTTGAACCACAACAAGTGGCTGATCTTTTCTATCCCGTCCCGTGTCCATTAGCAAGACTAATTGCTCACTTCTCATTAGTGTCTAGAGAGAACGCATTGAACCGTGTTATTTTTGTAGCGTCTCATCGTAGTTAATTGGTCAGCTTCTGCTCGTGCGTTGGCCGTCGTTTTCTGTGTCACAAGCGAATCATTCGCGGTTCAGCATCATTCCAATCCCCCCTCCTCCGCCTCCCAGCCTCCATTGTAATGCGTCTTTTGTTCGGGTTTAGTTTTATAATTACTACCAAGTTATTTGCTTGAAGGATTCTCTTCAGATGGTAAACTTTATTTCTGCGAATAAAGGCCTCTGCATTAAACCTTTTACGGTGCTGTTTGCTAACCTTCCGTTTCGAGTGCAAGTAATGTGGTCAGATACTCGCAATCCCTTTCGTGGGCTTTTGAGTCTCCAATTATACAGTCCAAATGATGGGTGAGTTGTCGATCGTTTGACAATGGAAAGCGACTGGATGTTTAGGAATCGTCTTCTGTGTGGTTTGACATCATCTTTTGCTTTCTGTACTAATTGAAGAGCAGTCTTCATTTATATACATTTGCCCAATGTGGGCGAAATGCTGTTCAACCGTGGTCGACGAATCCCTCGTCGAAACCAAAGCCAATGTCAAGAAGAGTTGTGTTGATTTACCTTTGAACAGCACTTTTTTGTATACAATGGGCTAATTGTCCAGATCACAAGGACCACGAGGGTTCAGAGAAGGTTGGGGGAGGGGACCCACTGGACAGCTTTTAGGAGACAGATGGTATCCATCAAGGCCATCCAGCGTGTCCTTTAAAGTGCACAGAGTATTGCTCTCATGAGGCCACGGTTTTATGTCACATCCGACGGACGGCGGCCTTTCCGCTCTCTTGACGAAAATTCAAATAGGATTCGAACGTGGGAACTGCAGATTATATGAATCTGGCACATTACCGACTGAACTCCCCTTCAGAAGAAGAGAATGAGACCACGAGAAGAAGATGCCCCGATAAGAGAATGAGAAATCACGAGAAGAGAACAAGGTGTCCCGATAAGAGAATGAGAAATCACGAGAAGAGAACAAGGTGCCCCGATAAGAGAATAAGAAATGACGAGAAGAGAACAAGGTGTCCCCGATAAGAGAATGAAAAATCACGAGAAGAGAACAAGGTGTCCCGATAAGAGAATGAGAACTCACGAGAAGAGAACAAGGTGTCCCAATAACAGAATGAGATCTGACGAGAAGAGAACAAGGTGTCCCGATAAGAGAATGAGAAATCACGAGAAGAGAACAAGGTGTCCCGATAAGAGAATGAGAAATCACGAGAAGAGAACAAGGTGTCCCGATAAGTGAATAAGAAATGACGAGAAGAGAACAAGGTGTCCCGATAAGAGAATGAGAAATCACGAGAAGAGGACAAGGTGTCCCGATAAGAGAATGAGAACTCACGAGAAGAGAACAAGGTGTCCCAATAACAGAATGAGATCTGACGAGAAGAGAACAAGGTGTCCCGATAAGAGAATGAGAAATCACGAGAAGAGAACAAGGTGTCCCGATAAGAGAATGAGAAATCACGAGAAGAGAACAAGGTGTCCCGATAAGTGAATAAGAAATGACGAGAAGAGAACAAGGTGTCCCGATAAGAGAATGAGAAATCACGAGAAGAGGACAAGGTGACCCGATAAGAGAATGAGAAATCACGAGAAGAGAACAAGGTGTCCCGATAAGAGAATGAGAAATCACGAGAAGAGGACAAGGTGATCCGATAAGAGAATGAGAAATCACGAGAAGAGAACAAGGTGTCCCGATAAGAGAATGAGAACTCACGAGAAGAGAACAAGGTGTCCCGATAAGAGAACGAGAACTCACGAGAAGAGAACGAGGTGTCCCGATAAGAGAATGAGAAATCACGAGAAGAGAACAAGGTGTCCCGATAAGAGAATGAGAACTCACGAGAAGAGAACAAGGTGTCCCGATAAGAGAACGAGGTGTCGCGATAAGAGAATGAGAAATCACGAGAAGAGAACAAGGTGTCCCGATAAGAGAATGAGAAATGACGAGAAGAGAACAAGGTGTCCTGATAAGAGAATGAGAAATAAGGAGAAGAGAACAAGGTGTCCCGATAAGAGAATGAGAAATCACGAGAAGAGGACAAGGTGACCCGATAAGAGAATGAGAAATCACGAGAAGAGAACAAGGTGTCCCGATAAGAGAATGAGAACTCACGAGAAGAGACAAGGTGTCCCGATAAGAGAATGAGAAATCACGAGAAGAGGACAAGGTGTCCCGATAAGAGAATAAGAAATGACGAGAAGAGAACAAGGTGTCCCGATAAGAGAATGAGAAATTACGAGAAGAGAACAAGGTGTCCCGATAAGAGAATGAGAACTCACGAGAAGAGAACAAGGTGTCCCAATAAGAGAATGAGATCTGACGAGAAGAGAACAAGGTGTCCCGATAAGAGAATGAGAAATCACGAGAAGAGAACAAGGTGTCCCGATAAGAGAATGAGAAATCACGAGAAGAGAACAAGGTGTCCCGATAAGAGAATGAGAAATGACGAGAAGAGAACAAGGTGTCCTGATAAGAGAATGAGAAATAAGGAGAAGAGAACAAGGTGTCCCGATAAGAGAATGAGAAATCACGAGAAGAGGACAAGGTGACCCGATAAGAGAATGAGAAATCACGAGAAGAGAACAAGGTGTCCCGATAAGAGAATGAGAACTCACGAGAAGAGAACCAGGTGTCCCGATAAGAGAATAAGAAATGACGAGAAGAGAACAAGGTGTCCCGATAAGAGAATGAGAAATTACGAGAAGAGGACAAGGTGACCCGATAAGAGAATGAGAAATCACGAGAAGAGAACAAGGTGTCCTGATAAGAGAATGAGAAATAAGGAGAAGAGAACAAGGTGTCCCGATAAGAGAATGAGATCTGACGAGAAGAGAACAAGGTGTCCCGATAAGAGAATGAGAAATCACGAGAAGAGAACAAGGTGTCCCGATAAGAGAATGAGAAATCACGAGAAGAGAACAAGGTGTCCCGATAAGAGAATGAGAAATGACGAGAAGAGAACAAGGTGTCCTGATAAGAGAATGAGAAATAAGGAGAAGAGAACAAGGTGTCCCGATAAGAGAATGAGAAATCACGAGAAGAGGACAAGGTGACCCGATAAGAGAATGAGAAATCACGAGAAGAGAACAAGGTGTCCCGATAAGAGAATGAGAACTCACGAGAAGAGACAAGGTGTCCCGATAAGAGAATGAGAAATCACGAGAAGAGGACAAGGTGTCCCGATAAGAGAATAAGAAATGACGAGAAGAGAACAAGGTGTCCCGATAAGAGAATGAGAAATCACGAGAAGAGAACAAGGTGTCCCGATAAGAGAATGAGAACTCACGAGAAGAGAACAAGGTGTCCCAATAAGAGAATGAGATCTGACGAGAAGAGAACAAGGTGTCCCGATAAGAGAATGAGAAATCACGAGAAGAGAACAAGGTGTCCCGATAAGAGAATGAGAAATCACGAGAAGAGAACAAGGTGTCCCGATAAGAGAATGAGAAATGACGAGAAGAGAACAAGGTGTCCTGATAAGAGAATGAGAAATAAGGAGAAGAGAACAAGGTGTCCCGATAAGAGAATGAGAAATCACGAGAAGAGGACAAGGTGACCCGATAAGAGAATGAGAAATCACGAGAAGAGAACAAGGTGTCCCGATAAGAGAATGAGAAATCACGAGAAGAGAACAAGGTGCCCCGATAAGAGAATAAGAAATGACGAGAAGAGAACAAGGTGTCCCCGATAAGAGAATGAAAAATCACGAGAAGAGAACAAGGTGTCCCGATAAGAGAATGAGAACTCACGAGAAGAGAACAAGGTGTCCCAATAACAGAATGAGATCTGACGAGAAGAGAACAAGGTGTCCCGATAAGAGAATGAGAAATCACGAGAAGAGAACAAGGTGTCCCGATAAGAGAATGAGAAATCACGAGAAGAGAACAAGGTGTCCCGATAAGTGAATAAGAAATGACGAGAAGAGAACAAGGTGTCCCGATAAGAGAATGAGAAATCACGAGAAGAGGACAAGGTGTCCCGATAAGAGAATGAGAACTCACGAGAAGAGAACAAGGTGTCCCAATAACAGAATGAGATCTGACGAGAAGAGAACAAGGTGTCCCGATAAGAGAATGAGAAATCACGAGAAGAGAACAAGGTGTCCCGATAAGAGAATGAGAAATCACGAGAAAAGAACAAGGTGTCCCGATAAGTGAATAAGAAATGACGAGAAGAGAACAAGGTGTCCCGATAAGAGAATGAGAAATCACGAGAAGAGGACAAGGTGACCCGATAAGAGAATGAGAAATCACGAGAAGAGAACAAGGTGTCCCGATAAGAGAATGAGAAATCACGAGAAGAGGACAAGGTGATCCGATAAGAGAATGAGAAATCACGAGAAGAGAACAAGGTGTCCCGATAAGAGAATGAGAACTCACGAGAAGAGAACAAGGTGTCCCGATAAGAGAACGAGAACTCACGAGAAGAGAACGAGGTGTCCCGATAAGAGAATGAGAAATCACGAGAAGAGAACAAGGTGTCCCGATAAGAGAATGAGAACTCACGAGAAGAGAACAAGGTGTCCCGATAAGAGAACGAGGTGTCGCGATAAGAGAATGAGAAATCACGAGAAGAGAACAAGGTGTCCCGATAAGAGAATGAGAAATGACGAGAAGAGAACAAGGTGTCCTGATAAGAGAATGAGAAATAAGGAGAAGAGAACAAGGTGTCCCGATAAGAGAATGAGAAATCACGAGAAGAGGACAAGGTGACCCGATAAGAGAATGAGAAATCACGAGAAGAGAACAAGGTGTCCCGATAAGAGAATGAGAACTCACGAGAAGAGACAAGGTGTCCCGATAAGAGAATGAGAAATCACGAGAAGAGGACAAGGTGTCCCGATAAGAGAATAAGAAATGACGAGAAGAGAACAAGGTGTCCCGATAAGAGAATGAGAAATTACGAGAAGAGAACAAGGTGTCCCGATAAGAGAATGAGAACTCACGAGAAGAGAACAAGGTGTCCCAATAAGAGAATGAGATCTGACGAGAAGAGAACAAGGTGTCCCGATAAGAGAATGAGAAATCACGAGAAGAGAACAAGGTGTCCCGATAAGAGAATGAGAAATCACGAGAAGAGAACAAGGTGTCCCGATAAGAGAATGAGAAATGACGAGAAGAGAACAAGGTGTCCTGATAAGAGAATGAGAAATAAGGAGAAGAGAACAAGGTGTCCCGATAAGAGAATGAGAAATCACGAGAAGAGGACAAGGTGACCCGATAAGAGAATGAGAAATCACGAGAAGAGAACAAGGTGTCCCGATAAGAGAATGAGAACTCACGAGAAGAGAACCAGGTGTCCCGATAAGAGAATAAGAAATGACGAGAAGAGAACAAGGTGTCCCGATAAGAGAATGAGAAATTACGAGAAGAGGACAAGGTGACCCGATAAGAGAATGAGAAATCACGAGAAGAGAACAAGGTGTCCTGATAAGAGAATGAGAAATAAGGAGAAGAGAACAAGGTGTCCCGATAAGAGAATGAGATCTGACGAGAAGAGAACAAGGTGTCCCGATAAGAGAATGAGAAATCACGAGAAGAGAACAAGGTGTCCCGATAAGAGAATGAGAAATCACGAGAAGAGAACAAGGTGTCCCGATAAGAGAATGAGAAATGACGAGAAGAGAACAAGGTGTCCTGATAAGAGAATGAGAAATAAGGAGAAGAGAACAAGGTGTCCCGATAAGAGAATGAGAAATCACGAGAAGAGGACAAGGTGACCCGATAAGAGAATGAGAAATCACGAGAAGAGAACAAGGTGTCCCGATAAGAGAATGAGAACTCACGAGAAGAGACAAGGTGTCCCGATAAGAGAATGAGAAATCACGAGAAGAGGACAAGGTGTCCCGATAAGAGAATAAGAAATGACGAGAAGAGAACAAGGTGTCCCGATAAGAGAATGAGAAATCACGAGAAGAGAACAAGGTGTCCCGATAAGAGAATGAGAACTCACGAGAAGAGAACAAGGTGTCCCAATAAGAGAATGAGATCTGACGAGAAGAGAACAAGGTGTCCCGATAAGAGAATGAGAAATCACGAGAAGAGAACAAGGTGTCCCGATAAGAGAATGAGAAATCACGAGAAGAGAACAAGGTGTCCCGATAAGAGAATGAGAAATGACGAGAAGAGAACAAGGTGTCCTGATAAGAGAATGAGAAATAAGGAGAAGAGAACAAGGTGTCCCGATAAGAGAATGAGAAATCACGAGAAGAGGACAAGGTGACCCGATAAGAGAATGAGAAATCACGAGAAGAGAACAAGGTGTCCCGATAAGAGAATGAGAACTCACGAGAAGAGAACCAGGTGTCCCGATAAGAGAATAAGAAATGACGAGAAGAGAACAAGGTGTCCCGATAAGAGAATGAGAAATTACGAGAAGAGGACAAGGTGACCCGATAAGAGAATGAGAAATCACGAGAAGAGAACAAGGTGTCCCGATAAGAGAATGAGAACTCACGAGAAGAGAACAAGGTGTCCCAATAACAGAATGAGATCTGACGAGAAGAGAACAAGGTGTCCCGATAAGAGAATGAGAAATCACGAGAAGAGAACAAGGTGTCCCGATAAGAGAATGAGAAATCACGAGAAGAGAACAAGGTGTCCCGATAAGAGAATAAGAAATGACGAGAAGAGAACAAGGTGTCCCGATAAGAGAATGAGAAATCACGAGAAGAGGACAAGGTGACCCGATAAGAGAATGAGAAATCACGAGAAGAGAACAAGGTGTCCCGATAAGAGAATGAGAAATCACGAGAAGAGGACAAGGTGATCCGATAAGAGAATGAGAAATCACGAGAAGAGGACAAGGTGTCCCGATAAGAGAATGAGAACTCACGAGAAGAGAACAAGGTGTCCCGATAAGAGAACGAGAACCCACGAGAAGAGAACGAGGTGTCCCGATAAGAGAATGAGAACTCACGAGAAGAGAACAAGGTGTCCCGATAAGAGAACGAGGTGTCGCGATAAGAGAATGAGAAATCACGAGAAGAGAACAAGGTGTCCCGATAAGAGAATGAGAAATGACGAGAAGAGAACAAGGTGTCCCGATAACAGAATGAGAAATGATGAGAAGAGAACAAGGTGTCCCGATAACAGAATGAGAAATGACGAGAAGAGAACAAGGTGTCCCGATAAGAGAATGAGAACTCACGAGAAGAGAACAAGGTGTCCCGATAAGAGAACGAGAACTCACGAGAAGAGAACGAGGTGTCCCGATAAGAGAATGAGAAGTCACGAGAAGAGAACAAGGTGTCCCGATAAGAGAATGAGAAATGACGAGAAGAGAACAAGGTGTCCTGATAAGAGAATGAGAAATCAGGAGAAGAGAACAAGGTGTCCCGATAAGAGAATGAGAAATGACGAGAAGAGAACAAGGTGTCCTGATAAGAGAATGAGAACTCACGAGAAGAGAACGAGGTGTCCCGATAAGAGAATGAGAAATCACGAGAAGAGAAGAAGGTGTCCCGATAAGAGAATGAGAAATGACGAGAAGAGAACAAGGTGTCCTGATAAGAGAATGAGAAATCAGGAGAAGAGAACAAGGTGTCCCGATAAGAGAATGAGAAATGACGAGAAGAGAACAAGTTGTCCCGATAAGAGAATGAGAAATCACGAGAAGAGAACAAGGTGTCCCGATAAGAGAATGAGAACTCACGAGAAGAGAACAAAATTTCGCTAGAAACGAAACGTCAAGAGAAGAGAATTAGTATATCAATAACCCCTTTCCCCCCAAAAAAAAATAGTATAAATGAGGAGTTGGAGAAAACTGGATCCTTTCCTTTATTTCTGTTGATGCCGAACTTCACAAATATTAAGAAAGTAAAAACATCTTCTTCCAAGATGCTACCTAAACAGCTTGAATCAAAGTTATCAAGCATAGTGATTTCAAAGACCAAAAAAGTAAGAACTTAACTCAAACTCCTTTCTTTTCAGATCTGAGTAGTAAATAAAATCGGAGTAGTCGAAATGTGGAATATCGGAACCTTAACTCTGCAAATAGTCGAAATGTGGAATATCGGAACCTTAACTCTGCAATAGTCGAAATGTGGAATATCGGAACCTTAACTCTGCAATTGCTAGTCATGGATGAAAAAATAATTCTTTTCTTCTCAAACGTATTAATTGTCAAATATCTCCTCTGAAAAATGTCACTGATCTTTTAAAATGGCGTGGAATTTATATATATACTCTATGCCATAAACTTGATTTCTGAGAAAAACGTTAGAAGAATGTTTTCTATTTTAAACTTTACAGAGTTCTGTGTAAATAAATAAAAATAAATACCCCCTCAAGCAGCTGCTTGCCACAGAGGTCTGACAGGAGCCTGTCAGTTTATATGCCATAGTAGAAGGATCTGAGAGGATGGCAGGGCCTCAGCAGAAAAACGACACATACATCCATGCCTTACCCGGGACTCGAACCCAGGTCCCTTAAATCAGTACCGAAGCACGCTAACCACTCGGCCATGTGTATCGTTCGTTAAAGTTTAACATCTTTTGGCTACTGAACTAAGGAACCTGGGTTCGAGCCCCGTCCAAGCCATGGTCGTTTGTATTGTTTCTCTGTTGGAGTCCTGCCATCTTCTCAGACCTTCTACTATGGCATATAAACTGACAGGCTCCTGTCAGACCTCTGTGGCAAGCAGCTGCTTGAGGGGGTATTTATTTTATTTATATACTCTTTCAATCGCAATGTAGTAAAAAACAAAGAAATATAATAATAACATAAAGAAAATAGAAAATGGTGCATAAATTTCTAGTATATTTTTTAGTTCGAAAAGGTATTGACGAATCACCAGATGGAATTGCTTTCCAGACAGACTATAGACGTGCGGACTGAGAGAGGCTGAATTACCTTTTTCACTCTGCACAATATACTGATAGATAACCTTTAAATTTCCGAAGTTTCTGTCGCAATTAGACGAGCGAGAAATGCTTGCTTACATAACCTTACTTTCAATCCAATCCGCTGCTCCAAGAAAAGAGAAATCTCAAGCAGGATAAAACTCTTCATGTATAAGTGATGAGAGGAGGCTCGGGAGCTCATCCTGAGCTGGCGATCGTTTCTCTGACAAAAGAGCCCGAGATGTCTAGAGCCATCCTGTTGTGTTCCTCCTCTTTTTCTGAATCTAACTCCAACCCAGTCTGCATTTTTATATCTGCCTCTACCTGATGATTGTATGCGAGACTAGTTGAATCCGCTAAAATATTTAATAAGCATGTTCTTTATGAAGTAATAGTCGAAATGTATTTTTCATTTTTTTTTTATTTTCGTCGGAAAAAAAAAATGCGAGTCTCTTTAATTCTGAAGATGTACGAGGAAATAAAAAGAATGAATGGATTTTTCGATACTTCTTCCCTCGTTCTCTTGGTTGCTTCTTTTTTTCTATTCAGAAGGGACGGAGGCCGCACTTTTTTTTTTATCCCATATGAAAGAGAGACTGAGAGCTTCATAAATATGTAAGAGATGAAAATAAAATCTGAGTAGTCGAAATGTGGAATTACTCTCCGTTCTTGTCTGTTTCTTTGTAGGCTGCCGAAAAAGAGTAAACATTAATGAAACGGTACAAAAAAAAGAAGATGAGATCGGGAAAGAAAAAGAGAGAAATATTAAATAAATTCTAAGTTGCCGGAATTTGCATCCACGTTTGTTTCGTTTCTTCTTATGATTTGAAGGCAGCTTGAGGGTGGAAAACGAACAGAACAAATGGGGAAATGAAGTCTGGGGGTCGAGAAAGGGGAAGGCAGGAATGGATTTTGAATATTTCGAGGATTGATGATACGAATTGGAGACAAACAGGTGAGCCTGAACTATGAGGAAGATAATGATGAGGATGATAACTTGGCATTCTGGATCCAGATATCAATCCAATTTTTTTGGTGAGGGGCGGGGATGGGTGACTCGTCGGTAGTTGCCAGGCTCGTAATCAGCAGTTCCCAGGTTCGAGTCGTTCAGTGAATAACCAACAGCCAAATAAGAAAATATATTTCGCCTAACTGGTCAAACTACATATTCCAAACACCCATGCAGATTTTTTAACATGGTATCTTGCATACTGGGCCACGACTTAAGTCTTATCCGATGAACGTCGGCCTTTCCGAGCCTGGGGCGGGGGTGGCTCAGTCGGTAGCGCGCCAGGCTCGTAATCTGTAGTTCCCAGGTTCGAGTCCCAGCTGGGTCAGCGTTCAGATTTATCTCCGCAAAATTCCCCGCCCTGCCCACGGTCAGTAGGGGACACCGATAGGCTTGGAAAGGCCGCCGTCCTTCGGATGGGACGTTAAGCCGTGACCCCGTGTGTGGGAGAGCCATACACTGTGCACGTTAAAGAACACGCTGGATGGCCTTGACGGGAGGCTACCATCTGTCTCCCAACAGCTGTTCCAGTGGGTCCCCTCCCCCAACCTTCTCTGAGCCTTCGGGGTCCATGTGACCTGGTCATTTAGCCCATGGTGTGCAAAAAAAGTGCCGCTCAGAGGTAAAACAACCCAAAACCTTTCCGAGCCAGTCGGTGTTCCTTTTCTGATGGAGGGCAATGGGTAGAGCGGAGAAAATCTCAACGCTGACACAGGTAAGATTCGAACTTAGAAACTGCAGAAGACAAGCATGGTGCGATATCGATTGTGTCAAAACTCCCATCCCAAGCTAATTGGTGACTACTGCTCAGGAACTCCTTTAAGACTCTTACTGATCATCAGGAAGAAAATCTTTTTATCCGAAATGGTTTAGTTCTAATTTTTCCGAATTTCTTATCTTTATTGTTGTCAGAAAAACCTTTTATGCTTTCGTAACATGATTGCGATAAAAAAAATTCTCATCATTGCTCTGAAACACATTGATGAATAAAAATTCTGAAGCGTTAATTTAAATAGAAGCATTTTTAACAACAAAGTGTGAGACATGATTTTTACGATCAGTTTCATCATAAATAATGTATATCTTTTATTGTTAGGATCACAAGAAATTTAAGGAAAAATAGCAAAGAGAAGTAAAAAAAAAAACAACTAAAATAGCCTTCTATTTGTATTGAGATGGTTTGTGTGAAAAAATAGCGAAAAAAATTTCTCTTGCCTGTATCATCGATTAGGTAAATTAAGATTTCTGACGCAAGCCAAGTTTTGCTCCTTTAGTTTGTTTTGGCTTTCGACGTCACAGAACGATTAAGAAGACTAAAAACCTGGAGTGGGATGAAACGGAAAGATATGATCCCAAGCGCTTCAGCTGAGTGATAAAGCTTCAGCTCTAAAGTGATATCCACCTACTCTCCGCCCTGCCCACAGTCAGTAGGGGACACCGATGGACTTGGAAAGACCGCCGTCCGTCGGATGGGACGTTAAGCCGTGGCCCCGTGTGCGGGAGAGACATACCCTGTGCACGTTAAAGAACACGCTGGATGGCCTTGACGGGAGGCTACCATCTGTCTCCCAACAGCTGTTCCAGTGGGTCCCCTCCCCCAACCTTCTCTGAGCCTTCGGGGTCCATGTGAGCTGGCCATTTAGCCCTGAGCTCAGAGGCTCAGTGGCTCTGAGCAGCAAAAAAGTGCCGCTCAGAGGTAAAACAACCCAACCCACCTACTCTCTTAGAACAAGTCATGCATACGTGAGATGTCTGCTCTAGTTAACACTATATACACAGATTGTTTTACCTCTGAGCGGCCCTTTTTTGCACACAATGACCAGGCCACATGGACCTCAAAGGCTCAGAGAAGGTTGGGGGAGGGGACCCACTGGACAAGCTGTCGGGGAACAGATAGTAACATCTTCAAGTCCATCTAGCGTGTTCTTAAACGTGCACAGGTTATGGCTCTCCCGCACACGGAGCCACGGCTAACGACCCATCAGACGGACGGCGGCCTTTCCAAGCCCACCGGTGTCCCTTACTGATCGTGGGCAGGGCGGGGAATTTTGCAGAGATAAATCTCAACGCTGATCCAGCTGGGACTCGAACCTGGGAATTGCAGATTACGAGCCTGGCGCGCTACCGACTGAGCTACCCCCGCCCCTATACACACAGGGTTGGGTTGTTTTACCTCTGAGTGGCATTTTTTTGCACACCATGGGCTAAATGGCCAGGTCACATGGACCCCGAAGGCTCAGAGAAGGTTGGGGGAGGGGACCCACTGGAACAGCTGTTGGGAGACAGATGGTAGCCTCCCGTCGAGACCATTCAGCGTGTTCTTTAACGTGTACAGGGTATGGCTCTCCCGAACACGAGGCCACGGCTTAACGACCCATCCGACGGACGACGTCCTTTTCAAGCCCATCGGTGTCCCCTACTGACCGTAGGCAGGTCGGGGAATTTTGCGGAGATAAATCTCAACGCTGATCCAGCTGGGACTCGAACCTGGGAATTGCAGATTACGAGCCTGGCGCGCTACCGACTGAGCTACCCCCGCCCCTATACACACAGGGTTGGGTTGTTTTACCTCTGAGTGGCATTTTTTTGCACACCATGGGCTAAATGGCCAGGTCACATGGACCCCGAAGGCTCAGAGAAGGTTGGGGGAGGGGACCCACTGGAACAGCTGTTGGGAGACAGATGGTAGCCTCCCGTCGAGACCATTCAGAGTGTTCTTTAACGTGTACAGGGTATGGCTCTCCCGAACACGAGGCCACGGCTTAACGACCCATCCGACGGACGACGTCCTTTTCAAGCCCATCGGTGTCCCCTACTGACCGTAGGCAGGTCGGGGAATTTTGCGGAGATAAATCTCAACGCTGATCCAGCTGGGACTCGAACCTGGGAATTGCAGATTACGAGCCTGGCGCGCTACCGACTGAGCCACCCCCGCCCCTATACACACAGAAAGATCAATTTACGAATATAGACTAAAAGTCCGACATCTTTCGAAGCTTTATACAACACTTTGAGAAGTGCAGGATGTTTACGTAGTAGTTTTATAAATTTAAACACACATAACAGTTTTATTTGTCATACTAAAGGGAATCAAATGATAGTGAAGAGAAATACGTCAAGTTTGATTTTCATTGGCTTGCAAAAGCTTGCAGGCCTTCCCTTTATGGTGGAAAGGGAATTACAGATGGATCTCGATATGCTCAAAAACATCTTGTCACTACGAATAAATGGCAACCAGGGAAAATGATTTATCAACAACATGACGCACTACTCCATTATGGAATGCAAGCCCGGATATAGAAAAAATTGGGGGAGGGGGGGGATATACTAGATTTCCAATGGAGTATAACATTTTCTGCTTCGTTTTATATGTCTTTAAAAAATTTCTTCAAAAGTACATGAAATATATATAAGTTTACTAATTTTTTGGCTCGGTTACCCTTATTAACATTCTGCATGGCCTCCTTACATTCTGCATCCCCCCAGATTCGGGGCGGGGGTGGCTCAGTCGGTAGCGCGCCAGGCTCGTAATCTGTGTTCCCAGGTTCGAGTCCCAGCTGGGTCAGCGTTGAGATTTATCTCCGCAAAATTCCCCGCCTTGCCCACGGTCAATAGGGGACACCGATGGGCTTGGAAAGGCCGCCGTCCATCGGATGGGACGTTAAGCCGTGGCCCCGTGTGCGAGAGAGCCATACCCTGTGCACGTTAAAGAACACGCTGGATGACCTTGACGGGAGGCTACCATCTGTCTCCCAACAGCTGTTCCAGTGGGTCTCGTCCCCAACCTTCTCTGAGCCCTCGGGGTCCATGTGACCTGGCCATTTAGCTCATGGTGTGCTAAAAAATGCCGCTCAGAGGTAAAACAACCCAACCCTTATTAACATTCTGCATGGCCTCCTTACATTCTGCATCCCCCCGCCCCAGATTCGGCCTTGACGAGATGCAAGTAAGATATTATCTACATCCGGAATTTCAAGGAAGTGGATCTTTGTTTTATTTCTAAGCAGCATCTTTTTGCACACACTGGTCTAATTGGCCAAGTCACAACGACCCCGAAATCTCAGAGAAGCTTTGGGAAGGAGACCCACTGGACAGATGTTAGGTGACAAATGGCAGTGTCTCTTCATGGTATTCGGCACGTTTTGCGTACATAGGTGTGATTTTCGTGTTCCCGGAACCACGGATTAACGTCCCCATCCGACGGACAACGATTTTCCAAGCTCAACTGTGTCCATATGATGAAGAATTATCATGTTTTCATCATTACTATGTTTCATTAATGTCTGTAGACGGGCTGTTCTGCTTCTGAGAGGCACTCTTTTGGGTTGGGTTGTTTTACCTCAGAGCGGCACTTTTTTGCACATCATGGGCTAAATGGCCAGGTCACATGGACCCCGAAGGCTCAGAGAAGGTTGGGGAGGGGACCCACTGGAACAGCTGTAGGGAGACAGATGGTAGCCTCCCGTCAAGGCCATCCAGCGTGTTCTTTAACGTGCACAGGGTATGGCTCTCCCGCACACGGGGCCACAGCTTAATGTCCCATCCGACGGACGGCGGCCTTTCCAAGCCCATCGGTGTCCCCTACTGACCGTGGGCAGGGCGGGGAATTTTGCGGAGATAAATCTGAACGCTGACCCAGCTGGGACTCGAACCTGGAAACTACAGATTACGAGTCTGGCACGCTACCGACTGAGCCACCCCCGCCCCCACTCTTTTGGACGCAATGGGCTAAATGGCCAGGTCACAAGGACCCCTAGAAGGGGACTCACTAGATAGTACTCATTAGATAGACAGAAGGAAACCTTCTGTTAAAGGCATCCAGTGTGTTCTTTAATGTACACAATGTGTGGCTTTTCCCGCACGTGGAGCCACGGCTAAACGTACCATTCGACGGACGGTGGATTTTCCAAGACTACTGGTGTCCTCTTTCTGGCCAAAGGCAGGGTAGAGGATCAGCGAAGATAAATCTCAACGTAGGTGGGAGTCGAACCTAGGAACTAAAGATCAAAATCCTGGTCCGCTGTCGACTGAGGTAACCCTCGCCCTTATAGTCGGATAGACAGACGACATAGTTAAATCGTTATTTCGCCTTTTTTTTAAACGATCTAATTACAACGATCTATTGGGATCGCAATTAAAAGCCATCATATTTTTTTATCTTTGTTCAAGAATTCCCACACAATTTTCCTTTCGTTACAGCCAACAAAAGGATCCGTTTTAAATTCTTCTATTACAACCCTTTTATTTTTGAAAACGATCTAATTACAGCGAACTACTGGGATCGTAATTAAAAGCTATCATAATTTTTATCTTTGTTCAAGAATTCCCACATAATATCCCTTTCGTTACAGCCAACAAAAGGATCCGTTTTAAATTCTTCTATTACAATCCTTTTATTTTTGAAAACGATCTAATTACAACGATCTACTGGAATCGCAATTAAAAGCCATCATATTTTTTTTATCTTTGTTCAAGAATTCCCACATAATATCCCTTTCGTTACAGACAACAAAAGGATCCGTTTCAAATTCTTCTATTACAACCCTTTTATTTTTGAAAACGATCTAATTACAACGAACTACTGGGATCGTAATTAAAAGCTATCATATTTTTTATCTTTGTTCAAGAATTCCCACATAATATCCCTTTCGTTACAGCCAACAAAAGGATCCGTTTTAAATTCTTCTATTACAACCTTTTTTTTTCGAAAACGATCTAATTACAACGAACTACTGGGATCGTAATTAAAAGCTATCATATTTTTTTATCTTTGTTCAAGAATTCCCACATAATATCCCTTTCGTTACAGACAACAAAAGGATCCGTTTCAAATTCTTCTATTACAACCCTTTTATTTTTGAAAACGATCTAATTACAACGATCTACTGGGATCGCAATTAAAAGCCATCATATTTTTTTTATCTTTGTTCAAGAATTCCCACATAATATCCCTTTCGTTACAGACAACAAAAGGATCCGTTTCAAATTCTTCTATTACAACCCTTTTATTTTTGAAAACGATCTAATTACAGCGAACTACTGGGATCGTAATTAAAAGCTATCATAATTTTTATCTTTGTTCAAGAATTCCCACATAATATCCCTTTCGTTACAGCCAACAAAAGGATCCGTTTTAAATTCTTCTATTACAATCCTTTTATTTTTGAAAACGATCTAATTACAACGATCTACTGGGATCGCAATTAAAAGCCATCATATTTTTTTTATCTTTGTTCAAGAATTCCCACATAATATCCCTTTCGTTACAGACAACAAAAGGATCCGTTTCAAATTCTTCTATTACAACCCTTTTATTTTTGAAAACGATCTAATTACAACGATCTACTGGGATCGTAATTAAAAGCCATCATATTTTTTTACCTTTGTTCAAGAATTCCCACATAATTTCCCTTTCGTTACAGCCAACAAAAGGATCCGTTTTAAATTCTTCTATTACAACCTTTTTTTTTGAAAACGATCTAATTACAACGATCTACTGGGATCGTAATTAAAAGCCATCATATTTTTTATCTTTGTTCAAGAATTCCCACATAATTTCCCTTTCGTTACAGCCAACAAAACGATCCGTTTTAAATTCTTCTATTACAACCTTTTTTTTTTTTTTTTGAAAACGATCTAATTACAACGATCTACTGGGATCGTAATTAAAAGCCATCATTTTTTTTTATCTTTGTTCAAGAATTCCCACATAATATCCCTTTCGTTACAGCCAACAAAAGGATCCGTTTTAAATTCTTCTATTACAACCTTTTTTTTTTCGAAAACGATCTAATTACAACGATCTACTGGGATCGTAATTAAAAGCCATCATATTTTTTTTATCTTTGTTCAAGAATTCCCACATAATTTCCCTTTCGTTACAGCCAACAAAAGGATCCGTTTTAAATTCTTCTATTACAACCTTTTTTTTTGAAACGATCTAATTACAACGATCTACTGGGATCGTAATTAAAAGCCATCATATTTTTTATCTTTGTTCAAGAATTCCCACATAATTTCCCTTTCGTTACAGCCAACAAAACGATCCGTTTTAAATTCTTCTATTACAACCTTTTTTTTTTTTGAAAACGATCTAATTACAACGATCTACTGGGATCGTAATTAAAAGCCATCATTTTTTTTTATCTTTGTTCAAGAATTCCCACATAATATCCCTTTCGTTACAGCCAACAAAAGGATCCGTTTTAAATTCTTCTATTAACCCCCCCCCCTTTTTTTTGAAAACGATCTAATTACAACGATCTACTGGAATCGTAATTAGCCATCATATTTTTTTATCTTTGTTCAAGAATTCCCACATAATTTCCCTTTCGTTACAGCCAACAAAACGATCCGTTTTAAATTCTTCTATTACAACCTTTTTTTTTTTGAAAACGATCTAATTACAACGATCTACTGGGATCGTAATTAAAAGCCATCATTTTTTTTTTATCTTTGTTCAAGAATTCCCACATAATATCCCTTTCGTTACAGCCAACAAAAGAATCCGTTTTAAATTCTTCTATTACAACCTTTTTTTTAAAAAAAAAAACGATCTAATTACAACGATCTACTGGGATCGCAATTAAAAGCCATCATATTATTTTATCTTTGTTCAAGAATTCCCATATAATTTCCCTTTCGTTACAGCCAACAAAAGGATCCGTTTTAAATTCTTCCAACCTAAGAATTAAAATTCAGCAGCGCCTTTCATAGCATTTCTCCGGAAACCGTAATTCCTAAATGATTGTCATCAAAGAAGCGTCAATTCTCTTCACAGAGCTCCAAACATGTCACTCTTCGCTATTCACCGTTGTCATCAAGAGATAAAAGAAGAAAAAAAAAAACCTTTAAACCGTTACTAGATCGTTGGGATCAAAACTGTTCACTGGGCTGAGCCTAGCTGCGACAGCAACTCATACACGTTTACGACTAGCAGCTATCCCCCCTACCCATTTCCACTTCATACAGCTGAACTGGCCTTTGAGGACCCATTAGGAATTCAACGACGCGCGAGTGTGGGAGGACGAAGCCGCCGCCGGTGTCATTGTCTCGGCTTGTAATCTTGATTAAACACTCCTAAATGCGGTGTTACTGCTGCACTGGCTGACGCACCAATTACAAGTATGATGAACACTATCGGAGATAATAGGATTCCCTTTTTTCAAAGCTTCGATGAAACGGATTATTGCCTAACAATTTCTTCTTATGATGATGGTGCGTCCGTTAATTTTCAGTACAGGCTTCTGTGAGACGTTTGGCTAGGAGAACTATGTCTCCTATGGTCGACAATATCTCCACGGCTGTGCGAATTAAGAGGGTTGTTATGTCTTTGAGTAGCAGTTTTATATTGGCAAAAAAAATAAAAATTGGTAGAGACTCTGTTGGTTTGGCCATGTTGCCCGTTTGGGTTGGGTTGTTTTACCTCTGAGCGGCACTTTTTTGCACACCATGGGCTAAATGGCCAGGTCACATGGACCCTGAAGGCTCAGAGAAGGTTGGGGGAGGGGACCCACTGGAACAGCTGTAGGGAGACAGATGGTAGCCTCCCGTCAAGGCCATCCAGCGTGTTCTTTAACGTGCATAGGGTATGGCTCTCCCGCACACGGTATGACTCTGTTAGGCAATAATCCACAATTGGTAGAGACTCTGTTGGTTTGGCCATGTTGCCCGTATGGGTTGGGTTGTTTTACCTCTGAGCGGCACTTTTTTGCACACCATGGGCTAAATGGCCAGGTCACATGGACCCCGAAGGCTCAGAGAAGGTTGGGGGAGGGGACCCACTGGAACAGCTGTAGGGAGACAGATGGTAGCCTCCCGTCAAGGCCATCCAGCGTGTTCTTTAACGTACATAGGGTATGGCTCTCCCGCACACGGAGCCATGGCTTAACGTCCCATCCGACGGACGGCGGCCTTTCCAAGCCCATCGGTGTCCCCTACAGACCGTGGGCAGGGCGGGGAATTTTGCGGAGATAAATCTCAACGCTAACCCAGCGGGGACTTGCCCGTATGGATAATTATAGATTGGCGAATAGTGTTATGACCAGTGTGCCTAAATGCCTCAGAAAGAAGGGGAGACCTAGGATGCGGTTGGCAGACAATGTCAAACAGGACCTTGTTAGAATTGGTGTGCAGTGGCCAGATGCAGTAGATGTAGCTCAGGATCGACTTGCTTGGAGAACTAAATTGCATGGTCTGGTTGGACCTCCGTAGCCCATGGCTGCTTGAGGATGATGATGATGATGATGATGATGAAATGGCTAGGTCACATGGACTCCGAGGGCTCAGAGTTGGAGACACAGCTGAGACAGATGGAGGCCTGGACATGGGACCATAACGTAATGTACCTTCGAAGGATGGCAGTTTTTTTAGCCGAAAAACTTTAGTTTCGCCACTAGTGGGTTTCGACTCAGAACATCCCAATAACACGCCAGATGCTCTGTCGTGTGCTTCTCTATTATTAAAATTTGCATTGATAATGCTGACAGAGTTATCAAGAACTCAATTATATCAACATCACGTAACAGCTTGGGTTTCTGTTTCGAATCCTAGATGGTGTGCCACGAGAGATTGCTTTTGGGAAACGAATATATAATTTTATATTTATTCCCCTTATATCAAAAATTACATATTTAAATAATAAATATATAACTTTGGGAAATAAATAATTTTGTTTTATTAGTCACATTCAGCAAAAGATGACATGGCATGTTATTAAGAAGTCATGCGGGGGGGGGGGGGGGGGGCTCAGTCGGTAGTGCGCCAGGCTCGTAATCTGCAGTTCCCAGGTTCGAGTCCCAGCTGGGTCAGCATTGAGATTTATCTCCGCAAAATTCCCCGCCCTGCCCACGGTCAGTAGGGGACACCGATGGGCTTGGAAAGGCCGCCGTCCGTCAGATGGGACGTTAAGCCGTGGCACCGTGTGCGGGAGAGCCATACTCTGTGCATGTTAAAGAACACGCTGGATGGCCTTGACGGGAGGCTACCATCTGTCTCTCAACAGCTTTTCCAGCGGGTCCCCTCCCCCCAATCTTCTCTGAGCCTTTGGGGTCCTTGTGACCTGGCCATTTAGCCCATGTGTTCAAAAAAGTGCCGCTCAGAGGTAAAACAACCCAACTCATGCGGGCATGGTGGGTAAGGATGCTTCTTGAGGCAAAAGCTGGGGAATATATCACTTTCGTTGTTAAATTATTTTGTACTGGCTGACGCACCAATTACAAGTATGATGAACACTACCGGAGATAATAGGATTCCCTTTTTTCAAAGGGATTTTTTCAATAGGATTCCCTTTTAACCGAGAATATCTGGTACTGCTTTTATTTTTCTCATTCTCTGTAATCAAGAGTCTAATAACAATAATGTCGGTTGGTTTACCTCCGACGGCACTTTTTTTGCACACCATGGGTTAAATGGCCAGGTCACAAGGACCCCGAAGGCTAAGAGAAGGATGGGACCCACTGAAACAGCTGTTAGGAGACAGATGGCAGCCTCCCGTCAAGGCCATCCAGCGTGTCCTTTAACGTGCATAGGGTATGGCTCTCCCGCACACGGAACTACGGCTTAACATTCCATCCGACTGGACGGCGACCTTTCCAAGCCCATCGGTGATCTCTACTAACCGTGGGCAGGGTAGGGAGTTTTGCGGAGATAACTCTCAACACTGACCCAGCTGGGACTCGAACCTGGGAACAGCAGATTACGAGCCTGGCGCACTACCGTCTGAGCCGCCCCCGCCCCAATAACAATAATGAGTACCAAAATGGCATTAAAGTCCTAAATGAAAAGATTCGCATAATTTAACCTCTTTAAGTTCAATCGAGAAATCGCCACAATGAACCAAATTATTAATTCTCTCTAACTTAATACCGGAGAATATCCCCCCCCTCCCCCCCAACACTTTATTTGCGACTGTTGTTCCAGCTCTATCTTTCGATTTGCGATCTGTTGCACTTTAATCTTCCTTTCTGTCGATGGCGCTTGAGGGTTGCGCGTGCAATTACCGTCTCGAAGGTTCCAATTAACAAATTTTCTTGCGCTCTAATACGGAGCCGAAGCGATACGTGCTACGGAATAAATTTCGTCGATTGCGGCAAAAGATCCACTCGAAGCCGAAACGGCTCGCTGAATTTCCAAGTTAAATGAGCATCAGACCTGTCACAGCGCAGCACTTGAACCTTAGCAGGCAAACACTTTAATTTGCAACCTTAATGCTGTTATTGCTAAGAGTTTGTAAGCGAAAAGTTCGATTGAATATCATTAAGTGCACTCAGATGTTTATAAATGTTTAAAGATATTTATGGAGGGGGCGGGGAAGAGAAAGAGTTAGGCTAATTTTAAATACTATTAATATCACTGTTTCGCTTTCCTGCTTGGTGATATGTATCATATCTTATCATCACAATTGGATTTATTATATCATTTAAATATTTCTATTTTTTATCAGTATTATGAACAAGATTTATACGAAATTAGAATAATATTGTTATTAAAAATAAAAATATGAAATTTAATCCGTTTTTTTTATTTGCTATCAGATTGTGATCGGTTGTTTTACCTCTGACGGAGCTTTTTACAGGCAATGGACTAAATGACAAGGTCACAAGGACCCTGAGGGCTCAGAGACGTTTGGGAGAAGGGAACGCATTGGACGGCTGTTAGGAGACAAATAGAAGCCTCTAGTCAAAGCCGTTCTGCGTTTCGCTTAAAGGTGCACAGGGTATGGATCTCCCGCAACAAGGGAGGGGCGTGGGTGGCTCAGTCTGTAGCGCGCCAGGCTCGTAATCTGCAGTTACCAAGTTCGAGTCTCAACTGGGTCAGTGTTGAAATTTATCTCCGCAAAACTCCCTGCCCACTGTCGGTAGGGGACAACGCTGGGCTTGTAAAGGCCGCCGTCAGTCGGATGGGACGCTAAGCCGTGTGCGGGACCCTGTGCACGTTAAAGAACACACTGGATGTCCTGGACGGGAGGCTACCATCTGTCTCCCAACAGCTGTTCTAGTGTGTCCTCTTCCCCAACCTTCTCTGAGCCTTTGGGGTCCTTGTGACCTGGCCATTTAACCCATTGCATGCAAAAAAAGTGCCGCTCAAAGGTAAAACAAATCAATCTTCACACGGGCCACGGCTTTACATCCCATCCGATGGATGGCGGCCTTTAAAAGATCATCAGTGTCTCCTACTAACCGTGGGCAGAGAGTTTTGCGAGGATAAATCTGAACGTTGGCCTAGGTAGGACTCGAACCTGGGAGCTGCAGATCACGAGCCTGGCACGCTACCGACTGAGGCACCGTCGCCCCAATCTCACTGGCAAATCTAATCTGCAGGTAAGAAAACATCGACCTTGATATCCAATTCGAAACACAACCTTCGGAATTTGCCATGTTACCATGAGTCAATGCGATATTACTGCGTACGTTCAATAAATGGGGCGGGGTGGCTCAGTCGGTAGCGCGCCAGGCTCGTAATCTGTAGTTCCCAGGTTCGAGCCCCAGCTGGGTCAGCGTTGAGATTTATCTCCGCAAAATTCCCCGCCCTGCCCACGGTCAGTAGGGGACACCGATGGGCTTGGAAAGGCCGCCGTCCGTCGGATGGGACGTTAAGCCGTGGCCCCGTGTGCAGGAGAGCCATACCCTGTTCACGTTAAAGAACACGCTGGATGGCCTTAACGAGAGGCTACCATCTGTCTCCCAACAGCTGTTCCAGTGGCTCCCCTTCCCCAACCTTCTCTGAGCCTTCGGGGTCCATGTGACCTGGCCATTTAGCCCATGGTGTGCAAAAAAGTGCCGCTCAGAGGTAAAACAACCCAACGTTCAATAAATGTGCTCTATGTGTATCAAAAATAAGTTGTATTTCCTGTCTTACCAATATCTTAAGAAATTTCAATGTTATGCTTCTGTAAGTTCTAAAATATGCTTTTAATAGAAAAATGAGATATGATAAATTAAAGATCACAATTAAATCCATTTAAATCTCGATTTTTTTCGACAATATTCGTTCGGTATCTGAAGAGTTTTAAAAGCTAGAATATTTCACAACGGTAATGGGCCTTAAGACTTTATATCGAAAATTAACTAACATTAAATAATAATTATTGTTTCAAACCATTTAATGAAATAAATATACATTTTAGAAATAGTTTGCTGAAAAAAACTTAACTTCGCCGTGAGTGGGATTCGAACCTACTCTTTCCAGTTACATTACAGGCGTGCCTGACCACTACACCAGCAGATTCCATAATGATTATTTCAATATTGAATTATTATGATTTTGATAAACCAAGAAAATTTATTATTAATTAATCTATCTTCCGTAACCCTTTAAGTACTGAATTTATATTGCTAGAAAATAGAGTTGTGTTGGGTTGTTTTACCTCTGAGCGGCACTTTCTTGCACACCATGGGCTAAATGGCCAGGTCACATGAACCCCGAAGGCTCAGAGAAGGTTGGGGGGGGGACCCACTGGAACAGCTGTTGGGAGACAGATGGCAGCCTCCCGTCAAGGCCATCCAGCGTGTTCTTTAACGTGCACAGGGTATGGCTCTCCCGCACACGTGGCCACGGCTTAACGTCCCATCCGACGGACGGCGCTTTTCCAAGCCCATCAGTGTCCCCTACTGACCGTGGGCAGAAGGGGGAATTTTGCGGAGATAAATCTCAATAGAAAATCGAGACATAAATAGATTCGATTATTATTTTTAATTAATCTTCAGCCTCATTTTTCCATTACATGCATGTTTTAGAAGCTATAGAGTTTCGAAGTCAGATTCCCATTCACATAACATGGAAAATGGCCCACCTAATATTTTGGTAAGGTTATTATCGAAATGCTTTTGTAATCAGAATATCCGAGCACCGAGCACTTCTTTGATCCGGTAGATACCGGATGTTAAAGAGGCTCCTGAGATTGCGTTGGATTGGATTGTTTTACCTGTGAGCGGCACTTTTTTGCACACCATGGGCTAAATGGCCAGGCCACAAGGACCCCGAAGGCTCAGAGAAGGTTGGGGAGGGGACCCACTGGAATAGCTGTTGGGAGACAGATGGTAACCTCCCGTCAAGGCCATCCAGCGTGTTCTTTAACGTGCACAGGGTATGGCTCTCCCGCACACGGGGCCACGGCTTAACGTCCCATCCGACGGACGGCGGCCTTTCCAAGCCATCGGTGTCCCCTACTGACCGTGGGCAGGGCGGGGAAATTTTGCGGAGATAAATCTCAACGCTGACCCAGCTGGGACTCGAACCTGGGAACTACAGATTACGAGCCTGGAAAAATTTTTCTTCATGCAGTTGCTTGACAGTTTATACGCCATAGCCTAGGGTTTCTGAGTCTGAGATTGCAGATTCGCCGTCCTTTCTTCCTCTTACGTTTTCTCAGTCTGCATTTGTTCTCTTAGTATAGGTTAATGCACACAAATAAATAAAATAAATATCCCCTCAAGCAGCTGCTTGCCACAGAGGTCTGACAGGAGCCTGTCAGTTTATATGCCAGAGTAGCAGGTCTGAGAGGATGGCAAGACCTCAGCAGAAAAACAACACGCACAACCATGCCTTACCCGGGGCTCGAACTCAGGTCCCTTAGGTCAGTAGCCAAGCGTGCTAACCACTCGGCCATGGACAGAAATAAAATCCACATCTTTATTACATTGGAAATTGCAGCTCATTCTTCTTGATAGGATAATATCCATTCTGTTCCATCCCCCCCCGGTGGCTCAGTCGGTAGCGCGCCAGGCTCGTAATCTGTAGTTACCAGGTTCGAGTCCCAGCTATGTCAGCGTCGAGAGAGAGATTTATCTCCGCAAAATTCTTCACCCTGCCCTCGGTCAGTAAGGGACACCGATGGGCTTGGAAAGGCCGTCGTCCGTCGGATGGGACGTTAAGCCGTGGTTCTGTGTGATGGGAGAGCCATACCCTGTGTTCATTAAAAAACACGCTGGATGGCCTTGACGGGAGGCTACCATCTGTCTCCCAACAGCTGTTCCAATGGGGTTCCACCCCCAACCTTCTCTGAACCTTCAGATGTGTTCTGGCCATTTAGCCCATGGTGTGCAAAAAAGTGCCGCTCAGAGGTAAAACAATCCATCCCCCCCCCCCCTCCCCGTAGTGTTTACGCCACAAATCCAACGAATGGCGTCCACTATTTGTCAGTTCAAGTGATTCTTCAATTGTCCTTCGTTTCCTGATTTGGACAAATTTCTTTTTCAAATCACAACGCCGAAACTATCCCACCTTTGTCCGTCCTTAGTTTCGAAGAATGCGTTGGCAGCAGCCACAAGAGTGCAAGAGGAGAGAGGAATTTATTGTTCGTCGTCGAACCTGAATAAAAATGGAACTGAAACAAAATTAGTTATTACGACACAAAGACTAAAATGAACATGCAGCAATGGCTGGAGTATGCACGAATCGCTCGGGGAAGCACTTGAAAGTTTTCCGGAATTCTTGGCCAATCTATGACAAAACAAGTCGATAATTCAATGGCTACCAAAACGAAACCGAATGAATTACTCTGAAATCTAAAATTATCAGTACCAAGACTCGGTTATTGAAACTAGAAACACTTCTCACGATGGTCGTGTTATAAACTAGGCCACCAATCTTGATGTTTGGCTAACAGACGAGTCTCTTATATAGGCAATGGGCAGTAGCGTTGACGTTAGAGGTGGTTCCTAAATGAAGAAATACTGGATTGATTTTGAGTTGTTTTTTTCTCTGAGAGGCAGGTTTTTTGCACGTTATCGAGTAAGTGAACAGGCCACAAGGATCCCACTGGCTTAGATGGAAGGAAAGGGGTTGGGTTGTCTTACTTCTGAGCGGCACTTTTCTGCATAAAGTGGGGCTAAATGGCCTATTTTCAAGAATTTTTTTAAATATCTCCAATACTATAATGGAAATCCAGTGTCTCCCCCTCCCCTCTCTTTTGGGAGCGGAGTGGCTCAGTCGGTAGCGCGCCAGGTTCGTAATCTGCAGTTGGGTTGTTTTATCTCTGAGCGGCACTTTTTTGCACACGATGGGCTAAATGGCCAGGTCACAAGACCCCCGTAAGCTCAGAGAAAGTTTGGAGAGGGAACCCAGTGCAACAGCTTTTGGGAGACAGATGGTAGCCTCCCGTCAAGAACATCCAGTGTGTTCTTTAACGTGCACATGATATGGTTCTCCCGCACACGGAGCCACGGCTTAACGTCCCATCCGACGAACGGCGGCCTTTCCAAACCTATAGGTGTCCCCTACTGACCGTGTGCAGGGCGGCGTAATCTGCAGTTCCCAGGTTCGAGTCCTAGTTGGGTCAGCTTTGAAATTTATCTCCGAAAAACTTCCCGCCCTGCCCACGGTCAGTAGGAGACACCGATGGGTTTGTAAAGGCAGCCGTCCTTAAAATGGGACGTTTAGCCGTGGTTCCGTGTTGGGGAGAGAGCGCCATATCCTTTGTACACTAACGAACAAAATGGATGGCTTTGACGGGAGTGTCTCTCACCCAGCAGTGTTCCAATGAATCCCCTCCTCCAACTCTCTTGAATCTTCGGGGTCCTTGTTATCTGGCCAATCGGTCCCATGGTATGCCAAAAAATGCAGCTCAGAGGTAACTTTTTTCCGGCTCGATTGAGTTTCTTCCACCTCCCCGTCGCTTATTTTTTTCTTAGACTAGAGCCTGTTTGCTGATTGTAGGTATCGCAATCAAATCTGCATTTGGTTGCAAAGTAACTTTAATTTAAATTAAGTGAAATTGATTTTCCAGTAATAAATCACTGAAATAACACAACCACAATTTCATTATCTAGGCATAATTATAAATTCCTTACACCGTTTAGAATCGACAGCAGAAAATAATTCAATTAGAAAAGCATTTACTTGAATTTAGTCATTCAAAAGAATTCGGTTGAGAGAAAAAAAATATTGAGGTTTGGTGGAAGTGGGGAGAAATATGTAAGGATCCCTTATGAAGTGAGGGGCGGGGGTGGCTCAGTCGGTAGCGCGCCAGGCTCGTAATCTGCAGTTCGAGTCCCAGCTGGGTCAGCGTTGAGATTTATCCCTGCAAAATTTCCCGCCCTGCCCACGGTCAGTAGGGGACACCGACGGGCTTGGAAAGGCCGCCGTTCATCGGATGGGACGTTAAGACGTGGCTCCGTGTGTAGGAGGGCCATACCCTGTGCGCGTTAAGGAACACGCTGGATGGCCTTGACAGGAGGCTATCATCTGTTTCCCAACAGCTGTTCCAGTGAGTTCCCTCCCACAACCTTCTCTGAGCCTTCGGGGTCCTTGTGACCTGGCCATTTAGCCCATGGTGTGCAAAAAAAGTGCCGGTCAGAGGTAAAAGAACCAAACGCTAAGAACACGCTGGATGGCCTTGACAGGAGGCTATCATCTGTTTCCCAACAGCTGTTCCAGTGAGTTCCCTCCCACAACCTTCTCTGAGCCTTCGGGGTCCTTGTGACCTGGCCATTTAGCCCATGGTGTGCAAAAAAAGTGCCGGTCAGAGGTAAAAGAACCCAACGCTAAGAACACGCTGGATGGCCTTGACAGGAGGCTATCATCTGTTTCCCAACAGCTGTTCCAGTGAGTTCCCTCCCACAACCTTCTCTGAGCCTTCGGGGTCCTTGTGACCTGGCCATTTAGCCCATGGTGTGCAAAAAAAGTGCCGGTCAGAGGTAAAAGAACCCAACGCTAAGAACACGCTGGATGGCCTTGACAGGAGGCTACCATCTGTTTCCCAACAGCTGTTCCAGTGAGTTCCCTCCCACAACCTTCTCTGAGCCTTCGGGGTCCTTGTGACCTGGCCATTGAGCCCATGGTGTGCAAAAAAAGTGCCGGTCAGAGGTAAAAGAACCCAACGCTAGGAACACGCTGGATGGCCTTGACAGGAGGCTACCATCTGTTTCCCAACAGCTGTTCCAGTGGGTCCCCTCCCTCAACCTTCTCTGAGCCTTCGGGGTCCTTGTGACCTGGCCATTTAGCCCATGGTGTGCAAAAAAGTGCCGCTCAGAGGTAAAACAACCCAACCTTATGAAGTGAAATTTATTCTTCCTATTCATACTGTTCTTACAAGTGTTCTGATATATTCTCTGCAAACAAGACCAAATCCAATATTTAGGAAGAAATAATAATGATTCTTGAGACGACTACTCCCTCTGTTGTGTAGTTCTCCAGACGATGGCTCTTTACGACGAGTCCTTCAAACGTCAGGGTGAATAAAGCGTAAAGAGTCGCATAGAGGTAATCCATAAAAAGAGGGGTTTTTTTCCGTAGAGAGAGATAATCTTAAGTGATCGTTTTGCTTGTTCCATTATAATGAGTTTCGTGCGTTCAGACGATACAAAATAAAGTTGCTAACCTTTATAATACTGCTCTGCGATATCTCTTCGTAAGAAGCAAATGATAGAAGTTATTCGAAAGGACGGGGAAACAGAAGACGCCTGTGAGCTTTCGATCTAATTAGTTATTTCGTTTTCTTTTCACGTTCGAAAAGCGGGAAATGCAGTCCAGAGATAAGGAGATTTAAGAAGATTTTGGGGGAATGGAATTAAGAAAAAAAAACTCAAAGCTACCGACTGATTTAGGAGAGATAGAGACATGTTTATGTGTGTGAATATACTGAATCTGCAAATAACTGAAACATGTGTTTTGAGTTACATATATACATTCATATATTCATATATATTGCCTGTCCGAAATAATACGAGCTATATTGGGTCAAGAATAATAATTTATTGGGCAAGTGCTATAGATTTAAATCCAAGAAAGCTAGGAAGTTGTTGCTGAAATCTTTGTCTTCCGTACTTGTAGTAAATAAAAAAAATTTGATCGTGCGCAAAGTATTATGAAACACGCCAATGCGTGCAAAATGTTTTACTGAGTTGGGTTGTTTTACCTCTGAGCGGCACTTTTTTTGCACACCATGGGCTAAATGGCCAGGTCACATGGACCCCGAAGGCTCAGAGAAGGTTGGGGGAGGGGACCCACTGGAACAGCTGTTGGAAGACAGATGGTAGCCTCCCGTCAAGGCCATCCAGCGTGTTCTTTAACGTGCACAGGGTATGGCTCTCCCGCACACGGGGCCACGGCTTAACGTCCCATCTGACGGACGGCGGCCTTTCCAAGCCCATCGGTGTCCCCTACTGACCGT
Source organism: Ryuthela nishihirai (assembly GCA_038380435.1). NCBI lineage: Eukaryota > Metazoa > Arthropoda > Arachnida > Araneae > Heptathelidae > Ryuthela > Ryuthela nishihirai. The sequence continues at coordinate 133,204,394 of JAWZYU010000001.1, read as the reverse complement.
GGGTAGGGCGGGGAATTTTGCGGAGATAAATCTCAATGCTGACCCAGCTGGGACTCGAACCTGGGAACTACAGATTACGAGCCTGGCGCGCTACCGGCTGAGCCACCCCCGACCCTATTTTTTACTGACGTTAGTATTCTACATCGAGGTGAAAGTGACTTTTTATTGGGTCTACTAGTCAGATTTTTCATAGCTCGATTTGCTAATCTGGTGATATGGACATTAGGACCAAACCAACTCAGTCTTTCTCGCACAGTATGCTACTCAAAGGTTGTTACTGACTACTTTGAAATTATTTACATAATCAAACCTTCTAATATCCGAGGTACTGCGTAAGGAACTAGAATCAAAAGCATCACTTTTGTTGTTATTTTGCCTACAAAGGGTCAAAGCAAAGTCACTACCATAGCATACTTTAAAAAGAACCAAACTGAAAAATCTATCAGCGTTTTCTTATATCGTTTCAACAGTTTCTAGTTCCTTTTCTCGTTACCAAACTTATCAGTGTTTTCTTTAATGGTGTTCTCTTAATCAGTGTTTTTCTTAATTCCAAATCAAGCAGAATTTTCCTTGTTGTTGCAACTTCAATGAATATCTGCTTTTTTCCTTCAAGTAAGCTGTTAGTATTTTATTTTTCCTTTATAAAACCTTTCAGTGTCTCTTTCACCTTTTCAAACCTTGTACTATCTTTACCTGTTCAAAAGCAATCAGTGTTTCCTTTTTATTTTCGAAAATTCATCAGTTATTTTTTTCTTTCTTTTTTTTCCAAAAACAAACAGTACGTCTTTTTTAATTTCACAAACTTAGTTTTTTTTTTAAGCAATCAGTAAAAATGTTGAAAAATTTCAGTTCCGGTTCGCGTTCGAGGTCAAATAGGGGTCGGAGTTACAGTCTAGAAATGTGAGGTTGATAGAATAGAATAGAAATCCAGATATAAATGCGGATATCACAGGAATAACACGCAAAAAGCAGAGTTACATACAAGAAGACATTCTAGAACTAGTTGGGTTGTTTTACCGCTGAGTGGTACTTTTTTTGCACACAACGGGCTAAATGGCCAGGTCACAAGGACCCCGAAGGCTCAGAGAAGGTTGGGGAGGAACCCACTGGAACAGCTGTTGGGGGACAGATGGTAGCCTCCCGTCAAACCCATCCAGTGTCCAACCGTCCGTCGGATGGGACGTTAAGCCGTGGCCCCGTGTGCGGGAGAGCCATACCCTGTGCACATTAAAGAACACGGTGGATGGCCTTGATGGGAGGCTACCATCTGTTTCCCAACAGCTGTTCCAGTGAATATCCTCCCCCAACCTTCTTTGAATCTTTAGGGTTTATGTGACCTGGCCATTTAGCCCATGGTATGCAAAAAGGTGCCGCTCAGAGGTAAAAAAACTCTACCTGGATATGATCTGAACTAACGATCTCCTGATAACATGTCAGGTGCTCAGATCGCTGAGCTACCTGCCGCCGAACAATAATCCTCTATTAGTTGCTTTAAACGCCATACTATAGAACCACACATTGGAAATGTACTACATTTATGTTCTGCTCAGATACTGACAATTTCTTTCATGAAATATGTTTACGGCAAATTTCCGATACATCATTTACGGCAACCTTTGCTAGATTTTACCGGTGAAAAATAAGCTTAATAATTGAAAATGCACCAAAATTGAAATAAAAGTTACGAAGAAATATTTGCCATTGTTTTGAGAATGATGCGTGTTCAGTGCAATAGCTGCATAAGCGTCAAGTCCTTTATTCGTCGTCAACGCTAGAATTGTTTGCTTTTATATTTGTGTTTTACCGATAGGAAACTGGATTTTTCACTACCTAAACCAATTTACTAATAACCTCTTCGAGTTCCGAAATGTAACATCACTGGAGTGTCTCCAATTCGAAAAAACAAACATTTGGAAACCTTATCCCTTCCTCTACCGTGTTAGGAAATAAACAACAACCTATTGCGCTCTGGCAGTTCCTACTCTTGCAGGTGATAATTCTTAGTTGAATTTTATCTCTTCAGGAATATTGTCTCGGACTTTTTATTTTTCGTTTACCTTTAACTGAATGAGTGGTACATCAATGGAGCAGAAATTCATGGTAAAGCAAGCTGAAAGGAGTTGGTTTTAGATGCGTTATTGATCAACGTGTAAACGGAATGTGTGCAGTTTGTGTTGTTACCTTAGTGGATGTTTAGCTTCAGATTCCGGATTTTGTTTATCAGATAATAGAAAAGCAATATGAAATCATGTGCAAGAGGCCTGCTGCAAGAAAGCAGGAAAATCTAACTTGAAAACGGAAATCATAAAAATTCGCAAAAGTTATACATCTGCAAATATCTTTTAGATAAATAAGCTAAAAAAAAACATTAGAAATTGAAGAGACAAATAAGCTAAACCCATTAAAAAGTGAAGAGACAAATAGGCTAACCCATTAGAAATTGAAGAGACAAATAAGCTAAACCCATTAAAAAGTGAAGAGACAAATAAGCTAAAAAAAACCATTAGAAATTGAAGAGACAAATAAGCTAAAAAAAACCATTAGAAATTAAAGAGACAAATAAGCTAAACCCATTAAAAAGTGAAGAGACAAATAAGCTAAAACACCATTAGAAATTGAAGAGACAAATAGGCTAAACCCATTAAAAAGTGAAGAGACAAATAAGCTAAAAACACCATTAGAAATTGAAAAGACAAATAAGCTAAACCCATTAAAAAGTGAAGAGACAAATAAGCTAAAAAAAACATTAGAAATTGAAGAGACAAATAGGCTAAACCCATTAAAAAGTGAAGAAACAAATAAGCTAAAACCCATTAGAAATTGAAGAGACAAATAACCTAAACCCATTAAAAAGTGAAGAGACAAATAAGCTAAACCCATTAAAAAGTGAAGAGACAAATAACCTAAACCCATTAAAAAGTGAAGAGACAAATAATTTGAAACCATTGGAAATTGAAGATTAAAATCGCGTGCGGAGGATATTTTGTGCTCATTTTCAAAGATAATAAGGTTTGTTATTTTCTAATTTTATCGCCATCTAGCGATGGATATTGAAACTAATGGAAGATTCGGGAAATGCAAATGTCAATTATTTATTAATACCTATCCAGCTACAAAATAAACTGCTCTTTAAGCAGTTGCTTGCCACAGAGCTCTGACAGGAGCCTGTGACTGTAACTTAATATACAAGGAAGAAAGTTTGTTTGGGTTTCTGTATGCTTATACACTCGCCCCCCCCCCCCCCCCAAAAAAAAAATAAGCTATAGGTACCAAAATTTACCTGAACGTTCCCTTCATCCAGGTGAACAGTGTAGACAATGTGCGAACCTGCTGGTGGTCAATCAAGACCCGGTGTGAGCAGGTTTGAATTTTCCTATACTTTAACCAAGTATAGGAAAATTCAATTTGGTTGGCTGAGCAAAGCCGTTACCATTGGCAATAATTGCTAATGCTAAATCTATGAGAGACACCGATGTTTGTGTCTCTCGTAGACTTAGTATTAGCAGTTATTCAAAATCACACGGGGAGTTCCCTCTACTAGAACTTTAGAGAGTTTCAGACTTCGCCTAAAGAGGAGGAGAAAAATCTTATCGAGAGTAGAGGGGGGGACCATCTCTCTTCCTACATTATGATTTCCATCAACTTATCCAACTTATTTCCTACCTCTTGCTGAGGTCTTGTCTTCCTCACAGATCGTCTCCATGGTGAGTATGGTATTCTTAAACTGAGAAACTCCTTTAGAATCCCTGTGACGTATTAAACTGAGAGACTCCTTTCGAATTTCTATGGCAAGTAGCTGCTTGAGAGAATGTTTTTTAATTTTCATACCTCTTTACTTTCCTCAACCTATCTATCTCATTATTTCCCTGAACCTATTCATCTTCTTTTCTACCTCATTACTTCTCTAAGCCTATCCGCCTTTTTCTCTATCTCATTACTTCTCTCAGTCTATCCATCCTCTTTTCTACCTAATTGCTTCCATCAACTTATCCATCTTCTTTCCTACCGCTTTACTTCAATCAACCTATCCATCTTCCTTTCTACCTCATTACTTTCCTCAACCTATCCATCTCCCTTTCTACTTCATCACTTCCATCAATCTATCCATATCCCTTCCTACTTCATCACTTTCATCAACCTAGCCATCTTCCTTCCTACCTCTCTACTTTCCATATCTGTATCCTAACAGATCATCCAGTAGATCGCATTCCCTAACCCATCTCTGAGCCCTTGACGTCTTTGTGACCTGAACATTTAATCCATTCTGTGCACAAAAGTTCCCTTCATAAGTTAACAACCCAATCTCATTACTTTTCGAACCTATCCATCTTCCTTAAAGCAACTCCTAGTTTTCTTTTATAGGAAATGCTGCAGATTTGACGCTAAACAAGAAACCAGCATCTGAATCCTTCGAATGCACACGAGTGGTTAGCCTACTTGGCTGATGATCCAAAGATTGGGGTCCGATCCCCAGATAAGGCATAGATGTTTCATGTGTGTTATCTTTCAGCTGAGATCTTGCCTTTCTCACAAATCTTCTCTGGCGAGTACCATACTCACAAGCTCTTGTCAAACCTCTGTGGCAAGAGCTACTTGAGAGGCAATTTATTATTTTTTCTTAATCAGAAAGAAAATTGTTGTTGAGTTGGGTTGTTTTACCTCTGAGCGGCACTTTTTTGCACACCATGAGCTAAATGACCAGGTCACATGGACCACGAAGGCAAAGGGAAGATTGGGGGAGGGGACCCATTTGAACAGCTGTTGGGAGACAGATGGTAGCCTCCCGTCAAGGCCATCCAGCGTGTTCTTTAACGCGCACAGGGTATGGCTCTCCGGCACACGGGGCCACGGCATAATGTCCCATCTGACGGACGGCAGCCTTTCCAAGCCCATCGGTGTCCCCTACTGACCGTGGGTAGGGCGGGGAATTTTGCGGAGATAAATCTCAACGCTGACCCAGCTGGGACTCGAACCTGGGAACTACAAATTACGAGCTGGCGCGCTACCGACTGAGCCACCCCCGCCCCAGAAAGAAATAGTTATCGAAATTTGTTACCATTTCAGTATTAACACAGGAAGACAAAGAAATATTTTAGCATAGTTTATAAAATTATTGTAGAATAGCCTCCACTAATTCCAGGTGCCACCCTTCCTACGGGTGAAAATGTGCCAAGGAAATGTAATTCTTTCCGTAGTCCCATCCCCAATCTACAGTCAACAAATTTATGGGGAATATACCACAGACTTACAGAAACATGAGTAACAAATGTTAATAACGAAATGAAATAATCAGAAACATTAAAACAAGTTTTTCTCTTATAAATAAAGCGACGTCGTTGCCAGATTCTTACACTTTAAGGCTAATTTCCAATATTCTCATCCTTATCATTTTAACGATGACATAACAGATAATTTTATTCAATAATCCCCACAAGCTATTTGTTTCGTTCATAAACTATGCAAACTTTCGACTCAATTGATCCTCTGGTAATCGAAAGAATTTCGCGGCATCTCCCCATCTTTCAAACACAACCTGCAATACCGAGCCCAGAGAGAGAGATAGATCTTTATTGGGAAGACAGAGGAGAGAATGGCCTTGAGGGAGGAATCTTCAGTTATAAAGCTATTCGCTCGAGGAAAGTGAAAGATGGTGACATTTAAACTACTGTGTGAGCAAAGCGTTACCGTTGGCAATAAGATGGCGACTCCTCTAAGTTTCAGAATTCTCAGGGGAGTGAATCTCTTCAACTCTTAAAGGTCAGAGTTTTGGACTTTTCATAAGAACTTCACTTTGATTGGTGTTACGTCAGCAGCGAAATGAAAACGGAACTGTTCTCTAATACATCAAAGGCGAAGATTTCTTCCGATGTCATTGGTCTGCAGAGGGATCTTTTCGAAATCCTGTTCCATTGCCTCTCCAGAACAAATATCGCTGCAAGGTAGCCAAACTGGGTTGTGGGTTGGGTTGTTTTACCTCTGAGCGGCACTTTTTTGCACACAATGGGCTAAACGGCCAGGTCACTTGGACCCCAAAGACTCAGAGGAGGTTGGGGGAGGGGACCCACTGGAATAGCTGTTGGGACCGTCAAGGCCATCCAGCGTGTTCTTTAACGTGCAAGGGTATGGCTCTCCCACACACGGCGCCACGGCTTAACGTCCCATCCGACGGACGGCGGTCTTTCGAAGCCCATCGGTGTCCCCTACTGACCGTGGGCAGGGCGGGGAATTTTGCGGAGATAAATCTCAACGCTGACCCAGCTGGGACTCGAACCTGGGAACTATAGATTACGAGCCTGGCGCGTTACCGACTGAGCCACCCCCGCCCCGGCAGGGCACAAGGACCCCGAAGGTTCAGAGAAGGTGGGGGAGGGGACCCACTGGAACAGCTATTGGGAGACACATGGTGGCCTCCCGTCAAGGCCATCCAGCGTGTTCTTTAACGTGCACAGGGTATGGCTCTCCCACACACGGGGCCACGGCTTAACGTCCCATCCGACGGACGACGGTCTTTCGAAGCCCATCGGTGTCCCCTACTGACCTTGGGCAGGGCGGGAAATTTTGCGGAGGTAAATCTCAACGCTGACATAGCTGGGACTCGAACCTGGGACTACAGATTACGAGCCTGACGCGCTACCGACTGAGCCACCCCCGCCCCTAGCCAAACTGGTATTGTGCAAAAGTAGAGGTTGAACCCAAAATCGAGAATTCAGAGAAAGTTCTCTGGTAGATTATGCGATTAAATATTCGTTTTCTTTTCAATATGCAAGAATAAATTTCTTTACCTACTATGACTATATTGCGATTATATTTATTAGGTTTCGAGTTCAGATAGGTAGTGTATTTGAAACGGTTCAAAATTTCGCTTAACTTTAATCTTATGCCAAGAGAAATTTAATCGGTAAAATCTTTTGAAATTAAAACTTAAACACGGATCCAATATCCGGATAAACAAAAAAAAAAAACTACCGCAAACCAATATATTATTAACCGATCATAATTAATTCAAGGAGGAAACATTTTTGCAATATATTAGAGAAAAGGAAAACAAAAAGCAAGAGATCAGAATCCTCTGGACAGGTTTTAAGAGATTGATCTGTTTTAATTCGGCTTTTTCAGGGGGCCACCGATGGGTTGAGTTGTTTTAAATCTGAGCGGCACTTTTTTGCACACCATGGGCTAAATGGCCAGGTCACATGGACCCCGAAGGCTCAGAGAAGGTTGGGGGAGGGGACCCACTGGAACAGCTGTTGGGAGACAGATGGTAGCCTCCCGTCAAGACCATCCAGCGTGTTCTTTAACGTGCACAGGGTATGGCTCTCCCGCACACGGGGCCACAGCTTAACCTCCCATCCGACGGACGACGGCCTTTCCAAGCCCATCGGTGTCCCCTAATGACCGTGGGCAGGGCGGGGAATTTTGCGGAGATAAATCTGAACGCTGACCCAGCTGGGACTCGAACCTGGGAACTATAGATTACGAGCCTGGCGCGTTACCGACTGAGCCACCCCCGCCCCGGCAGGGCACAAGGACCCCGAAGGTTCAGAGAAGGTGGGGGAGGGGACCCACTGGAACAGCTGTTGGGAGACAGATGGTAGCCTCCCGTCAAGGCCATCCAGCGTGTTCTTTAACGTGCACACAGGGTATGGCTCTCCCGTAAACGGGGCCACGGCTTAACGTCCCATCCGACGGACGACGGCCTTTCCAAGCCCATCGGTGTCCCCTAATGACCGTGGGCAGGGCGGGAAATTTTGCGGAGATAAATCTGAACGCTGACCCAGCTGGGACTCGAACCTGGGAACTATAGATTACGAGCCTGGCGCGCTACCGACTGAGCCACCCCCGCTCCTGGCCACCGATGGGGACAGGGCGAAAGTTAGCTGAAGAAACTCTCAAAGGGAGTTCAGTTGGTGCTCGAATCTGGGAACATCACATTCTGCTCCTGGCGGATCGACTAAACGAAACCACGTTTCTATTCGTAAAAGAATGATATACCAGGTGATCCAAAAGTAACAGAAAAGGTAAAAATACAATAATTCGAAAAGTATAGACAGTAGAACGATGCGGTTTTCACAGAAATGCACAGAAAGACATGGGATTTTTTTTAATACCGAAAAATTTTATTGCCAGAATAGTTACATTTGTCACCGACAGGTGGCGCTGTAGCGGTCCCGGAGCTGCTGCCTGTCGGTATTTAAACATATCCGCCGGCTGCCGCTCCTCAAACGGTGCGAGACTTGCGAACATTGATCAATCTGACTTTGCCGTGAGGTACGTAAATTTCAGATGTAGTGAATACCGAAGTTAAACTTTCAGCATTTAACGTTTATTACCGAAGTTAAACGTTCTGCCAAGGTGAGGCATGTTATCGTTACGAGATAAAGCACTTTTAGTTAAGCTGTATTATCAGAACTCCGAATGTGCAAGTGCGGCTTTGCGCACCTATCGTTCGATGCGGGGTATTAGAAGTGGAAAGGGACCGATGTCTTGTTCCTCACTGATGTCTTGTTCCCCACTGATGTCTTGTTCCTCACTGATGTCTTGTTCCTCACTGATGTCTTGTTCCTCACTGATGTCTTGTTCCCCACTGATGTCTTGTTCCTCACTGATGTCTTGTTCCTCACTGATGTCTTGTTCCTCACTGATGTCTTGTTCCCCACTGATGTCTTGTTCCTCACTGATGTCTTGTTCCTCACTGATGTCTTGTTCCCCACTGATGTCTTGTTCCTCACTGATAGCTATGATGAAAAGGTTTGAGGACACTGGCAGTTTGGAAGCACGTGCAAGAAGCGGGAGACCCAAAAAAACTATTGCAATTGTGCACGAGGTCGAACACGAGGCTGACACACAATCGGCAGTTTCCGCACATGGGGAATGCAGTGCGCGTGAAATTTCAAGACGAACTGGCATTTCGTACGGGACTGTGTGGCGATCACTCAGGATCATCCTCAAGAGGTATCCTTACAAAACCCAACACGAACAGGGACTGAAACCAACCGATTTCGAGAGACGTCATGAATTTGCACATTGGGCTCTTCAACAGATGGAAAACAATGCGGACTGGCTGTCAAACGTCCTGTGGACTGACGAGGTGCACTTTTCGCTTAATGGAAGTGTAAATGCACACAACTGCCGCATCTGGGCGAGAGAGAATCCACACGCGATTGTGGAAACCCCTTTGCATCAGCCAAAGGTGACAGCGTGGTGCGGGTTCACTGCGTCATTCATTATAGACCCCTTTTTCTCTGAGGAAGTACACAGCGGTACATTTCGAACTGTTACTGTCACAGGTGGGCATTATGCAGCGCAGCATCATTCCCTCCTTGCAAGAGAGGCAAGCGCTACATAGTGTAACATTCATGCAGGATGGAGCGCCTCCGCATATCACAGATCCTGGTACAGCACCTGCTGCGATAGAATTTGGCGATGACCGTGTCCTCAGTCGCTCTTTCCCGCACGAATGGCCATCAAGGTCTCCAGACTTTACACCTTGTGACTTTTGGTTATGGGGCTACTTGAAGTTGCAGGTGTACAGAGGTCGGCCGACGTCATTGGCCATGTTGAAAGAAGCTATTCGCCATCATGTGACAGGAATTACAGCTGAAACCCTCTTCGTACAGAGTGTCGTGCCACGTCTGACGGCCATTCTCATGAATGACGGCCGTGACATTGAACATTTGTAATCCTAGCTGCGTTGCGAACTATGCTGCGCCACCATACAAGGTTCAAGGTTCAAGGTGTTGTAAATATGGTGTAATTAGCCTCCCAAGAAGGGGCTACCTACACCAGTCACAACGGAATAGTGAGATAGCGGATGCAGAAGAATCTGTCTCTCAGCTATCCCTCTGAAAAAAAAGGCCCTTTTCAGGACAATGCAAAATGTAGGACATTAGACCTTGCAGAGGAGGCCAATGTTCTGAAAGAAGTCAGTGTCACGTGACACGAAGATTGCCAGATCATTAATTTCTAAAAAAAACTGTTGCCAGATATTTTTTCTGAATTCTGTAATCAACCATAGTGTTCGGATTTTTTTTTGAGTGACTGTAGGTGGTCATATTATTTTGATACTAGATCATGTGGGCTCACTCACGGAAATATTGAGCGTGTGCAGTTACCGTTTACAGCAAACAGGAGCGTGTGCTGTAACTGCACACGCTCCAGTTTGCTGTGAACGGTAACTGGAGCGTGTACAGTTGCTGTACAGGCTCCAGATATTTTTCCTGAATTCTGTAATCACGTGACACGAAGGTTGCCAGATCACTAATTTCTAAAAATAAAATCGTTGCCAAATATTTTTTCTGAATTCTGTAATCAACCATAGTGTTCGGATATTTTTTTGAGCGACTGTAGGTGGTCATAGTATTTTGATACTAGATCGTGTGGGCTCACTCACGGAAATATTGAGCGTGTGCAGTTACCGTTCACAGCAAACAGGAGCGTGTGCTGTAACTGCACACGCTCCAGTTTGCTGTGAACGGTAACTGGAGCGTGTACAGTTGCTGTACACGCTCCAGATATTTTTCCCGAATTCTGTAATCACGTGACACGAAGGTTGCCAGATCACTAATTTCTAAAAATAAAATCGTTGCCAAATATTTTTTCTGAATTCTGTAATCAACCATAGTGTTCGGATATTTTTTTGAGCGACTGTAGGTGGTCATAGTATTTTGATACTAGATCGTGTGGGCTCACTCACGGAAATATTGAGCGTGTGCAGTTACCGTTCACAGCAAACAGGAGCGTGTGCTGTAACTGCACACGCTCCAGTTTGCTGTGAACGGTAACTGGAGCGTGTACAGTTGCTGTACACGCTCCAGATATTTTTCCCGAATTCTGTAATCACGTGACACGAAGGTTGCCAGATCACTAATTTCTAAAAATAAAATCGTTGCCAAATATTTTTTCTGAATTCTGTAATCAACCATAGTGTTCGGAAATTTTTTTGAGCGACTGTACATTTGCCATTAGAACTAGACATGAATTCGGGCTGAGGTCTTGCCCATCCGGTTTCGGGCAGACTCACGCTCAAAATAGCATAATTTTGGGCTCGAGAATATTTTCAATTCTAAAATTTTTTTGCAATTACAAAAAAAAAACAAAGATATAAAATGCTTTTTTTTTTATTACAATTTGAACCTTTTATTCCGTGCTTAGTAATTAAAAATAGGCACTTAAATCATTTTATTATTCAGAAAGAAAATATCACAATAGATGCCCTCCAGACATGGGACTCATGTTACTGGCATTTTATTGGGAGGAGGGTTCGAATTCCACTCAGGGCAAAGGCAATTTATTTTCAGCTGAACATTTCATGATACTTTTAACGTTTTTTTTTTACGCATTCTTTGTCTTTAATAAATGGATGGCTATTTGAGTTGACAATGATATTACAAATAAATTTCAGATTCTACTAGTATTTCTACTAGTGTTATGGCAACAATTTTTTTAGAAGTTAGTGATCTGGCAACCTTCGTGTCACGTGATTACAGAATTCAGGAAAAATATCTGGAGCGTGTACAGTTGCTGTACACGCTCCAGTTACCGTTCACAGCAAACTGGAGCGTGTGCAGCTACTGCACACGCTCCAGTTTGCTGTGAACGGTAACTGCACACGCTCAATATTTCCGTGAGTGAGCCCACACGATCTAGTATCAAAATAATATGACCACCTACAGTCGCTCAAAAAAGTATCCGAACACTATGGTTGATTACAGAATTCAGAAAAAATATCTGCCAACGATTTTTTTTTTAGAAATTAGTGATCTGGCAACCTTCGTGTCACGTGATTACAGAATTCAGGAAAAATATCTGGAGCGTGTACAGCAACTGTACACGCTCCAGTTACCGTTCATAGCAAACTGGAGCGTGTGCAGCTACTGCACACGCTCCAGTTTGCTGTGAACGGTAACTGCACACGCTCAATATTTCCGTGAGTGAGCCCACACGATCTAGTATCAAAATAATATGACCACCTACAGTCGCTCAAAAAAGTATCCGAACACTATGGTTGATTACAGAATTCAGAAAAAATATCTTGCAACAACTTTTTATTATTAGTATTTCTAATATTTTTCGTTTCAGGTAGCACTAACATTTTAATTTTGTCATAAAATGAGTATTATTCATAAGAATAAAATGGTTAGCTACATCAGAAAAATACCCAGGGGGGAGACCACGGGCTTCGCCCCCCCCCCCCCCCCCCCCCCCCCGAAAATCAAGTTTCTTATACGAAATCTCAAACTTGTCTACTTGCTTTGAAATCCATAACAATTCTTTTATTGTAAAATTCAGCTTTAGCAAAATTCATCTCTTTCCTCTTTTCTGAAAAAAAAAGGGTCTAAAAACATTCTGGTCCATAATATCTGGTCTGACACTAAAAATAGATTTAAAGAACAACTGTAAAATTTTGTTTCATATAGATTTGGGTTGGGTTGTTTTACCTCTGAGCGGCACTTTTTTGCACACCATGGGCTAAATGGCCAGGTCACATGGACCCCGAAGGCTCAGAGAAGGTTGGGGGAGGGGACCCACTGGAACAGCTGTTGGGAGACAGATGGTAGCCTCCCGTCAAGGCCATCCAGCGTGTTCTTTAACGTGCACAGGGTATGGCTCTCCCGCACACGGGGCCACGGCTTAACGTCCCATCCGACGGACGGCGGCCTTTCCAAGTCCATCGGTGTCCCCTACTGACCGTGGGCAGGGCGGGGAATTTTGCGGAGAAAAATCTCAACGCTGACCCAGCTGGGACTCGAACCTGGGAACTGCAGATTACGAGCCTGGCGCGCTACCGACTGAGCCACACCCGCCCCTGTTTCATATAGAATAATATTTTATCATGTCCGGTGGAATATTTTAGCAATTGGGAAACTCTTTGAAGTCTCGTTCTCAGACTTCCTCCGCCAGAACTAAATTCTCTAACCTTTCATCCCCATCCCCTTGGTACAGTCGCTAAAAAAAGTATCCGAACACTATGGTTGATTACAAGATTCAGAAAAAATATCTGGCAACGATTTTTTTTAGAAATTAGTGATCTGGCAACCTTCGTGTCACGTGACACGAAGGTTGCCAGACGGTTCCTCAGTCGGTAGCGCTCCAGGCTCGTAATCTGCAGTTCCCAGGTTCGAGTCCCATCTGGGTCAGCGTTGAGATTTATCTCCGTAAAATTCCCCACTCTGTCGACGGTCAGTAGGGGACACCGATGGGCTTGGAAAGGCCGCCGTCCGTCGGATGGGACGTTAAGCCGTGGCACCGTGTGCGGGAGAGCCATACCCTGTGCACGTTAAAGAACACCCTGGATGTCCTTGACGGGAGGCTACCATCTGTCTCCCAACAGCTGTTCCAGTGGGTCTCCTCCTCCAACCTTCTCTGAGCCTTCAGGGTCCATGTGACCTGGCCATTTAGCCCATGGTGTGTAAAAAAGTGGCGCTCAGAGGTAAAACAACACAACCCTTAATTAATTGTCTTCTTGGTTCCTTTAATAAAATGCTTTCTTTAAATTATACTTTTTGTTTCAAATGTTGACTTAATAATCGAAATGATTAACTTCCCCTTTATTGCATTTGCTGGGAAACGGCAAAATATCGTTTTTGTTTCAGAAAATGTCATTTCTGTTCTTTGCTTCATAACACTGAAAAATGAGTTTTTTTCACATCAAAGACATTAATTGGCGGATGAAGGGCAAAAGCATTTTTTAAAAGTATGAGCTTCGGAACGAGCTTCCCTCAAGAATTATCAAAGGCCGCCGTCCGTTGGATGGGACGTTAAGCGTGGCCCCGTCTGCGGGAGAGCCATACCCTGTGCACGTTAAAGAACACACTGGAATGGCCTTGACGGGAGGCTACCATCTGTCTCCCAACAGCTGTTCCAGTGGGTCTCCTCCCCCAACCTTCTCTGAACCTTTGGGGTCTTTGTAACCTGCCCATTTAGCCCATGGTGTGCAGGAAAGTGCCACTCAGAGGTAAAACAATTCAATCCAATTCAACTCAAGAATTATCACGCAATTCCTTCAATAAATTAAAACAAGCGAAACACTAATTTTTAACAAGGGATTTCAAACCTTATTATAAGGAATTATTTTCTTTCATTTTCAATACAATTGAGGGATGTTGGTGTTGGAGGATGTTGGTTGATTGGAGAATGTTGGAGGATGTTGGTTGAGGCTTTTTGCCAGCCTCCTTCTCTAAAGAACCCTGGTCTGATCCTTGCCCTTTTAGCAGAGATGTTTTTTAATATTTCCTTTTATGTGTCTGCGATTTCAATTTAATGGCAACTATATGTCACTGAAGACTTCTCTGGTCGAATGCGACTGTAGAGCCGTGGTTCCGTGTGCATGTGGGTTTCATATTTAAATGATTCCAACCAAAAACCTGATCGTATTTTTCAATCTTTTTTTAATACCTGAATGATGAGTTCTGGGTAGATTTAATTCATGCATGATTAAGTTTTTCGCGCTCTGTTGTTAAGTGTTGAAGTTTTTTCATTTTTTAATCACCAAGGAGCTCTAACGTCAGAGACGGCTCGTAATCTAATGCTCCCAGGTTCGAGTCCCAACTGTGTCTGCGTTTTAAGATTTTCGAAGCACCATAATATTTTTCCCAGCACCATGAGGTTACCTCATGGATGAAAGATGCATGAATGTGTTTGGAAATGGTGTGAAAAAAAGAAATCCGACAACATTCCAACAACCAACAATATTACAACACATAAATGTGTTGGAATGTTGTTGGATTGTGTCGAATGGGATGTTAATACAGTGCTCCGTACAGGAGAGCTATATTCTGTGCACGTTTAAAAAATATTCTGGATAGCTTAAAGGAAAGGGGTGGGAGGCTCAGACGGTAGTGCGCCAGGTTCGTGATTTTCCGTTCTAATCCAAACGGGCGAGAATTGAGATTTCATCTGCGCTAACCTACACCGTTTTCTCGGTGAGAAAGGTGACACCGATGGGCTTGAAAAGACCGCCTTCTGCATAATGGCACGTTAAGTCGTAGGCCCTTCTAAAGGTGATACGCAGAGCTGGTCCTGCAGGTGATCCATCTTTTCAGGTTACATAACACGCTGAAGGGCCGCGACAGGAGGCCCAAAATGAAAAAAGAGACACCGAGAGGCTTGAGATGCCCTAAATGAAAAAAGAGACACAGAGAGGCTTGAGATGCCCTAAATGAAAAAAAGAGACACCGAGAGACTTGAGATGCCCTAAATGAAAAAAGAGACGCCGAGAGGCTTGAGATGCCCTAAATGAAAAAAGAGACACCGAAAGGCTTGAGATGCCCAAAATGAAAAAAGAAACACCGAAAGGCTTGAGATGCCCAAAATGAAAAAAGAGACACCGAAAGGCTTGAGATGCCCTAAATGAAAAAAGAGGCACATAGATCCTTGAGATGCCCTAAATGAAAAAAGAGACACATAGAGGCTTGAGATGCCCTAAATGAAAAAAGAGACACCGAAAGGCTTGAGATGCCCAAAATTAAAAAAGAGACACATAGAGGCTTGAGATGCCCTAAATGAAAAAAGAGACATTGAAAGGCTTGAAATGCTCAAAATTAAAAAAGAGACACATAGAGGCTAGAGATGCCCTAAATGAAAAAAGAGACACATAGAGGCTAGAGATGCCCTAAATGAAAAAAGAGACACCGAAAGGCTTGAGATGCCCTAAAATGAAGGAGTTCTCTCCACTCCAAACTATTCTCTGGGCTCTTAGGGTCTTTGTGACCTGGCCATTTAGGTCATTGTATTCCAAAAAAAAAAACTCTGTTCAGAGGAAAAACAAAGGAACCATTTAAGAGTTGTTGTATGTTATAGTTTAAGGAGTTTGGAAAGTATCTATCTCGGAGCGGATCAGTGGTATTCGTTGTATTTTCACATAGAATGCACAGTAAAATGTTAATGCAAATTGATAATGTGGGAGAGGATGAAGTCCCCTCGTGCGCGCACATATTGAAGCTTTTAGATTCTCTCCCCCACTTTATAGTATTCGAAAAATCTAAACGATTACGGTGAAGAAATGGTTACTAAATCGTAACGATACTCCTCCCTTTTAGCAACTAAAGTCTACCTCCTCGTCAGTTTGTTTTCTCTCTGCATTTTTTTTCTCTCTTTCTTCCTGCTACATCCTTCTTTTCTTCTCTCTTCCTTTCGCGTTTCTTCATCGTCTCAAGCATTCATTTTCCCCGAGTCAGCCACACGATGAATAAATGACGAAGCAGCGGATTATGATCTTCGAGCAACACCAGGCGCACATCACTGATTGGCTTAGAAGACCTCACTCAGCATTATTGGCAATAATCCTCCCCAATTTAAACTTTCGGAAACCTCAGTCTGGTGCTTATACTTTTTTTTTCTTTCCTCTTCATTAAAATCGCCGGACCGAAGAAAAGGAAGAGTTCTTCTTTTCGTTTGTGAATTTCTGATAAGCGTTCTCATCTCGAACTTTCCTGCGAAGTTTGCTCTTGTTAAATAGTTCAGTTGTTTTCAGTTGGTTCATCTCAATGCCATATACTGTGATTATTAATATTATGCAGGGTATGGGCACGGTAAACGACTTAGCTACATCCGATGGACTGCAGTCTTTCCAAGTCTCTCGGTGTCTCTTTTTCCATTTAGGGCATCTCAAGCCTCTCGGTGTCTCTTTTTCCATTTAGGACATCTCAAGTCTCTCGGTGTCTCTTTTTCCATTTAGGGCATCTCAAGACTCTCGGTGTCACTTTTTTTCCATTTAGGACATCTCAAGCCTCTCGGTGTCTCTTTTTCCATTTAGGGCATCTCAAGCCTCTCGGTGTCTCTTTTTCCATTTAGGGCATCTCAAGCCTCTCGGAGTCTCTTTTTTTCCATTTAGGGCATCTCAAGCCTCTTGGTGTCTCTTTTTTCCATTTAGGACATCTCAAGCCTCTCGGTGTCTCTTTTTCCATTTAGGGTACTCAAGCCTCTCGGTTCTTTTTTCAATTAGGGCAGAGTGGGGATTAGGTTGAGTTATTTTGCCTCTGAGAGGTAATCTTTTTGAGCACAATGGGCTAAATATTCAAGGGCTCAGGGAAGGTTGGAGGAAGGCACTGGATAAATGTTAGGAAATAGGTGATAGCCTCAGGTCAAAGTCATCCAGCGTGTTTTTAACGTGCACAACTGTACTGCCTAACGTCACGGCGGCCTTTCCAAGCCCATCGGTGTCCTCCTTTTTGACCGAGGGCGGGGTGGTGGTGGTGGTGGTGGTGGTGGTGGGGGAGGGTTAGGTGAGATAAATATCAACCCTGGCCCAGGTGGGGCTAGAACCTGGGAAGTAGAGATTACGAGCCTGTGGCACTACCGACTGAGCCAATCTCTACCCTTTATTAACAATGGTTGCCTATTCGTGAATTTACCTGCAGGGCGTATTTAGAAGGGATAAAGGGATCTACATCCCCCTCCGAAAGAATTTTAATAAATGAAACTGAAGTGAAAAATGTAGCCAGTGTACATATTATTCATATTTTGCAAGAATGTTTTTTAAATACCAACATAATATAGGAAAAAAATTCATATGTTGCACTTTGTAAAGAGAATAATTCCTAAATATATATACATAGTATCAAGTAAGTGTACATTTCAGAGGTTGTGTCAATAATTGTTTCGTTGGTTGTTTTACCTCTGACCAGCACATTTCTTGCACACAATGGGCTAAATGGCCAGAGAAAGTTGGGGGGGAGAGTACCCACTGGAACAGCTGTTGGGAGACAGGTGCAAACCTCCCATCAAGGCCATCCAGCGTTTCTTTAATGTACACAAGCTCACCTGCATACGGGGCCACGGCTTTACGTCCCATCCAACGGACAGCGGCCTTTCCAAGCCCTTCGGTGTCCCAATTTTGACCAAGAACAAGGTAAGGGGTTTTGAGGAGATAAAATTAAATGGGAGTCGAACCTGGTAACCTACAGATTACAATCATGGCACCCTCCCTCCTAATTGTTTCAGTTTTCGTAATTTTTTAAGTTTCATGGGACGCATTTATGCTGTTAAATTTTTGTATAATAACAACAAATAATAACAACAACACGTTTCATAAATTACAAATATTATTATTATAAACAATAACTCTTTAAATACCGAAGGATAATAATACTGGGAATCAAGATTTACATAGACTTGAATACATACAGTACTGTGCAAATTCGTTGGGACAATAGGAAAATGCAGTAACAAAGACACAACTATAATATTTATTTGTTTAATAGTGTAGTTAATAGTGAATGTGACCCCCCTTAGCTTTAATTACTTCTTTCACCCTCTCAACCATTGATGCCACTAGCTTTCCACACATCTCCTTCACTTCAGGATCGTGGTACCACACTTTCATGACACTTTCTATCATTTTGGTTTTCGTCGTGCAATCCATCTTAGATATGCGCGCTTTAATAATGGCCCACAAATTTTCAATGGGGGTTTAGATTGAGTGAATTTCCTGGCCACTCCAATACCTTCAAATGTGCTGGGTAAAGAAGCTCTTAGCAAGCTTTGAATTGTGGCATGGAGCCAGATCCTGTTGAAATACCTCATCGCCGTTAGGAAACTGCTTCTGCAGCGTTGGGACCATTTTCGCCTCCAGAACGCCTATGTACTTTTTGCTGTCCATCATTCCTACAATGGGATGAAGCGTCTGTGGCCCGGAAGCTGTGAAACATCCCTAAAACATGACCTTGGGTGGGTGTTTGGGGATTGCTGGATGTGACCGGATCGAAGAGGTTCTCCAGGCTTCGCTTGTACCAACTAATTCGCACAGTACTGTACATAAAAAGCAACAAAAGTATCAATGCAACAAAATCCTCATTGCAGCCATGGGCTACGGAGGTCCAACCAGATCCTCATTTCAGTAGTTATTCAAAAGCTTCTTTTAGAAGTTATAACTCTTTGATGTTAGATTAAGACCACATAACGTGGACTTATAGCTTTTAGAAACCAGTATAAATTGATTTCTTCATTCCTAGTTTATGTCCTCCTGATTGCATCAGGAAGGCATTTGCGATGTTTTTCATACCCTTTTCAAAAAGGCGAATGTTCCACTAAGAACAGTTTCCACATTTACACTTGTTTTCCATTTACACTTTGTTTTTCCTTGTTTTCCATTTTACATTTTGTTTTCACAGTTCACACTGCGTGTACTGGTTGGATTGTTTTACCTCTGAACGGAACTCTTTTTGCACACCATGGGCTAAATGTCCAGGTCACAATGACCCCGAAGGCTCAGAGAAGATTGGGGGGAAGGGACCCATTGGATACTTCCACTAAGAACAGTTTCCAGTTACATTTTGTTTTCCCAGTTCACTGATTGGATTGTTTTACCTCTGAACGGCACTTTTTTGCACACCATGGGCTAAATGGCCAGGTGAAAAGGACCCCGAAGGCTCAGGGAAGGTGGGGAGAGAGGACCCAATGGAACAGCTGTTGGGAGACAGATGGTAACCTCCAGTCAAGGCCATCCAGCGTGTTCTTTAACGTGCACAGGGTATGGCACTCCCGCACACGGGGCCACGGCTTAACGTCCCATCCGACGGACGGCGGCCTTTCCAAGCTCATCGGTGTCCCCTACTGACTGTGGGCAGGGCGGGGAATTTTGCGGAGATAAATCTCAACGCTGACCCAGCTGGGACTCGAACCTGGTTATTGCAGATTACGAGCCTTGCCTGCTACCGACCACTACGTGTATTGTGTACGAGTTTTATTGTATGTAGAAGTTTTATGCAAGACCTAAAAGTTCATGTGTGAAAAAAGGCCTCTTTATAAAAGATATTTCGGATAAAAATTCCATGTAAAACCTGAAAAAAATTCCATTTACACTGAAATTAAAGAAGAAAGAAAATTTCCCATTTCCGCTACTCGATTTATCCTAAAGTGCAGTAATTTAAAAATATGCGTTTCTTTTTTTCTTTCTTTCACAAGTGAATATTAGAATAATAATAGTGTAATATTGAATTTTATATTCATAAATCTCATTTTTGTTACGTAGGATTAAAACAGCTGTGAAAACAATAATCTATCAAGCAGCTGCTTACTCCAGAGATCTGTCAGTTTAAATGTAATAGTAGAAGATCTGGTAGGACCTCAACAGAAAACGAACACAAACATCAAAGCCTTACCCGAGAATCGAACTCAGGTCCCTATGATTAGTAGAAAAGCGCGTTAACAACTCTGCCATGGGACAGTTGGGTTGGGTTGTTTTACCTCTGAGCGGCACTTTTTTCCACACCATGGGCTAAATGGCCAGGTCACATGGACCCTGAAGGCTCAGAGAAGGTTGGGAGAGGGGACCCACTGAAACAGCTGTTGGGAGACAGATGGTAGCCTCCCGTCAAGGACATCCAGCGTGTTCTTTAACGTACACAGGGTATGGCTCTCCCACAAACGGGGCCACGGCTTAACGTCCCATAAGACGGACGGGGGCCTTTCCAAGCCCATCGGTGTCCCCTACTGACCGTGGGCAGGGCGGGGAATTTTGCGGAGATAAATCTCAACGCTGACCCAGCTGGGACTCGAACCTGGGAACTACAGATTACGAGCCTGGCGCGCTACCGACTGAGCAGCCACCCTCGCCCCCTCCATGGGACAGTTATTCCAACAGAACAAATCGTCAGATTCAAGATCTTTTCCAGTGTCCAAAAATTATCAATGACGACAATTCCGTGGGTTTTTTTAAAAGTATATAAGTAAAGCCCTAAAGATAAAGAATATCTTCCTATGCAAGACTGACAAGAAGCATCAAAATATATTTTCTTTCCACATCCCTGTGCTCTTAATAGAAGCTCATTTAAAATGACACAAGATACATGCGCAGAGCACCGTTTACATCTCTGTGACGATGAAGATGCGTGCTTTTATCATCATCCAGACCTGCTTTGATCTTCACCGTCGTCCAAAGACCCTAGTTTATAACCCAGCGCGTGCTATTGAATCATTCATGAGATTATTGCTGCCGTAAGACGGCGACACTTTCCACTAACGTTAAAGCTGCTGCCATATCCTGGAAACTTTACTTTAGGCCAAAAACGAGCTCAATTAAATTTCTGAAATGTATTCCATGTAACGTTCACCTTTTGTGAAAGAGGACTTAGTCTTTGGGTTGGGTTGTTTTACCTCTGAGCGGCACTTTTTTGCACACCATAGGCTAAATGGCCGCCAGGTCACATGGACCCTGAAGGCTCAGAGAAGGTTGGGGGAGGGGACCCACTGGAACAGCTGTTGGGAGACAGATGGTAGCCTCCCGTCAAGGACATCCAGCGTGTTCTTTAATGTGCACAGGGTATGGCTCTCCCACACACGGGGCCACGGCTTAACGTCCCATCCGACGGACGGAGGCATTTCAAGCCCATCGGTGTCCCCTACTGACCGTCGTCAGGTCATGTCGAAAGAGCTTTGGTTATCATCTAATTATTGTAAAAGATGTTTGAGGCTGAATCCCAACACAGATGAAATTTTCCACTCAAAAGAGTGCCCAATATCTGTAGAAAAATACGTAGTGATAGTTCTATGCATTCTGATTACGATCCATTCAAATTTTGCCATTTAGTGCTCATTATATTCGCTTCATTATTTACCAGAAACGAAAAAAGGGAAACGTGTAAAATAATTCTAAATATAATGATATTAAGTTATGAGAAATATCAAAAATACCGATATTTTCTGAACACGTAATTTATTCGCTTATAAAACACAACAAAAGGTTTGAAGACAGAACTGAACTGAGTTGTTTTATCATCGAGAGATAATTTTCTTTGCAAACAATAGTCTAAATCAGTGGTTCTCAACCTTTTATGCTTCACGTACCCCCTGGAAATGTGTATGTAACTGGCGTACCCCTTGTATAGATAGATAAAACTATAGTTATAGTATAACAATGGGAGGAAAATAAAACATATATATCAGTGGTTCTCAACCTTTTATGCTTCACGTACCCCCTGGAAATGTGTATGTAACTGGCGTACCCCTTGTATAGATAGATAAAACTATAGTTATAGTATAACAATGGGAAGAAAATAAAACATATATATCAGTGGTTCTCAACCTTTTATGCTTCACGCACTTCCTGGAAATGTGTATGTAATTGGCGTAACCCTTGTACAGATAGATAAAACTATAGTTATAGTATAACAATGGGAATAAAATAAAACATATATATATCAGTGGTTCTCAACATTTTATGCTTCACGTACCCCCTGGAAATGTGTATGTAACTGGCGTACCCCTTGTATAGATAGATAAAACTATAGTTATAGTATAACAATGGCAATAAAATAAAACATATATATATCAGTGGTTCTCAACTTTTTATGCTTCACGTACTCCCTGGAAATGTGTATGTAACTGGCGTACCCCTTGTATAGATAGATAAAACTATAGTTATAGTATAACAATGAGAATAAAATAAAACATATATATATATCAGTGGTTCTCAACTTTTTATGCTTCACGTACTCCCTGGAAATGTGTATGTAACTGGCGTACCCCTTGTATAGATAGATAAAACTATAGTTATAGTATAACAATGGGAAAAAAATAAAACATATATATATCAGTGGTTCTCAACTTTTTATGCTTCACGTACTCCCTGGAAATGTGTATGTAACTGGCGTACCCCTTGTATAGATAGATAAAACTATAGTTATAGTATAACAATGGGAATAAAATAAAACATATATATATATCAGTGGTTCTCAACTTTTTATGCTTCACGTACTCCCTGGAAATGTGTATGTAACTGGCGTACCCCTTGTATAGATAGATAAAACTATAGTTATAGTATAACAATGGGAATAAAATAAAACATATATATATCAGTGGTTCTCAACTTTTTATGCTTCACGTACTCCCTGGAAATGTGTATGTAACTGGCGTACCCCTTGTATAGATAGATAAAACTATAGTTATAGTATAACAATGGGAATAAAATAAAACATATATATATATATCAGTGGTTCTCAACTTTTTATGCTTCACGTACTCCCTGGAAATGTGTATGTAACTGGCGTACCCCTTGTATAGATAGATAAAACTATAGTTATAGTATAACAATGGGAATAAAATAAAACATATATATATCAGTGGTTCTCAACATTTTATGCTTCACGTACTCCCTGGAAATGTGTATGTAACTGGCGTACCCCTTGTATAGATAGATAAAACTATAGTTATAGTATAACAATGGGAATAAAATAAAACGTATATATATATCAGTGGTTCTCAAATTTTTATGCTTCACGTACTCCCTGGAAATGTGTATGTAACTGGCGTACCCCTTGTATAGATAGATAAAACTATAGTTATAGTATAACAATGGGAATAAAATAAAACATATATATATATCAGTGGTTCTCAACTTTTTATGCTTCACGTACTCCCTGGAAATGTGTATGTAACTGGCGCACCCCTTGTATAGATAGATAAAACTATAGTTATAGTATAACAATGGGAATAAAATAAAACGTATATATATCAGTGGTTCTCAACTTTTTTATGCTTAACGTACTGCCTGGAAATGTGTATGTAACTGGCGCACCCCTTGTATAGATAGATAAAACTATAGTTATAGTATAACAATGGGAATAAAATAAAACGTATATATATCAGTGGTTCTCAACTTTTTTATGCTTAACGTACTGCCTGGAAATGTGTATGTAACTGGCGCACCCCTTGTATAGATAGATAAAACTATAGTTATAGTATAACAATGGGAATAAAATAAAACATATATATATCAGTGGTTCTCAACTTTTTATGCTTCACGTACCCCCTGGAAATGTGTATGTAACTGGCGTACCCCTTGTATAGATGGATAAAACTATAGTTATAGTATAACAATGGGAATAAAATAAAACATATATATATATCAGTGGTTCTCAACTTTTTATGCTTCACGTACTCCCTGGAAATGTGTATGTAACTGGCGTACCCCTTTTATAGATAGATAAAATTATAGTTATAGTATAACAATGGGAATAAAATAAAACATATATATATCAGTGGTTCTCAACATTTTATGCTTCACGTACCCCCTGGAAATGTGTATGTAACTGGCGTACCCCTTGTATAGATAGATAAAACTATAGTTATAGTATAACAATGGGAATAAAATAAAACATATATATATCAGTGGTTCTCAACTTTTTATGCTTCACGTACTCCCTGGAAATGTGTATGTAACTGGCGTACCCCTTGTATAGATAGATAAAACTATAGTTATAGTATAACAATGGGAATAAAATATATATATATATATCAGTGGTTCTCAACCTTTTATGCTTCACGTACCCCCTGGAAATGTGTATGTAACTGGCGTACCCCTTGTATAGATAGATAAAACTATAGTTATAGTATAACAATGGGAATAAAATAAAACATATATATATATCAGTGGTTTTCAACCTTTTATGCTTCACGTACCCCCTGGAAATGTGTATGTAACTGGCGTACCCCTTGTATAGATAGATAAAACTATAGTTATAGTATAACAATGGGAATAAAATAAAACATATATATATCAGTGGTTCTCAACTTTTTATGCTTCACGTACTCCCTGGAAATGTGTATGTAACTGGCGCACCCCTTGTATAGATAGATAAAACTATAGTTATAGTATAACAATGGGAATAAAATAAAATATATATATATATCAGTGGTTCTCAACTTTTTATGCTTCACGTACTCCCTGGAAATGTGTATGTAACTGGCGTACCCCCTGTATAGATAGATAAAACTATAGTTATAGTATAACAATGGGAATAAAATAAAACATATATATATATCAGTGGTTCTCAACCTTTTATGCTTCACGTACCCCCTGGAAATGTGTATGTAACTGGCGTACCCCTTGTATAGATAGATAAAACTATAGTTATAGTATAACAATGGGAAGAAAATAAAACATATATATCAGTGGTTCTCAACCTTTTATGCTTCACGCACTTCCTGGAAATGTGTATGTAATTGGCGTAACCCTTGTACAGATAGATAAAACTATAGTTATAGTATAACAATGGGAATAAAATAAAACATATATATATCAGTGGTTCTCAACATTTTATGCTTCACGTACCCCCTGGAAATGTGTATGTAACTGGCGTACCCCTTGTATAGATAGATAAAACTATAGTTATAGTATAACAATTGCAATAAAATAAAACATATATATATCAGTGGTTCTCAACTTTTTATGCTTCACGTACTCCCTGGAAATGTGTATGTAACTGGCGTACCCCTTGTATAGATAGATAAAACTATAGTTATAGTATAACAATGAGAATAAAATAAAACATATATATATATCAGTGGTTCTCAACTTTTTATGCTTCACGTACTCCCTGGAAATGTGTATGTAACTGGCGTACCCCTTGTATAGATAGATAAAACTATAGTTATAGTATAACAATGGGAAAAAAATAAAACATATATATATCAGTGGTTCTCAACTTTTTATGCTTCACGTACTCCCTGGAAATGTGTATGTAACTGGCGTACCCCTTGTATAGATAGATAAAACTATAGTTATAGTATAACAATGGGAATAAAATAAAACATATATATATATCAGTGGTTCTCAACTTTTTATGCTTCACGTACTCCCTGGAAATGTGTATGTAACTGGCGTACCCCTTGTATAGATAGATAAAACTATAGTTATAGTATAACAATGGGAATAAAATAAAACATATATATATCAGTGGTTCTCAACTTTTTATGCTTCACGTACTCCCTGGAAATGTGTATGTAACTGGCGTACCCCTTGTATAGATAGATAAAACTATAGTTATAGTATAACAATGGGAATAAAATAAAACATATATATATATATCAGTGGTTCTCAACTTTTTATGCTTCACGTACTCCCTGGAAATGTGTATGTAACTGGCGTACCCCTTGTATAGATAGATAAAACTATAGTTATAGTATAACAATGGGAATAAAATAAAACATATATATATCAGTGGTTCTCAACATTTTATGCTTCACGTACTCCCTGGAAATGTGTATGTAACTGGCGTACCCCTTGTATAGATAGATAAAACTATAGTTATAGTATAACAATGGGAATAAAATAAAACGTATATATATATCAGTGGTTCTCAACTTTTTATGCTTCACGTACTCCCTGGAAATGTGTATGTAACTGGCGTACCCCTTGTATAGATAGATAAAACTATAGTTATAGTATAACAATGGGAATAAAATAAAACATATATATATATCAGTGGTTCTCAACTTTTTATGCTTCACGTACTCCCTGGAAATGTGTATATAACTGGCGCACCCCTTGTATAGATAGATAAAACTATAGTTATAGTATAAAAATGGGAATAAAATAAAACGTATATATATCAGTGGTTCTCAACTTTTTTATGCTTAACGTACTGCCTGGAAATGTGTATGTAACTGGCGCACCCCTTGTATAGATAGATAAAACTATAGTTATAGTATAACAATGGGAATAAAATAAAACGTATATATATCAGTGGTTCTCAACTTTTTTATGCTTAACGTACTGCCTGGAAATGTGTATGTAACTGGCGCAACCCTTGTATAGATAGATAAAACTATAGTTATAGTATAACAATGGGAATAAAATAAAACATATATATATCAGTGGTTCTCAACTTTTTATGCTTCACGTACCCCCTGGAAATGTGTATGTAACTGGCGTACCCCTTGTATAGATGGATAAAACTATAGTTATAGTATAACAATGGGAATAAAATAAAACATATATATATATCAGTGGTTCTCAACTTTTTATGCTTCACGTACTCCCTGGAAATGTGTATGTAACTGGCGTACCCCTTGTATAGATAGATAAAATTATAGTTATAGTATAACAATGGGAATAAAATAAAACATATATATATCAGTGGTTCTCAACATTTTATGCTTCACGTACCCCCTGGAAATGTGTATGTAACTGGCGTACCCCTTGTATAGATAGATAAAACTATAGTTATAGTATAACAATGGGAATAAAATAAAACATATATATATCAGTGGTTCTCAACTTTTTATGCTTCACGTACTCCCTGGAAATGTGTATGTAACTGGCGTACCCCTTGTATAGATAGATAAAACTATAGTTATAGTATAACAATGGGAATAAAATATATATATATATATCAGTGGTTCTCAACCTTTTATGCTTCACGTACCCCCTGGAAATGTGTATGTAACTGGCGTACCCCTTGTATAGATAGATAAAACTATAGTTATAGTATAACAATGGGAATAAAATAAAACATATATATATATCAGTGGTTCTCAACCTTTTATGCTTCACGTACCCCCTGGAAATGTGTATGTAACTGGCGTACCCCTTGTATAGATAGATAAAACTATAGTTATAGTATAACAATGGGAATAAAATAAAACATATATATATCAGTGGTTCTCAACTTTTTATGCTTCACGTACTCCCTGGAAATGTGTATGTAACTGGCGCACCCCTTGTATAGATAGATAAAACTATAGTTATAGTATAACAATGGGAATAAAATAAAATATATATATATATCAGTGGTTCTCAACTTTTTATGCTTCACGTACTCCCTGGAAATGTGTATGTAACTGGCGTACCCCCTGTATAGATAGATAAAACTATAGTTATAGTATAACAATGGGAATAAAATAAAACATATATATATATCAGTGGTTCTCAACCTTTTATGCTTCACGTACCCCCTGGAAATGTGTATGTAACTGGCGCACCCCTTGTATAGATCGATAAAACTATAGTTATAGTATAACAATGGGAATAATATAAAACATATATATATCAGTGGTTCTCAACTTTTTATGCTTCACGTACTCCCTGGAAATGTGTATGTAACTGGCGTACCCCTTGTATAGATAGATAAAATTATAGTTATAGTATAACAATGGGAATAAAATAAAACATATATATATCAGTGGTTCTCAACTTTTTATGCTTCACGTACTCCCTGGAAATGTGTATGTAACTGGCGTACCCCTTGTATAGATAGATAAAACTATAGTTATAGTATAACAATGGGAATAAAATAAAACATATATATATCAGTGGTTCTCAACTTTTTATGCTTGACGTACTCCCTGGAAATGTGTATGTAACTGGCGTACCCCTTGTATAGATAGATAAAACTATAGTTATAGTATAACAATGGGAATAAAATAAAACATATATATATATCAGTGGTTCTCAACTTCTTATGCTTCACGTACTCCCTGGAAATGTGTATGTAACTGGCGTACCCCTTGTATAGATAGATAAAACTATAGTTATAGTATAACAATGGGAATAAAATAAAACATATATATATCAGTGGTTCTCAACTTTTTATGCTTCACGTACTCCCTGGAAATGTGTATGTAACTGGCGCGCCCCTTGTATAGATAGATAAAACTATAGTTATAGTATAACAATGGGAATAAAATAAAACATATATATATCAGTGGTTCTCAACTTTTTATGCTTCACGTACTCCATGGAAATGTGTATGTAACTGGCGCACCCCTTGTATAGATAGATAAAACTATAGTTATAGTATAACAATGGGAATAAAATAAAACATATATATATCAGTGGTTCTCAACTTTTTATGCTTCACGTACTCCCTGGAAATGTGCATGTAACTGGCGTACCCCTTGTATAGATAGATAAAACTATAGTTATAGTATAACAATGGGAATAAAATAAAACATATATATATATAAGTGGTTCTCAACTTTTTATGCTTCACGTACACCCTGGAAATGTGTATGTAACTGGCGTACCCCTTGTATAGATAGATAAAACTATAGTTATAGTATAACAATGGGAATAAAATAAAACATATATATATCAGTGGTTCTCAACTTTTTATGCTTCACGTACTCCCTGGAAATGTGTATGTAACTGGCGTACCCCTTGTATAGATAGATAAAACTATAGTTATAGTATAACAATGGGAATAAAATAAAACATATATATATCAGTGGTTCTCAACTTTTTATGCTTCACGTACTCCCTGGAAATGTGTATGTAACTGGCGCACCCCTTGTATAGATAGATAAAACTATAGTTATAGTATAACAATGGGAATAAAATAAAACATATATATATATCAGTGGTTCTCAACTTTTTATGCTTCACGTACTCCCTGGAAATGTGTATGTAACTGGCGTACCCCTTGTATAGATAGATAAAACTATAGTTATAGTATAACAATGGGAATAAAATAAAACATATATATATCAGTGGTTCTCAACTTTTTATGCTTCACGTACTCCCTGGAAATGTGTATGTAACTGGCGTACCCCTTGTATAGATAGATAAAACTATAGTTATAGTATAACAATGGGAATAAAATAAAACATATATATATATCAGTGGTTCTCAACTTTTTATGCTTCACGTACTCCCTGGAAATGTGTATGTAACTGGCGCACCCCTTGTATAGATAGATAAAACTATAGTTATAGTATAACAATGGGAATAAAATAAAACATATATATATCAGTGGTTCTCAACTTTTTATGCTTCACGTACTCCCTGGAAATGTGTATGTAACTGGCGTACCCCTTGTATAGATAGATAAAACTATAGTTATAGTATAACAATGGGAATAAAATAAAACATATATATATATCAGTGGTTCTCAACTTTTTATGCTTCACGTACTCCCTGGAAATGTGTATGTAACTGGCGCACCCCTTGTATAGATAGATAAAACTATAGTTATAGTATAATAATGGGAATAAAATAAAACATATACATATCAGTGGTTCTCAACCTTTTATGCTTCACGTACCCCCTGGAAATGTGTATGTAACTGGCGTACCCCTTGTATAGATAGATAAAACTATAGTTATAGTATAACAATGGGAATAAAATAAAACATATACATATCAGTGGTTCTCAACTTTTTATACTTCACGTACTCCCTGGAAATGTGTATGAAATTGGCATACCCCTTGTATAGATAGATAAAACTATAGTTATAGTATAACAATGGGAATAAAATAAAACATATATATATCAGTGGTTCTCAACTTTTTATACTTCACGTACTCCCTGGAAATGTGTATGAAATTGGCATACCCCTTGTATAGATAGATAAAACTATAGTTATAGTATAACAATGGGAATAAAATAAAACATATACATATCAGTGGTTCTCAACCTTTTATGCTTCACGTACCCCCTGGAAATGTGTATGTAACTGGCGTACCCCTTGTATAGATAGATAAAACTATAGTTATAGTATAACAATGGGAAGAAAATAAAACATATATATCAGTGGTTCTCAACCTTTTATGCTTCACGTACCCCCTGGAAATGTGTATGTAACTGGCGTACCCCTTGTATAGATAGATAAAACTATAGTTATAGTATAACAATGGAAATAAAATAAAACATATATATATCAGTGGTTCTCAACTTTTTATACTTCACGTACTCCCTGGAAATGTGTATGAAATTGGCATACCCCTTGTATAGATATATAAAACTATAGTTATAGTATAACAATGGGAATAAAATAAAACATATACATATCAATGGTTCTCAACCTTTTATGCTTCACGTACCCCCTGGAAATGTGTATGTAACTGGCGTACCCCTTGTATAGATAGATAAAACTATAGTTATAGTATAACAATGGGAAGAAAATAAAACATATATATCAGTGGTTCTCAAACTTTTATGCTTCACGTACCCCCTGGAAATGTGTATGTAACTGGCGTACCCCTTGTATAGATAGATAAAACTATAGTTATAGTATAACAATGGAAATAAAATAAAACATATATATCAGTGGTTCTCAACCTTTTATGCTTCACGTACCCCCTGGAAATGTGTATGTAACTGGCGTACGACTTGTATAGATAGATAAAACTATAGTTATAGTATAACAATGGGAAGAAAATATAACATATATATCAGTGGTTCTCAACCTTTTATGCTTCACGTACCCCCTGGAAATGTGTATGTAACTGGCGTACCCCTTGTATAGATAGATAAAACTATAGTTATAGTGTAACAATGGAAAAAAAATAAAACATATATATCAGTGGTTCCAACTTTTTATGCTTCACGTACCCCCTGGAAATGTGTATGTAACTGGTCCCTTGTATAGATAGATAAAACTATAGTTATAGTATAACAATGGGAAGAAAATAAAACATATATATCAGTGGTTCTCATCCTTTTATGCTTCACGTACCCCCTGGAAATGTGTATGTAACTGGCGTACCCCTTGTATAGATAGATAAAACTATAGTTATAGTATAACAATGGGAAGAAAATAAAACATATATATCAGTGGTTCTCAACCGTTTATGCTTCACGTACCCCCTGGAAATGTGTATGTAACTGGCGTACCCCTTGCATAGATAGATAAAACTATAGTTATAGTATAACAATGGGAATAAAATAAAACTTATATATCAGTGGTTCTCAACCTTTTATGCTTCACGTACCCCCTGGAAATGTGTATGTAACTGGCGTACCCTTTGTATAGATAGATAAAACTATAGTTATAGTATAACAATGGGAAGAAAATAAAACATATTTATCAGTGGTTCTCAGCTAAGTCGTGGAACAGAGGAGGATTCAGGTATTAAAAGGCCTAAGGCCTGGAACAGAGGGGGATTCAGATATAAGAAGACCTAGGTCCTGGAACAGAGGAGGTTTCAGGAATTAAATGACCTAGAGCCTGGAGCAGAAAAGGATTCAGTTATTAAAAGACCTGGGTCCTGGAACAGAGGAGGATTCAGCTATTAAAAGATCTAGGTCGTGGAACTGAGGAGGATTCAGGTATTAATAGGCCAAAGGCCTGGAACAGAGCAGGATTCAGGTATTAAATGACCTAGGGTCTAGAACAGAGGGAGATTCAGGTATTAAAAGACCTAGGGACTGGAGCAGAGTAGGATTCAGGTATTAAGTAACCTAGGGCCTGGAACAGAGGGAGATTCAGATATTAAAAAACATAGGGCCTGGAGCAGAGTAGGATTCAGGTATTAAAAGATCTAGGTCGTGGAACAGAGGAGGATTCAGGTATTAAAAGATCTAGGTCGTGGAACAGAGTAGGATTCAGGTATTAAAAGATCTAGGTCGTGGAACAGAGGAGGATTCAGGTATTAAAAGATCTAGGTCGTGGAACAGAGGAGGATTCAGGTATTAAAAGATCTAGGTCGTGGAACAGAGTAGGATTCAGGTATTAAAAGATCTAGGTCGTGGAACAGAGGAGGATTCAGGTATTAAAAGATCTAGGTCGTGGAACAGAGGAGGATTCAGGTATTAAAAGATCTAGGTCGTGGAACAGAGGAGGATTCAGGTATTAAAAGATCTAGGTCGTGGAACAGAGGAGGATTCAGGTATTAAAAGATCTAGGTCGTGGAACAGAGGAGGATTCAGGTATTAAAAGATCTAGGTCGTGGAACAGAGGACGATTCAGGTATTAAAAGATCTAGGTCGTGGAACAGAGGAGGATTCAGGTATTAAAAGATCTAGGTCGTGGAACAGAGGAGGATTCAGGTATTAAAAGATCTAGGTCGTGGAACAGAGTAGGATTCAGGTATTAAAAGATCTAGGTCGTGGAACAGAGGAGGATTCAGGTATTAAAAGATCTAGGTCGTGGAACAGAGGACGATTCAGGTATTAAAAGATCTAGGTCGTGGAACAGAGGAGGATTCAGGTATTAAAAGATCTAGGTCGTGGAACAGAGGAGGATTCAGGTATTAAAAGATCTAGGTCGTGGAACAGAGGAGGATTCAGGTATTAAAAGATCTAGGTCGTGGAACAGAGGAGGATTCAGGTATTAAAAGATCTAGGTCGTGGAACAGAGGAGGATTCAGGTATTAAAAGATCTAGGTCGTGGAACAGAGGAGGATTCAGGTATTAAAAGATCTAGGTCGTGGAACAGAGGAGGATTCAGGTATTAAAAGATCTAGGTCGTGGAACAGAGGAGGATTCAGGTATTAAAAGATCTAGGTCGTGGAACAGAGGAGGATTCAGGTATTAAAAGATCTAGGTCGTGGAACAGAGTAGGATTCAGGTATTAAAAGATCTAGGTCGTGGAACAGAGGAGGATTCAGGTATTAAAAGATCTAGGTCGTGGAACAGAGGAGGATTCAGGTATTAAAAGATCTAGGTCGTGGAACAGAGGAGGATTCAGGTATTAAAAGATCTAGGTCGTGGAACAGAGGAGGATTCAGGTATTAAAAGATCTAGGTCGTGGAACAGAGTAGGATTCAGGTATTAAAAGATCTAGGTCGTGGAACAGAGGAGGATTCAGGTATTAAAAGATCTAGGTCGTGGAACAGAGGAGGATTCAGGTATTAAAAGATCTAGGTCGTGGAACAGAGGAGGATTCAGGTATTAAAAGATCTAGGTCGTGGAACAGAGGAGGATTCAGGTATTAAAAGATCTAGGTCGTGGAACAGAGGAGGATTCAGGTATTAAAAGATCTAGGTCGTGGAACAGAGGAGGATTCAGGTATTAAAAGATCTAGGTCGTGGAACAGAGGAGGATTCAGGTATTAAAAGATCTAGGTCGTGGAACAGAGTAGGATTCAGGTATTAAAAGATCTAGGTCGTGGAACAGAGGAGGATTCAGGTATTAAAAGATCTAGGTCGTGGAACAGAGGAGGATTCAGGTATTAAAAGATCTAGGTCGTGGAACAGAGGAGGATTCAGGTATTAAAAGATCTAGGTCGTGGAACAGAGTAGGATTCAGGTATTAAAAGATCTAGGTCGTGGAACAGAGGAGGATTCAGGTATTAAAAGATCTAGGTCGTGGAACAGAGGAGGATTCAGGTATTAAAAGATCTAGGTCGTGGAACAGAGGAGGATTCAGGTATTAAAAGATCTAGGTCGTGGAACAGAGTAGGATTCAGGTATTAAAAGATCTAGGTCGTGGAACAGAGGAGGATTCAGGTATTAAAAGATCTAGGTCGTGGAACAGAGGAGGATTCAGGTATTAAAAGATCTAGGTCGTGGAACAGAGGAGGATTCAGGTATTAAAAGATCTAGGTCGTGGAACAGAGGAGGATTCAGGTATTAAAAGATCTAGGTCGTGGAACAGAGGAGGATTCAGGTATTAAAAGATCTAGGTCGTGGAACAGAGTAGGATTCAGGTATTAAAAGATCTAGGTCGTGGAACAGAGGAGGATTCAGGTATTAAAAGATCTAGGTCGTGGAACAGAGGAGGATTCAGGTATTAAAAGATCTAGGTCGTGGAACAGAGTAGGATTCAGGTATTAAAAGATCTAGGTCGTGGAACAGAGGAGGATTCAGGTATTAAAAGATCTAGGTCGTGGAACAGAGGAGGATTCAGGTATTAAAAGATCTAGGTCGTGGAACAGAGGAGGATTCAGGTATTAAAAGATCTAGGTCGTGGAACAGAGTAGGATTCAGGTATTAAAAGATCTAGGTCGTGGAACAGAGGAGGATTCAGGTATTAAAAGATCTAGGTCGTGGAACAGAGGAGGATTCAGGTATTAAAAGATCTAGGTCGTGGAACAGAGGAGGATTCAGGTATTAAAAGATCTAGGTCGTGGAACAGAGGAGGATTCAGGTATTAAAAGATCTAGGTCGTGGAACAGAGGAGGATTCAGGTATTAAAAGATCTAGGTCGTGGAACAGAGGAGGATTCAGGTATTAAAAGATCTAGGTCGTGGAACAGAGGAGGATTCAGGTATTAAAAGATCTAGGTCGTGGAACAGAGGAGGATTCAGGTATTAAAAGATCTAGGTCGTGGAACAGAGGAGGATTCAGGTATTAAAAGATCTAGGTCGTGGAACAGAGGAGGATTCAGGTATTAAAAGATCTAGGTCGTGGAACAGAGGAGGATTCAGGTATTAAAAGATCTAGGTCGTGGAACAGAGTAGGATTCAGGTATTAAAAGATCTAGGTCGTGGAACAGAGGAGGATTCAGGTATTAAAAGATCTAGGTCGTGGAACAGAGGAGGATTCAGGTATTAAAAGATCTAGGTCGTGGAACAGAGGAGGATTCAGGTATTAAAAGATCTAGGTCGTGGAACAGAGGAGGATTCAGGTATTAAAAGATCTAGGTCGTGGAACAGAGGAGGATTCAGGTATTAAAAGATCTAGGTCGTGGAACAGAGGAGGATTCAGGTATTAAAAGATCTAGGTCGTGGAACAGAGGAGGATTCAGGTATTAAAAGATCTAGGTCGTGGAACAGAGTAGGATTCAGGTATTAAAAGATCTAGGTCGTGGAACAGAGGAGGATTCAGGTATTAAAAGATCTAGGTCGTGGAACAGAGGAGGATTCAGGTATTAAAAGATCTAGGTCGTGGAACAGAGGAGGATTCAGGTATTAAAAGATCTAGGTCGTGGAACAGAGGAGGATTCAGGTATTAAAAGATCTAGGTCGTGGAACAGAGGAGGATTCAGGTATTAAAAGATCTAGGTCGTGGAACAGAGGAGGATTCAGGTATTAAAAGATCTAGGTCGTGGAACAGAGGAGGATTCAGGTATTAAAAGATCTAGGTCGTGGAACAGAGGAGGATTCAGGTATTAAAAGATCTAGGTCGTGGAACAGAGTAGGATTCAGGTATTAAAAGATCTAGGTCGTGGAACAGAGGAGGATTCAGGTATTAAAAGATCTAGGTAGTGGAACAGAGGAGGATTCAGGTATTAAAAGATCTAGGTCGTGGAACAGAGGAGGATTCAGGTATTAAAAGATCTAGGTCGTGGAACAGAGGAGGATTCAGGTATTAAAAGATCTAGGTCGTGGAACAGAGGAGGATTCAGGTATTAAAAGATCTAGGTCGTGGAACAGAGGAGGATTCAGGTATTAAAAGATCTAGGTCGTGGAACAGAGGAGGATTCAGGTATTAAAAGATCTAGGTCGTGGAACAGAGGAGGATTCAGGTATTAAAAGATCTAGGTCGTGGAACAGAGTAGGATTCAGGTATTAAAAGATCTAGGTCGTGGAACAGAGGAGGATTCAGGTATTAAAAGATCTAGGTCGTGGAACAGAGGAGGATTCAGGTATTAAAAGATCTAGGTCGTGGAACAGAGGAGGATTCAGGTATTAAAAGATCTAGGTCGTGGAACAGAGTAGGATTCAGGTATTAAAAGATCTAGGTCGTGGAACAGAGGAGGATTCAGGTATTAAAAGATCTAGGTCGTGGAACAGAGGAGGATTCAGGTATTAAAAGATCTAGGTCGTGGAACAGAGGAGGATTCAGGTATTAAAAGATCTAGGTCGTGGAACAGAGTAGGATTCAGGTATTAAAAGATCTAGGTCGTGGAACAGAGGAGGATTCAGGTATTAAAAGATCTAGGTCGTGGAACAGAGGAGGATTCAGGTATTAAAAGATCTAGGTCGTGGAACAGAGTAGGATTCAGGTATTAAAAGATCTAGGTCGTGGAACAGAGGAGGATTCAGGTATTAAAAGATCTAGGTCGTGGAACAGAGGAGGATTCAGGTATTAAAAGATCTAGGTCGTGGAACAGAGGAGGATTCAGGTATTAAAAGATCTAGGTCGTGGAACAGAGGAGGATTCAGGTATTAAAAGATCTAGGTCGTGGAACAGAGTAGGATTCAGGTATTAAAAGATCTAGGTCGTGGAACAGAGGAGGATTCAGGTATTAAAAGATCTAGGTCGTGGAACAGAGGAGGATTCAGGTATTAAAAGATCTAGGTCGTGGAACAGAGGAGGATTCAGGTATTAAAAGATCTAGGTCGTGGAACAGAGTAGGATTCAGGTATTAAAAGATCTAGGTCGTGGAACAGAGGAGGATTCAGGTATTAAAAGATCTAGGTCGTGGAACAGAGGAGGATTCAGGTATTAAAAGATCTAGGTCGTGGAACAGAGGAGGATTCAGGTATTAAAAGATCTAGGTCGTGGAACAGAGGAGGATTCAGGTATTAAAAGATCTAGGTCGTGGAACAGAGGAGGATTCAGGTATTAAAAGATCTAGGTCGTGGAACAGAGGAGGATTCAGGTATTAAAAGATCTAGGTCGTGGAACAGAGGAGGATTCAGGTATTAAAAGATCTAGGTCGTGGAACAGAGGAGGATTCAGGTATTAAAAGATCTAGGTCGTGGAACAGAGGAGGATTCAGGTATTAAAAGATCTAGGTCGTGGAACAGAGGAGGATTCAGGTATTAAAAGATCTAGGTCGTGGAACAGAGGAGGATTCAGGTATTAAAAGATCTAGGTCGTGGAACAGAGTAGGATTCAGGTATTAAAAGATCTAGGTCGTGGAACAGAGGAGGATTCAGGTATTAAAAGATCTAGGTCGTGGAACAGAGGAGGATTCAGGTATTAAAAGATCTAGGTCGTGGAACAGAGGAGGATTCAGGTATTAAAAGATCTAGGTCGTGGAACAGAGGAGGATTCAGGTATTAAAAGATCTAGGTCGTGGAACAGAGGAGGATTCAGGTATTAAAAGATCTAGGTCGTGGAACAGAGGAGGATTCAGGTATTAAAAGATCTAGGTCGTGGAACAGAGGAGGATTCAGGTATTAAAAGATCTAGGTCGTGGAACAGAGTAGGATTCAGGTATTAAAAGATCTAGGTCGTGGAACAGAGGAGGATTCAGGTATTAAAAGATCTAGGTCGTGGAACAGAGGAGGATTCAGGTATTAAAAGATCTAGGTCGTGGAACAGAGGAGGATTCAGGTATTAAAAGATCTAGGTCGTGGAACAGAGGAGGATTCAGGTATTAAAAGATCTAGGTCGTGGAACAGAGGAGGATTCAGGTATTAAAAGATCTAGGTCGTGGAACAGAGGAGGATTCAGGTATTAAAAGATCTAGGTCGTGGAACAGAGGAGGATTCAGGTATTAAAAGATCTAGGTCGTGGAACAGAGGAGGATTCAGGTATTAAAAGATCTAGGTCGTGGAACAGAGTAGGATTCAGGTATTAAAAGATCTAGGTCGTGGAACAGAGGAGGATTCAGGTATTAAAAGATCTAGGTAGTGGAACAGAGGAGGATTCAGGTATTAAAAGATCTAGGTCGTGGAACAGAGGAGGATTCAGGTATTAAAAGATCTAGGTCGTGGAACAGAGGAGGATTCAGGTATTAAAAGATCTAGGTCGTGGAACAGAGGAGGATTCAGGTATTAAAAGATCTAGGTCGTGGAACAGAGGAGGATTCAGGTATTAAAAGATCTAGGTCGTGGAACAGAGGAGGATTCAGGTATTAAAAGATCTAGGTCGTGGAACAGAGGAGGATTCAGGTATTAAAAGATCTAGGTCGTGGAACAGAGGAGGATTCAGGTATTAAAAGATCTAGGTCGTGGAACAGAGGAGGATTCAGGTATTAAAAGATCTAGGTCGTGGAACAGAGGAGGATTCAGGTATTAAAAGATCTAGGTCGTGGAACAGAGTAGGATTCAGGTATTAAAAGATCTAGGTCGTGGAACAGAGGAGGATTCAGGTATTAAAAGATCTAGGTCGTGGAACAGAGGAGGATTCAGGTATTAAAAGATCTAGGTCGTGGAACAGAGGAGGATTCAGGTATTAAAAGATCTAGGTCGTGGAACAGAGGAGGATTCAGGTATTAAAAGATCTAGGTCGTGGAACAGAGGAGGATTCAGGTATTAAAAGATCTAGGTCGTGGAACAGAGGAGGATTCAGGTATTAAAAGATCTAGGTCGTGGAACAGAGGAGGATTCAGGTATTAAAAGATCTAGGTCGTGGAACAGAGGAGGATTCAGGTATTAAAAGATCTAGGTCGTGGAACAGAGGAGGATTCAGGTATTAAAAGATCTAGGTCGTGGAACAGAGGAGGATTCAGGTATTAAAAGATCTAGGTCGTGGAACAGAGGAGGATTCAGGTATTAAAAGATCTAGGTCGTGGAACAGAGGAGGATTCAGGTATTAAAAGATCTAGGTCGTGGAACAGAGGAGGATTCAGGTATTAAAAGATCTAGGTCGTGGAACAGAGTAGGATTCAGGTATTAAAAGATCTAGGTCGTGGAACAGAGGAGGATTCAGGTATTAAAAGATCTAGGTCGTGGAACAGAGGAGGATTCAGGTATTAAAAGATCTAGGTCGTGGAACAGAGGAGGATTCAGGTATTAAAAGATCTAGGTCGTGGAACAGAGGAGGATTCAGGTATTAAAAGATCTAGGTCGTGGAACAGAGGAGGATTCAGGTATTAAAAGATCTAGGTCGTGGAACAGAGTAGGATTCAGGTATTAAAAGATCTAGGTCGTGGAACAGAGGAGGATTCAGGTATTAAAAGATCTAGGTCGTGGAACAGAGGAGGATTCAGGTATTAAAAGATCTAGGTCGTGGAACAGAGGAGGATTCAGGTATTAAAAGATCTAGGTCGTGGAACAGAGGAGGATTCAGGTATTAAAAGATCTAGGTCGTGGAACAGAGGAGGATTCAGGTATTAAAAGATCTAGGTCGTGGAACAGAGGAGGATTCAGGTATTAAAAGATCTAGGTCGTGGAACAGAGGAGGATTCAGGTATTAAAAGATCTAGGTCGTGGAACAGAGGAGGATTCAGGTATTAAAAGATCTAGGTCGTGGAACAGAGTAGGATTCAGGTATTAAAAGATCTAGGTCGTGGAACAGAGGAGGATTCAGGTATTAAAAGATCTAGGTCGTGGAACAGAGGAGGATTCAGGTATTAAAAGATCTAGGTCGTGGAACAGAGGAGGATTCAGGTATTAAAAGATCTAGGTCGTGGAACAGAGGAGGATTCAGGTATTAAAAGATCTAGGTCGTGGAACAGAGGAGGATTCAGGTATTAAAAGATCTAGGTCGTGGAACAGAGGAGGATTCAGGTATTAAAAGATCTAGGTCGTGGAACAGAGGAGGATTCAGGTATTAAAAGATCTAGGTCGTGGAACAGAGGAGGATTCAGGTATTAAAAGATCTAGGTCGTGGAACAGAGGAGGATTCAGGTATTAAAAGATCTAGGTCGTGGAACAGAGGAGGATTCAGGTATTAAAAGATCTAGGTCGTGGAACAGAGGAGGATTCAGGTATTAAAAGATCTAGGTCGTGGAACAGAGTAGGATTCAGGTATTAAAAGGCCTAAGGCCTGGAGCAGAGTAAGATTCAAGTATTAAAAGATCTAGGTCTTGGAACAGAGGAGGATTCAGGTATTAATTGACCTAGGGCCCGGAACAGAAAAGGATTGAAGTATTAAAAGATCTAGGGAGGGTTCAAGTATTATAAGACCTAGGTCCTTCTAATACCTAAATCCTCCTCTGCATTCAAAATATTCTGTCATTAGATACCAATGTTATTGAACATATCGTAATAAATCTTAAAGCACTCCCCCATTTGAAATGTCACATTAAATTCACCCCACATTAAATCTCACTCTCAGTCACTGTCAAAGTGCTTAATAGATTTGTATACGGTCCCTTTTGTCTCATCTGCTCAAGTTGACGTTAACTGTAGATTCAGTGATGCTGTTCATCCGATTCCCATCGCACATCATCCTCTGAAATTGGCTTAAGTAGTGAGAATATCAACGTGTTAAGGACATGCGTTGACTTCCATCGTTGTTAGCGAATGTATTGGTTCAAACAGAGAATTAGAAACCACTTAGGTGTCGCTGATTTGATTTCACCGATGTGTGTATACAGTCACAACTACCGCTTGTACAAGCTCTGCCCTCAATCCAATCCATTCACAAGATTCAGATTTGGTGTTATTCTCTTTCGACACATCGTCTTATCGAGGTTCTTTTATGTTAGATAAAGATATTATTGGGAAAGGGAAAATATTTCTGATGCTCTACGATGTTTTCTTCTCTCCTTCGAGAACGTTTGGAGGTACAGTCGCTCAAAACAATATCCGAACACTATGGTTGATTACAGAATTTAGAAAAAAATATCTGCCAACGATTATTTTAGAAGTTAGTGATCTGGCAACCTTCGTGTCACGTGATTACAGAATTCAGAAAAAATATCTGGAGCGTGTACAGTTGTACAGTCAAACTGGAGCGTGTGCAGTAACTGCACACGCTCCAGTTTGCTGTGAACGGTAACTGCACACGCTCAATATTTCCGTGAGTGAGCCCACACGATCCAGGTCTTTGTGAGCTCACACGATCCAATGTGCTGTGAACATTAACCATAACCGCTCCAGTTTGCTGTGAACGGTAACTGCACACACTCAACATTTCCGTGAGTGAGCCCACACGATCCAGGTCTTTGTGAGCTCACACGATCCAATGTGCTGTGAACATTAACCATAACCGCTCCAGTTTGCTGTGAACGGTAACTGCACACGCTCCATATTCATTGCATTATATATTCATACGCATTATATATATTAAAAAATATCCGAACACTATGGTTGATTACAGAATTCAGAAAAAATATCTGGCAACTTTTTTTAGAAGTTAGTGATCTGGCAACCTTCATGTACTGTACAAAACAAATTATCTCTGTAGTCACTTTGACAGTATATGGACTGGGTTATACTGAAGGAACTGTACTCTTTTATGACTCTTTCAGAGCCTCGTGAATACATTCAAGCTGTTGTCACTAGTGCTGACCAGGTTTCAGCAGCTCACAGTGAACAATTCCACGAGTTGTCCACCATACGGGGCGGGGGTGGCTCAGTCGGTAGCGCGCCAGGCTCGTAATCTGTAGTTCCCAGGTTCGAGTCCCAGCTGGGTCAGCGTTGAGATTTATCTCCGCAAAATTCCCCGCCCTGCCCACGGTCAGTTGTGGACACCGATGTGCTTGGAAAGGCCGCCGTCCGTCGGATGGGACGTTAAGCCGTGGCCCCGTGTGCGGGAGAACCATACCCTGTGCACGTTAAAGAACACGCTGGATGGCCTTGACGGGAGGCTACCATCTATCTCCCAACAGCTGTTCCAGTGGGTCCCATCCCCCAACCTTCTCTGAGCCTTAGGGGTCCATGTGACCTGGCCATTTAGCCCATGGTGTGCAAAAAAGTCCCGCTCAGAGGTAAAACAACCCAACTATGTAAATAAGATGCGGGTAGTTGTCCTGGCACGGCATTAACGTCATCTATCGACTATTTCTTTAACTAAATGCTAATTATTTAATGACACATAAACGGAAAGAACTTGGTTGGTTACCTGATGTTAGGAGACAGATGGAAGACTCCCATCAAGACAATCCAACGTGTTCTTTAACGTGTACCGGGGTATGTCTCTCCTGCACACAGGCCACGGCTCAACGTCCCATCCGACAGACGACGGCCTATCCAAGCCAAACTTTATCGAGATGAGAGTTAGGAGTGATAAATCTCAACGCTGTTACAGTTGGGACTCGAACCTAGAAACTACAGATTACGATCCTTGCGTACTATAGCGACTGAGCCAATTCCCGTCCCTGGTACTACGGAAATCATCTCTTTGTTGAACACAGAGCAGAAGTACCAAAAAATTTGCATCTTTCGTGCCCAAATGTCTGAGAGTTTATATTTGTCTATTGTTGTTCGTTTGCGAAAAAAATATATGTATTATTTTCACTTTTCAACCGTAGATATTCGTTCTTAACTAAAACTTGAAACATTTCTTTTAATGTATCCTGAGGTGTATTTTTTAAGGAATTCTTCAGAAAATTTGGTTGTAAATTATCCGCTTGGTTGTAATCTTCCTCACTGAATAGAAAATGGCCAATAGTGCATATGAGCGGCACCTGGGGGGAAATTATGAGACTACCCGTCGAATCATTGGTTGGTTGATAAGACTTTGACCAATGATCTATAAGAACTGCCAAAGGGTCAACTGCGCAGTCTCATAATCTTCCTAAAGTTTTCCTGTGAAGCTACTGAAAATAGTCAGATGTTACGCTTGCTTAGTGCAGTACTTTCCAAAGGGTTGGGCGTGAACCCTTTGGAGGGATATGACTAGTTGGTTAGGGAAGAGGGATATGACTAGTTGGCTAAGGAGGAGGGATATGACTAGTTGGTTAGGGAGGAGGGATATGACTAGTTGGTTAGGGAAGAGGGATATGACTAGTTGGCTAAGGAGGAGGGATATGACTAGTTGGTTAGGGAGGAGGGATATGACTAGTTGGTTAGGGAGGAGGGATATGACTGGTTGGTTAGGGAGGAG
This sequence comes from Ryuthela nishihirai, assembly GCA_038380435.1. NCBI lineage: Eukaryota > Metazoa > Arthropoda > Arachnida > Araneae > Heptathelidae > Ryuthela > Ryuthela nishihirai. Next base: position 133,161,404 of record JAWZYU010000001.1, on the reverse strand, counting down.
GGATATGACTGGTTAATTAGGGAGGAGGGATAGGACTGGTTGGTTAGGGAGGAGGGATAGGACTGGTTAGTTAGGTAGGAGGGATATGACTGGTTAGTTAGGGAGGAGGTATATTCTAGAAATGGTTTATGTTAAAATTGAATCAATTGTAATTCTGAAAATCGTTGTTAACTTCATTTGTTATTAGCAACAGTCTTTGAGCGTTCCCTCAGCTTAGATCTCTCCGTTCACCTAAAAGCTTTCTTCAGCCATTGCATCTCTTGCACGATTTTAATTTCGACATTGCAAACGGTAGCTGGTGGTTTTTCATAATTGGTAATATTATCATGTCCATTTTGAATTGTGTTTCCCTTCCCGCCACTGTCGTTCACTGGACAGCTGTTGGGGAGACTTTGCGCGGCGGAGGTGGCTCGGTCGCTAGCCCGCCAGGCTTGCAATCTGCGGTTCACAGGTTCCAGTTCCACTGGTCAGCGTTGAGATTTCTCGCCCTCTTCTCAGTCAGTAGGGGACACCGATGGACTTGGAAAGGCCACCTTCACACGCGGATGTAGGATGGGATGTTAAGCCGTGGCCCCGTGTGCAGAATAGCCATACCTTATGCACGTTAAAACACGCCTTGATGGGAGGCTACCATCTGTCTCCTTGCATATGTCCAGTGGATTCTTTCCCTCAATCTTGGTCATTTAGTCCACTGTGCGCAAAAAAAGTGTCGCTCAGAGGTAAAACAACCCAACCTTTGACACTGCACATATATTTTGGGGAGAGCGATGATACTGAAAGTTGAGCGTGGGGGGGGGAGGGGCGATAAAATCTCTGCTAAGCTGAGGGAACGCTATTATGGAAAGTTGGATTTGGTTGTTTTACCTCTGAGAGGCACTTTTTTGTACACCATGGGCTAAATTTATGTGGCCAGGTCACATGAACCCCAAAGGCTCAGAGAAGGTTGAGGGAGGAGACCCACTGGAACAGCTGTTGGGAGACGGATGGTCGCCTCTTGTCAAGGCCATCTAGTGTGTTCTTTAACGTGCACAGGGTATGGCTCTCCCGCACACGGGGCCACGGCTTAACGTCTCATCCGACGGACGGCGGCCTTTCCAAACTCATCTGTGTCCCCTACTGACCGTGGGCAGGGCGGGGAAATTTGCGGAGATAAATCTCAACGCTGATCCAGCTGGAACTTGAATCTGGGAACTGCAGATTACGAGTCTGGCACGCTACCGACTGAGCCACCCCTGGAAAGTTGGAAAGCCACTGGCTTAGTCAACCTGTTCCATTTCAACCTTCATTATGGCGATTTATTTCGTTTTCAGGAATTCAGTGAGAAAACTTTTGCTATGAATGAATCATTCCTTTTATATTTCCCCTTAATATGGGGCGGGGGTGGCTCAGTCGGTAGCGCGCCAGGCTCGTAATCTGTAGTTCCCAGGTTCGAGTCCCAGCTGGGTCAGCGTTCAGATTTATCTCCGCAAAAATCCCCGCCCTGCCCACGGTCAGTAGGGGACACCGATGGGCTTGGAAAGGCCGCCGTCCGTCGGATGGGACGTTAATCCGTGGCCCCTTGTGCGGGAGAGCCATACCCTGTGCACGTTAAAGAACACGCTGGATGGCCTTGACGGGAGGTTACCATCTATCTACCAACAGCTGTTCCAGTGGGTCCCCTCCCCCAACCTTCTCTGAGCCTTCGGGGTCCTTGTGACCTGGCCATTTAGCCCATGGTGTGCAAAAAAGTGCCGCTCAGAGGTAAAACAACCAAACCCCTTAATATTGCCTACCCTCCGTTTCGTTGTTCATTCAATTACAAAAGATACTCCTTACCAAAAAAAAAGTAGCTTTGTTTGCAAAAAGCAGGCTTAACTTTATGATCGAAATTTAATCATAAAGTTTTTTTTTTTTTACTATTTCTGCTTGATGTAAATTAGGAAAGTTTAAAGTTTTCTCTCGTGTGCAAAGATATCGAAATCTACATTTTTCGTTTATTGATTAATAACGCCGGCAACAGAAACTATAAACGTTTTTCTACCGTCCGTTTTGAATATGGGGTTTGCATTTTGTAAAGCAAACCGAACTCTTTAATTAGTATAACTTCCCTCTAATCAAGCACTTTAAGCGCTTTAAAAAGGAACTCAATTTCGTCGTTACACTTTGCAATCGTTTATCGTAAAATTAAGAAGAAATCTGCGCTTTTAAAGTTAATTAAACAATGAGAATTATTGAAATTGAAGTTAAATTACTGATCCGAACCAACAGGTTAAGACATTATCGTAATAGCTCCTTCGGAATTATAATATTGGAATTAAATTCAGCAGCTTAATCTACATTCAACATAATTAATTAATTAATTTATCTTATGTTTTTGACTCTGTTCTTCAATGATTTAATTCGACTTCTGAATTACTTGGTGTGTAGTTAGCGTTAGTGTGAGTTAGGAAAGAAAATGAAAGGGAATGATTTATTTGAACTAGCTTTGAAAATTATCAATGAATGTTTGTCATTTGTTTTTTAATTTTCATTATTTCGTATGTTTTAATCTTACTTTCAAAATAGTTGACATTACCGTGTGTGATAGAAAATGATACAGATTTGAAATACTAAGTGAAAGCTTTTCAGATTTTTAGAGTTTCCTTGTTTTGTAAAATTTAAAAACGACTTTTAAATTACAGGGTTGGGTTGGGTTGTTTAACCTCTGAGCGCCACTTTTTTCCACACCATGGGCTAAATGGCCAGGTCACGTGGACCCCGAAGGCTCAGAGAGGGTTGGGGGAGGGAATCCACTGGAACAGCTGTTGGGAGACAGATGGTAACCTCCTGTCAAGGCCATCCAGCGTGTTCTTTAACGTGCACAGGGTATGGCTCTCCCGCACACGGAGCCACGGCTCAACGTCCCATCCGACGGACGGCGGCCTTTCCAAGCCCATCGGTGTCCCCTACTGACCGTGGGCAAGGCGGGGAATTTTGCGGAAATAAATCTCAACGCTGACACAGCTGGGACTCGAACCTGGGAACTACAGATTACGAGCCTGGCGCGCTACTGACTGAGCCACCCCAGCCCCTATGTACACGGTGCCACGGCTTAACGTCCCCTCCGACGGACGGCGGCATTTCCAAACCCAGCGGTGTCCCTCACTGACCGAGGGCAGGGTGGGAGCTTTGCGGAGATAAACCTCAATGATGGCACAGTTGGGACTCGAACCTAGGAACTTCAGATTACGTGCTTGGGGCGTTACCAACTGAGCGAAAAACCTCTCCTTCCTCGAACCTGGGAATTACAGATTACGAACCTGACGCGTTACCGGTCAAGAACCCCAACCCCACTCAATATGAGCTAAAATGGTTGAGGTATTAATCTTTACACACCAAGTAGCACAATAAGCGTTTTCTATAAGAGGACATTTTATACATTAATGAATAAATAAAACAGATAATGAATGCCAGAAATAAAAAAAAAATATGTGTTTTCCCTTTTCTATTTATTTTTGAGGGACTTTTTGATGGTAATAATTAAAACGCTTCAGATAAAAAACGTACGCGTCAAAATAGGGGCGGGGGTGGCTCAGTCGGTAGCGCGCCAGGCTCGTAATCTGTAGTTCCCAGGTTCGAGTCCCAGCTGGGTCAGCGTTGAGATTTATCTCCGCAAAATTCCCCGCCCTGCCCACGGTCAGTTGTGGACACCGATGTGCTTGGAAAGGCCGCCGTCCGTCGGATGGGACGTTAAGCCGTGGCCCCGTGTGCGGGAGAACCATACCCTGTGCACGTTAAAGAACACGCTGAATGGCCTTGACGGGAGGCTACCATCTATCTCCCAACAGCTGTTCCAGTGGGTCCCCTCCCCCAACCTTCTCTGAGCCTTCGGGGTCCATCTGACCTGGCCATTTAGCCCATGGTGTGCAAAAAAGTGCCGCTCAGAGGTAAAACAACCCAACTCAAAATACGCGTCAAAAAAGATCTTTATTTCGTCCACCCTCCACCCCCCTTTTTTTCATGATCTGAACGTACAACATTTATTTCTTTCTATCCACTATTTTCTTCAGTAGCGCAAGAAGCCGCAAAAAGTGAGTGTAAGAAGCAGAACGCAGGATGGGGGAATCTTCGATTGTATTAGAAAGAAATAGAGACTCCATTACCCTACACAAGATAAACAATGACCCAAGGAGCAGTATAAATCCGGGCGATGCAGGCAGTGTTTTTCCGGCCGACCTCCACACGGCCTCACAACACGTGTAAAGCCGGTGACGCGATCAGGGTGCTCGCTCAGCCGTGAACCCCGCACCATCCTTCTCTCCTCCTCCTCCTCTTCTTCTTTTCCTCCTCCCGTTCCCGCAATGCACGTGCGCTTTCGTTTACATCATTTTGCCTCTGATCTGGCAACAACTTTCGCCAGACGGACGCTTCCGACTTAATAGTTGCCGCAGATCGAGGTTTTAGGGGAAAATATCGAATTCCTACTCAAAATCTGCGAATTCAGTGTTATCGCGTTGGACTGAGGGTTGAGAGATTCTCTCTCGTAACGTGTTGCTGGGATGTTGTAGAAAGGATTGACTTTTATGGTTTGTTTTTGCGTGGTTTGCTGAATTCATCCGCTCAATAGTGTTAGACGTTTCTGTTTGAAGCGTTCGCTTAAAGCGTTTAAAACAGAAAATGGAATGTTTCGTTGGTTTTATGTGTGAATTATTTCTATGTTTTTTCTCTGCCTTCGCTCTGTGGCATTACAATGCAAATAGCTGGATTCTGATGACGCGCACCGGGGAATTGCCTTTTTGTTTTGTTTACCATAAGTTTAAGCTGCTTTGCAGTTCATTTTTTTTTAGCAGAGTAGAGCTTTGACTAAGACTAGAGTGAAAGTTATTCTATTGAATGTTGCATCGCTTCAAACGTAAGCCTTTTTTTTTGCGAGTTTTAGGGATTTTCAGTGATAGTCGCTCTAGGAATTTTAACGCTATTTATTGTTTTGTATTAAATGATTTATTGCTTACTCTAAAAGCATTTCTTCCGATAATTTCGTTAATTTTATTTTTCTTGGTTTGATTCTTAATGGTATGCAGGCTTGAAATGTAGAAAAAAAAATAAGAGGGAGGGGAGGCAAGTGACTCGATACCCCCTCAAGCAGCTGCTTGCCACAGAGGTCTGACAGGAGCCTGTCAGTTTACACGCATAGAGTCGGAAAAACGTAAAGAAGAGGAAGAGACTTGATTCAGTGCAATATATCATTTTAATCTCTGTTTCAAATAAAACAATAAATAATAAATTATCCCTCAAGCATCATCTGATCACTACAGAAGTAGGAATCTTCAGGAACAGAATTCTGACAGAAATTCTGACAGGAATCTTCATTTAATATGACAGGTCTTTAAAAAAATTTTCAAATGCAAAATTTTAATATTTTTTGCCTTTTTTACTCTTAGTAGCATTCTCAAGTTGGGTTGTTTTACCTCTGAGCGGCACTTTTTTGCACACCATGGTATAAAATGGCCAGGTCACATGGACCCCGATGGCTCAGAGAAGGTTGGGGGAGGGGACCCACTGGAACAGCTGTTGGGAGACAGATGGTAGCCTCCCGTCAAGGATATCCAGCGTGTTCTTTAACGTGCACAGGGTATGGCTCTCCCGCACACGGGGCCACGACTTAACGTCCCATCCGACGGACGGCGGCCTTTCCAAGCCCATCGGTGTCCCCTACTGATTGTGGGCAGGGCGGGGAATTTTGCGGAGATAAATCTGAACGCTGACCCATCTGGGACTCGAACCTGGGAACTACAGATTACGAGCCTGGCGCATCTTAATACGCCAGTGGATTTGGGTTGGGTTGTTTTACCTCTGAGCGGCACTTTTTTGCACACCATGGGCTAAATGGCCAGGTCACATAGACCCGGAAGGCTCAGAGAAGGTTGGGGGAGGGGACCCACTGGAATAGCTGTTGGGAGACAGATGGTAACCTCCCGTCAAGGCCATCCAGCGTGTTCTTTAACGTGCACAGGGTATGGCTCTCCCGCACACGGAGCCACGGCTCAACGTCCCATCCGACGGACGGCGGCCTTTCCAAGCCCATCGGTGTCCCCTACTGACCGTGGGAAGGGCGGGGAATTTTGCGGAGATAAATCTGAACGCTGACCCAGCTGGGACTCGAACTACGTCAGTGGAGAATCGAATTCGAGGCTCTGTTACTGATTAAATAGGGGGCGGGGGTGGCTCAGTCGGTAGCGCGCCAGGCTCGTAATCTGTAGTTCTCAGGTTCGAGTCCCAGCTGGGTCAGCGTTGAGATTTATCTCCGCAAAATTTCCCGCCCTGCCCACGGTCAGTAGGGGACACCGATGGGCTTGGAAAGGCCGCCGTCCGTCGGATGGGACGTTAAGCCGTGGCCCCGTGTGCGGGAGAGCAATACCCTGTGCACGTTAAAGAACACGCTGGATGGCCTTGACGGGAGGCTACCATCTGTCTCCCAACAGCTGTTCCAGTGGGTCCCCTCCCCCAACCTTCTCTGAGCCATCGGGGTCCATGTGACCTGGCCATTTAGCCCATTGTGTGCAAAAAAGTGCCGCTCAGAGGTAAAACAACCCAACCCAACCCTGATTAAATAAATTTTTATGGAAATATGTGACTGAAATTAAAAATAATAACTAAATTTCGATATTTAACGCTATCTATTGTGTCGTTTTTCTGCTGAGGTCCTGCCATCCTCTCAGACCTTCTACTCTGGCATATAAACTGACAGGCTCCTGTTCAGACCTCTGTGGCAAGCAGCTGCTTGAGGGGGTATTTATTTTTTTTTATTTACTCAATACTTAAAGAATTGTAGAAGTTTTAACACGGTTCGAGTCCCAGCTGGGTCAGCGTTGAGATTTATCTCCGCATAATTCCCCGCCCTACCCCAGGTCAGTAGGGGACACCGATGGGCTTGGAAAGGCCGCGTCCGTCGGATGGGACGTTAAGCCGTGGCCCCGTGTGCCGGAGAGCCATACCCTGTGCACGTTAAAGAACACGCTGGATGGCCTTGACGGGAGGCTACCATCTGTCTCCCAACAGCTGTTCCAGTGGGTCCCCTCCTCCAACGTTCTCTGAGACTTCGGGGCCCATGTGACCTGGCCATTTAGCCCATGGTGTGCAAAAAAGTGCCGCTCAGAGGTAAAACAACCCAACTGAATTCTATATCTAAGTTATTATTAATATAACATGTGAACTGTCTACTGAAGTGGTTTTGCGTTGTTTTACTTATGAACGGCACTTTTTTGCACACAAATGGACTAAATGCTTAGGCCACAAAGTTGTTGGGTTGTTTTACTCTGAGAGGCACTTTTTTGCACACCATGGGCTAAATGGCCAGGTCACATGGACCCCGAAGGCTCAGAGAAGGTTGGGGGAGGGGACCCACTGGAACAGCTGTTGGGAGACAGATGGTAGCCTCCCGTCAAGGCCATCCAGCGTGTTCTTTAACGTGCACAGGGTATGGCTTTCCCGCACACGGGATTACGGCTTAACGTAACGGATTACGTAACGGCTTAACGTAACGGCTTACGTAACGCTTACGGCTTAACGTAACGGATTACGGATTACGACGGACGGCGGCCTTTTCAAGCCCATCGGTGTCCCCTACTGACCGTGGGCAGGGCGGGGAAATTTTGCGGAGATAAATCTTAATGCTGACCCAGCTGGGACTCGAACCTGGGAACTACAGATTACGAGCCTGGCGCGCTACCGACTAAGCCACCCCCGCCCCCTAGGTCACAAAGACCCGAAGGCTCAGAGAAGGTTGGAGACCTACTGGAAAGCTGTTACGAGACACATGGTAGGATCCCGTCAAAGCTATCCAGCGTGTTCTTTAAAGTGCACAGCATATAGCTCTCTCGCACATAGGGCCACAGCTTAACGTCCCATCCGACGGACGGCGGCATTTCCAATCTCATCGGTGTCCCCTACTGACCGTGGGCGGGGCGGGGAGTTTTACGGAGATAAATTTCAACGCTGGCTCAGTTGGGAACTCGAACCTGGGAACTGCAGATTACGAGCCTGACGCTTTCCTTTCAAGTGAGTGACAAATAAGGTAGTTGTATATATTTGAAGTTTTAAAGCAACTTTCGATTTTTCCTGTATACTTGGATGTGCTTACTGAATATATTTTGAAAGTCTTGCAATTGCTTCTTGCAACGAAATCAAATTTGGTAGCGCCAAAGAACTAATAGCGTTTGTTTCATTGGCAACTTTCTTTTGGGGCGGGGGTGGCTCAGTCGGTAGCGCGCCAGACTCGTAATCTGTAGTTTCCAGGTTCGAGTCCCAGCTGGGTCAGCGTTGAGATTTATCTCTGCATAAATCCCCGCCCTGCCCACGGTCAGTAGGGGACCCCGATGGGCTTGGAAAGGCCGCGTCCGTCGGATGGGACGTTAAGCCGTGGCCCCGTGTGCGGGAGAGACATACCCTGTGCACGTTAAAGAACACGCTGGATGGCCTTGACGGGAGGCTACCATCTGTCTCCCAACAGCTGTTCCAGTGGGTCCCCTCCCCCAACCTTCTCTGAGCCTTCGGGGTCCATGTGACCTGGCAATTTAGACCATGGTGTGCAAAAAAGTGCCGCTCAGAGGTAAAACAACCCAACCCAACGTACTTTTAATTTTTAACTTCAATTATAATCCTCGTCAATTTAATCCTCGAATCGACTCCATCTTTTATTTCGCATAAATGTCATCTTCTCCGTCATAAACATTTGGCTCTAATTTTCCGTCTGAAAAATTTTTTCTTGCCATTGTGTCATCACCTAAAACCTAATTAAAGATGCCAGAAAAGAAATTTTTATTGATTTTTCTTCCCAACGTCAGTTTTATTTCTACCTATCAGAGTTTTAAACTAAATAACAAAAAAAAAGCGAGACAGAAGTGGGCAATGTTCTCATACAACTAACATCTCATAAGTCATTGAGATTCCCCAGGTGCTTCAATTTAGTTGAGTTGCAAGCGGCTGGACGCCCACCGCCTCACCCATCCTCCTCCTCCTCTTCTAGCCATTTCAAGGTGGATGCTAGTGATGTCTTCCCTGATGGGATCCCTTGGGTAATGAATGCTACAAAGAAATTCGAATCCCCTCTGAACATCTATTACAACCACTCGGTACTATTTGTAAGAGAGACGAACGGAAATCACCGAGAGGAATTATGCAGCAATCTCCTGAATTGTTTAAAAGATTGACGCAGCTTAAAATTTTATGAGTAGCAACTGAATGTGAAGATTTAAATTTTAACAAAATTTGACCGTCACGTAGCAACAAACTATTTTCTCCCGCAGTTTGAAAGCGCGTGCACCTTAATGAATGCTTCCGTGTGAATGCAATGAAATTTTAATACCATAAAAACACACAATTATGTCTTCTGACATTAAAGAAATTCCCACCGGGGAATTTTAATAAGTATTTTTTTTTCCTCCTGGATATTAATTTCTTTCTAATATCTGTAAGTTGCTACTTCTGACTTAATTGAATATCATCTTTCCTATTCATTTTTTTTTATCGAGGTTCTTAATTACTAAGAAAGATTTCTTTTTTGGCAGAAACAGTTGCGTTTCGATTACAGTTATACAAATTATTTAATTCCAGAAAGCAAAATTTAGACGTAAAAATCACAGAATTTATTCTATGAATAACGTTTAGGTACGTACTTATTTAAATTGAAATTAATAATGAGAAAACGTGTTTCAAAACACTGGTTTTTTTTTTGTAAAAAGCGTTTTTTATGCAATCCATGTTAGGATTTATGTTTTCGTTTCTGAAATTTATCATTTTCCTTAACTTTTTTTTATTTTTTGTTTCATTTCGAACTTCTAGATAATAAGCTAATAAGTTGCCTTCACATGTAAGAAATGAAAAATATTATCGAAACAATAATGGAAAAATGATAATTTGCGGGGGTTTTTTCATATGAAGATACAGAAAATAAGTTAAAGGGTGCAAATATAAGATTGCTACAAATTTAAAAAAAATGTTGCCAATATATATATTTTTTTTTTACTGTATTTCAATTTGGAAGCTGGGATTTATAGCCAAGGTTCGTTTTTTGACGCAGTGTGAGAACACAGACTTTTTTTTTTACATGTCGATAAGTGAACGATTTGTATTTTATTGTGGGAGAATCACAACAAATAGGACAGAACAAACGATCATGCCATACACGGGACTCGAACTCGGACACCGGCAGTTGCAGTGTCATTGCGAGACAATGCGATACCACTGAGCTACCGAAGAGGCGATTTTTACAAAATAAGATTAGACCAATCACAATTATAACTCGATGTGGAGTGGGAGGGAAATCCCAATTGTAACTCGGCGTGGAGTGGGAGGGAAATTTCAACTGTAATTCGATGGGGAGTGGGAGGGAAATCACAATTGTAACTCGGCGTGCAGTGGGAGGGAAATCACAATTGTAACTCGACGTGGAGTGCGAGGGAAATCCCAACTGTAACTCGGCGTGGAGTGGGAGGGAAATACTAATTGTAACTTGATGTGGAGTGGGAGGGAAATACTAATTGTAACTTGATGTGGAGTGGGAGGGAAATCCCAATTGTTACTCGGCGTGGAGTGGGAGGGAAATTCCAACTGTAATTCGATGGGGAGTGGGAGGGAAATCACAATTGTAACTCGGCGTGGAGTGGGAGGGAAATCACAATTGTAACTCGACGTGGAGTGCGAGGGAAATCCCAACTGTAACTCGGCGTGGAGTGGGAGAGAAATACTAATTGTAACTTGATGTGGAGTGGGAGGGAAATACTAATTGTAACTTGATGTGGAGTGGGAGGGAAATCCCAATTGTTACTCGGCGTGGAGTGGGAGGGAAATTCCAACTGTAATTCGATGGGGAGTGGGAGGGAAATCACAATTGTAACTCGGCGTGGAGTGGGAGGGAAATCACAATTGTAACTCGACGTGGAGTGCGAGGGAAATCCCAACTGTAACTCGGCGTGGAGTGGGAGGGAAATACTAATTGTAACTTGATGTGGAGTGGGAGGGAAATCCCAATTGTTACTCGGCGTGGAGTGGGAGGGAAATCCCAACTGTAACTCGATGGGGAGTGGGAGGGAAATCCCAATTGTAAGTCGGCGTGGAGTGGGAGGGAAATACTAATTGTAACTTGATGTGGAGTGGGAGGGAAATATCAACTGTAACTCGATGTGGAGTGGGAGGGAAATCCCATTTGTAACTCGATGTGGAGTGGGAGGGAAATCCCAGTTTTGACTAAAGTAAGTAACAATTTATTCCCATTCCATATAAAGTTGTACTTTACACAATTTGTTCTCTGACAAATGTACATTTAACTTTGGGAATACTGAAACAGAATAACTTAAAACATCCACAATAGTTGCACAAACTTTCATATGGGTTTATACAATTTCGTAAATAATTGGAGAAAGCAACAATTTAAATACAAAATATTATAGCTATTATAATTTTCGATTAACGTTTGAACTCAACAATATAAGCAGGAAATCACAATTCTAACTGAAATAATAACACTGGGAAACATAACGAAAAGAATAAACTTACACACAAAAATTAATACTATTAACAAGCAAAGATGCTTTACAGAAATAACAGATGAATTCTTACCACAACTCCTGCAAGCTAGATTGAAATGTCAGAACTCGCTAATACAGTCGCTCAAAAAAGTATCCGAACACTATGGTTGATTACAGAATTCAGAAAAAATATCTGGCAACTTTTTTTAGAAATTAGTGATCTGGCAACCTTCGTGTCACGTGACACGAAAATATCACGCGAGCATTGGGGGCTCAGTCGGTAGCGTGCCAGGCTCTAATCTGTAGTTCCCAGGTTCGAGTCGCAACTGGGCCAACGTAGAGATTTATCTCCTCAAAACTCCCCGCCCTACTCACGGTCAGTAGGGGATACCGAGGGCTTGGAAAGGCCGCCGTCCGTCGGAAGGCCGTGGTCCATATGCGGGAGAGCCATACCATGTTACCCGTTAGAGAACACGCTGGATGGTCTTGACGGCAGGTTACCATCTGTCTACCAATAGCTTTTGCAGTGGGTTCCTCCCCCAACCTTCTCTGAGCCTTCGGCGTCCTTGTGAGCTGGCCATTTAGCCTGTTGTGTGCAAAAAAATGCCGCTCAGAAATCACATAACTCAACCCAACTTAACGGGACCTATGACGCCAACATTGAAGTCAACATTGAACATGTTGAACACAAAACACGTTTGCATTTTGCACACACAATTATTTCTATCACTTAATAAAATATAACACTTAAAGTATGGATATTCTTTTATAATGGCCTTGTATTTTGACTTCTTTCTGAATTATTGCTGTAATATATACATTACTGCCTTACTTTGTAATCACGTACATAATATAGTGACTTAGTTTTAGTCTTTAACATAAACATTTGCTTTTTAATTTCCCCATTTTGTGGTTTGATGCATATTTTGATGATTAAATAAAACATAAATGAACAGGATATAATTAAATAAGCACAAATAACTAATAAAATAAATACCCCCTCAAGCAGCTTCTTGTCACAGAGGTCTGACAGGAGGCTGTCAGTTTATATACCATGGTAGAAGAATCTGAGAGGATGGAAGGACCTCAGCAGAAAACAACACGAACATCCATGCCTTAACCCTGGGGCGGGGGTGGCTCAGTCGGTAGCGCGCCAGGCTCGTAAATCTGTAGTTCCCAGGTTCGAGTCCCAGCTGGGTCAGCGTTGAGATTTATCTCCGCAAAATTCCCCGCCCTGCCCACGGTCAGTAGGGGACACCGCTGGGCTTGGAAAGGCCGCCATCCGTCGGATGGGACGTTAAGCCGTGGCGCCGTGTGCGGGAGAGCCATACCCTGTGCACGTTAAAGAACACGCTGGATGGCCTTGACGGGAGGCTACATCTGTCTCCCAACAGCTGTTCCAGTGGGTCCCCTCCCCCAACCTTCTCTGAGCCTTCGGGGTCCATGTGACCTGGCCATTTAGCCCATAGTGTGCAAAAAAAGTGCCGCTCAGAGGTAAAATAACCCAACCCCGTGCCTTAACCCAGGTCCCTTAGATCAGTAGACAAGCGGGCTAATCACTCAGCCACGGAACTAGTTTCTCATAAAATATTTTATGAGCATAAATAATGAAATCGTCACTAAACTCCAATGGTTACCTGAGCTCTTTTAAATATGATATTTCCCACTCCAAAAAAAATGTAGTCATTCAAATCACAAATAGCTGCGATGAAATATCGTGGAACTGAACGTTAGCATAAATATCATAGAAAAGGAAGTGATGATTGCTTAGCAAGTGATGACTGCGTGAATAATCGATAACTTTCACCATACTATCTAGGATGAGATCCTGGTTCTCTCTTTTTATGCAGATTCTTCGTTCACATGCTCGCTTCCATTTTTGATTCCTTCGAGAGAGAGTAAAAACAATATTCCTTAGAGAGAGTAAAAATTTTGCTTCTTCGATAGTGTAAAACATTTTGTTCCTTCGAGAGAGTAAAAAAAATTTGTTTCTTCGAGTAAATAAAATGTTTTTCCCTCGAGAATAAAAAAATTTTGCTCCTTCGAGAGAGAGAGTAAAAAAGTTTGCTCCTTCGATAGTGTAAAACATTTTGTTCCTTCGAGAGAGTTGAAAAATTTTGTTTCTTCGAGATAATAAAATATTTTTTCCTCGAGAGTAAAAAAATTTTGCTCCTTCTATCGAAATGTAAAACATTTTGTTCCATGTAAAACATTTTGTTCCTTCGAGAGAGTAAAAAATTTTTTTTCTTCGAGAGAATAAAATATTTTTCCCTCGAGAGTAAAAAAATTTTGCTCCTTCGAGAGAGAGACTGAAAAAGTTTGCTCCTTCGATAGTGTAAAACATTTTGTTCCTTCGAGAGAGTTGAAAAATTTTGTTTCTTCGAGTTAATAAAATATATTTTCCTCGAGAGTAAAAAAATTTTGCTCCTTCAAGAGAGAGAGTAAAAAAGTTTGCTCCTTCGATAGTGTAAAACATTTTGTTCCTTCGAGAGAGTAAAAATTTTTGTTTCTTCGAGAGAATAAAATATTTTTCCCTCGAGAGTAAAAAAATTTTGCTCCTTCGAGAGAGAGACTGAAAAAGTTTGCTCCTTCGATAGTGTAAAACATTTTGTTCCTTCGAGAGAGTAAAAAAATTTTGTTTCTACGAGAGAATAGAATATTTTTTCATCGAGAGTAAAAAAATTTTGCTCCTACGAGAGAGAAGGTAAAAAAAATTACTTCTTCGATAGTGTAAAACATTTTGTTCCTTCGAAAGAGAAAAATTTTTTGTTTCTTCGAGTTAATAAAATATTTTCCCCTCGAGAGTAAAAAAATTTTGCTCCTACGAGAGAGAGTAAAACATTTTGCTCCTTCGATAATGTAAAACATTTTGTTCCTTCGATAGAGTAAAAAAATTTTGTTTCTTCGAGAGAGTAAAAAAATTTTGTTTCTTCGAGAGAATAAAATATTTTTCCCTCGAGAATTAAAAAAAATTTTGCTCCTTTGAGAGAGTAAAAAAAAATTTTTGTTTCTTCGAGAGAATCAAATATTTTTCCTTCGAGAGTAAAATAATTTTGTTTCTTCGAGAGAATCAAATATTTTTCCCTCGAGAGTAAAATAATTTTGCTCCTTCGAGAGAGAGTAAAAAATTTGTTCCTTTTCTCGATGGGACGAGAAGGTGAAATGGCCTTCGTGTATTATTATTTTACATGCGAGTCGATGACGCGAGAGAATCTTCCACTTTCATATCCACATTATCTGTTTACATTTATGTATTGCCAATTTTTTTGTATATACGATTTTTTGCAAACAAAAAACCTGCCCAGTTATCATGGTGTTGTTTTTATCTCTGAGCAGCGCTTTTGTGCACACAATGGGCTAATGGCGAGGCAACAAGGACGCCAAAGGAGCGGAGACGGTTGGGTTGGGTTGTTTTACCTCTGAGCTGCACTTTTTTGCACACCATGGGCTAAATGGCCAGGCCACAAGGACCCCGAAGGCTCAGAGAAGATTGGGGGAGGGGACCCACTGGAACAGCTGTTGGGAGACAGATGGTAGCCTCCCGTCAAGGCCATCCAGCGTGTTCTTTAACGTGCACAGGGTATGGCTCTCCCGCACACGGGGCCACGGCTTAACGTCCCATCCGACGGACGGCGGCCTTTCCAAGCCCATCAGTGTCCCCTGCTGACCGTGGGCAGGGCGGGGAATTTTGCGGAGATAAATCTCAACGCTGACCCAGCTGGGACTCGAACCTGGGAACTACAGATTACGACCCTGGCGCGCTACCGACTGAGCCACCCCCGCCCCGCGGAGACGGTTGGAGAAAGGACTCACTGAGCTGCTGTTAGGCGACAGATGGAAGCCTCCCGTCATGGCCATCCAGCGTGTTCTTTAACTTTCATAAGATATGGCTTTCCTGCTTAAGGGGCCGTGGATTTAAACATTTGATGGATCGCGGCCATTCCAAGCCCATCGATGTCCCTTTCTCATCGAGGGATAAACGTTGGGGCAATGAGGACTCGAACCTACGAACTGCAGATTACGAGCCTGGGACGTTACTGACTGAGCCAGGTTTTAATCCCAACTATGCCAGCGTTGAGAATTATCTGCCCTAACTCTCACCCTGCTCTCGGTGAGAAAGGGGACATCGAAGAGCTTGGAAATACCGCCGTCCGTCGGATGGGATATTAAGCCGTGCAACTGTGTGTAGCATAGCCTTACCTTTAGCACTTTAAAGAATTTAAAGAATGTGCTGGATGACATTGAGAGAGGAAATGAATGTCTCCTAAGAGATATTAATCCAAAAATAAATAAATAAATAAATAAATAAATAAATAAATAAATAAAGCAATACATAAAATTACAAGTATTATAATATCGTAATACTCAGACATAAAAATAGTGGCAAATTGAGTGGTGGCACTTTAAGATAGGGGAAGGGAACGCACTTTGCGTAAATACAAAGTGTAACTGTCTCTGAATCCTTCCTTTAACTTCCCCTAACTGTCTCTGAATCCTTCCTTTAACTTCTCCTAACTGTCTCTGAATCCTTCCTTTAACTTCCCCTAACTGTCTCTGAATCCTTCCTTTAACTTCCCCTAACGGTCTCTGAATTCTTCCTTTAACTTCCCCTAACTGTCTCTGAATCCTCCGTTAACTTCACCTAACTGTCATGAATCCTTCCTTTAACTTCCCCTAACTGTCTCTGAATTCTTCCTTTAACTTCCCCTAACTGTCTCTGAATCCTTCCTTTAACTTCCCCTAACTGTCTCTGAATCCTTTCTTTAACTTCCCCTAACTGTCTCTGAATTCTTCCTTTAACTTCCCCTAACTGTCTCTGAATCCTTCCTTTAACTTCCCCTAACTGTCTCTGAATCCTTCCTTAACTTCCCCTAACTGTATCGGAATCCTTTCTTAACTTTCCCTAACTGTCTCTGAATCCTTCCTTTAACTTCCCCTAACGGTCTCTGAATTCTTCCTTTAACTTCCCCTAACTGTCTCTGAATCCTTCCGTAAACTATCTCTGAATCCTTCCTTTAACTTCCCCTAACTGTCTCTGAATCCTTCCGTTAACTTCCCCTAACTGTCTCTGAATCCTTCCCTTAACTTCCCCTAACTGTCTCTGAATCCTTCCTTAACTTCCCCTAACTGTCTCGGAATCCTTCTTTAACTTTCCCTAACTGTCTCTGAATCCTTCCTTTAACTTCCCCTAACTGTCTCTGAATCCTTCCTTTAGCTTCCCCTAACGGTCTCTGAATTCTTCCTTTAACTTCCCCTAACTGTCTCTGAATCCTCCGTTAAATTCACCTAACTTTCTCTGAATCCTTCCTTAACTTCCCCTAACTGTCTCTGAATCCTTTCTTAACTTCCCCTAACTGTCTCGGAATCCTTCTTTAACTTTCCCTAACTGTCTCTGAATCCTTCCTTTAACTTCCCCTAACTGTCTCTGAATCCTTCCTTTAACTTCCCCTAACTGTCTCTGAATCCTTCCTTTAGCTTCCCCTAACGGTCTCTGAATCCTTCCTTTAACTTCCCCTAACGGTCTCTGAATTCTTCCTTTAACTTCCCCTAACTGTCTCTGAATTCTTCCGTTAACTTCCCCTAACTGTCTCTGAATCCTTCCTTTAACTTCCCCTAACTGTCATGAATCCTTCCTTTAACTTCCCCTAACTGTCATGAATCCTTCCTTTAACTTCCCCTAACTGTCTCTGAATTCTTCCTTTAACTTCCCCTAACTGTCTCTGAATCCTTCCTTTAACTTCCCCTAACTGTCTCTGAATCCTTCCTTAACTTCCCCTAACTGTATCGGAATCCTTTCTTAACTTTCCCTAACTGTCTCTGAATCCTTCCTTTAACTTCCCCTAACGGTCTCTGAATTCTTCCTTTAACTTCCCCTAACTGTCTCTGAATCCTTCCGTAAACTATCTCTGAATTCTTCCTTTAACTTCCCCTAACTGTCTCTGAATCCTTCCGTTAACTTCCCCTAACTGTCTCTGAATCCTTCCCTTAACTTCCCCTAACTGTCTCTGAATCCTTCCTTAACTTCCCCTAACTGTCTCGGAATCCTTCTTTAACTTTCCCTAACTGTCTCTGAATCCTTCCTTTAACTTCCCCTAACTGTCTCTGAATCCTTCCTTTAGCTTCCCCTAACGGTCTCTGAATTCTTCCTTTAACTTCCCCTAACTGTCTCTGAATCCTCCGTTAAATTCACCTAACTTTCTCTGAATCCTTCCTTAACTTCCCCTAACTGTCTCTGAATCCTTTCTTAACTTCCCCTAACTGTCTCGGAATCCTTCTTTAACTTTCCCTAACTGTCTCTGAATCCTTCCTTTAACTTCCCCTAACTGTCTCTGAATCCTTCCTTTAACTTCCCCTAACTGTCTCTGAATCCTTCCTTTAGCTTCCCCTAACGGTCTCTGAATCCTTCCTTTAACTTCCCCTAACGGTCTCTGAATTCTTCCTTTAACTTCCCCTAACTGTCTCTGAATCCTTCCGTTAACTTCCCCTAACTGTCTCTGAATCCTTCCTTTAACTTCCCCTAACTGTCATGAATCCTTCCTTTAACTTCCCCTAACTGTCATGAATCCTTCCTTTAACTTCCCCTAACTGTCTCTGAATTCTTCCTTTAACTTCCCCTAACTGTCTCTGAATCCTTCCTTTAACTTCCCCTAACTGTCTCTGAATCCTTTCTTTAACTTCCCCTAACTGTCTCTGAATTCTTCCTTTAACTTCCCCTAACTGTCTCTGAATCCTTCCTTTAACTTCCCCTAACTGTCTCTGAATCCTTCCTTAACTTCCCCTAACTGTATCGGAATCCTTTCTTAACTTTCCCTAACTGTCTCTGAATCCTTCCTTTAACTTCCCCTAACTGTCTCTGAATCCTTCCTTTAACTTCCTCTAACTCTCTCTGAATCCTTCCTTTAACTTCCCTTAACTTTCTCAGAATCCTTGGTGTCTTTGTGATATATCCATTTAAATAACAAAAATAAGTATCTTTCAAAAGTAAAACAACATACCAAGAAAAGAAAAATCGGTAGAATTAGAAATCTCTGATTAGTTCAGATGTTCTTAGATATTTCTAATACAGAGAGTTTCTTTCTATTTATCAAACTGATAAGAACAGCTATGATAATAAAACAGTCGACATAAATGTAACTAAAAACTCGAAGATTCATAGCGACGACCGAATCATTTTTCCTCCAGCGGAATCCCTTAATCTCTTCCTATTTGCTCCCATGTTTTCAGGTTAATTAAAATAATGCGAACAGGAAAGATCAAAGAGCAAGTTTCCTTTCATTTTAATGACTCTTCAGAGGCCCATTACAAAAGGCCGTGCACCGAGTTTCGGATTACAAGCCACACACACAGAGAGAGACAGCTTCAGGGAGGGAGATTTTAGATATTGGTCTCTCTTAATACAGATACGATCCGCCATCAGTTGATGCTGGTCGGTCGCCGCTTAAAGCACATTTCCTTCCGTTTTGTAAAAGTTGGGTGAGCCAGCGGACTGCATGTAGCCTTGTTTGGCGCATTGATGAACGGCAGAAGTTTTCTTTATTCCTCGCGATCGCTCCAGATAACGACTTCAGAAAGTTTTTCTTTTTCTGGCTGAAGAAAACTGGTTATTATTCCACGTGGTAGTCGACATGGACTAAAAGAAAAAGAATCTATTTCGATGTTTCGTTGAATAGGAAATAAACCGAGACAACGAGGTCTTTTATCTGTTATAAGTCAGTTTCATGCCTGATACGTGTTCAGTCGAAGGTTTAGTTTCTTTATTTTAGGGGTTGAACTTTCCTTAACTTGCTTCTTGAAATTTCAAAATGTTCCGTCTTATTCTTAAGCAACACTTACTCATTTCATATAAGTTCATGTAAGTTGTAACCAAAATTCAACCAACTTCTGAGGAAACTGAATTCAAATGATATGATTTCAAGATTCAGAGATAAAAAAGAACATGATGTGATTAGTTTTTATTTTAAAATAAAATGAAAGTAAAATTACAAAAAACTGATATAAGAGTTTCTCTTTTAAAATAATTTATTTATTATTTAAGCAGTACTATCAAATGCTAAATAGTTAGCGACATTCTAAGTGAAAAGAGACAATTGTATTTGGCGTTCCACAGGGATCAGTTCTGGTACCCAAATACAATAGTATATATTAATAATGTCCTTTTGAACGATTAACTCACAAGATAATATAATGGGATGCATTAAGATCGGGACTTATGGGGCCCGAGCCTCAGGCAAGAGGGTTGTTTTACCTCTGAGCGGCACTTTTTTGCACACCATGGGCTAAATGACCAGGTCACATAGACCCCGAAGGCTCAAAGAAGGTTGGGGGAGGAGACCCACTGAAACAGCTATTGGGAGACAGATAATATCCTCCCGTCAAGGCCATCCATGGTGTTTTTTTAACGTGCACATGGTATGGTTCTCCTACAAACGGGGTCACGGCTTAACGTCCCATCCGACGGACGGCGTCCTATTCCAAGCCCATCGGTGTCCCATACTGACCATGGGCACGGCATTTGGCGGAGATAAATCTCAACGCTGACCCAGCTGGGACTCGAACCTGAGAACTACAGATTACGAGCCTGGCGCGCTACCGATTGAGATATCCTCGCCACAGACAAGAGGGTGTTCCTATCGGCTGCTAAGACCTAGTAGTATTTTAAGTAGAAATTAATATTAAACTTTACAACTTTGAAACTGCCACAATAAATTTTTGAAACATTATAAATTATTAAATCTAAACCAGGTCTTAACTATAAAGCCTGTGATTTCTTTTTCACTGAGGTGACTATTAAGGATATTAAATGACATTCAAGTGTGTTAAAAATTCAGTATTATTTATATTATTTAGAATTCATTTCTGGCAATAGAAGGGCCCCAAAATTCGGAGGTATTTTATTTAACAGTTTTTACAATAATTAGAAAAAAGTTTTACATATACTGTTCCGATATGGGTTGTTTGACCTCCGAGCGGAGGGGGGCGGGGGGGGGGAGCTCAGTCGGTAGCGCGCCAGGCTCGTAATCTGTAGTTCCCAGGTTCGAGTCCCAGCTGGGTCAGTGTTGAGATTTATCTCCGCAAAACTCCCCGCCCTGTCTACGGTCAGTAGGGGACACCGATGGGCTTGGAAAGGCCGCCGTCCGTCGGATGGAACGTTAAGCCGTGGCTCCGTGTGCGGGAGAGCCATACCCTGTGCACGTTAAAGAACATACTGGATGGCCTTGACGGGAGGCTACCATCTGTCTCCCAATAGCTGTTCCAGTGGGTCCCCTCCTCCAACCTTCTCTGAGCCTTCGGAGTCCTTGTGACCTGGCCATTTAGTCCATGGTGTGCAAAAAAGTGTCGCTCAGAGGTAAAACAACCCAACCCAACCTCCGAGCAGCATTGTTTTTTGCACACAATGGGCTACTTGGCAAGGTCACAAGGACGCCAATGGATCAGAAAAGGTTGGAGAAAGGAGTCTACTGGAAAGTTGTAGGAGGTCTCAGGTGGAAACCTCTCGTCAGGCCATCCAGCGTGTTCTTTGATCGTGCTCAGGTTATGGCTCTCATGCACACGGCTTGACGTCATATCCGGCAAAGGGCGGATATGACGTCCTTTGCCGGATATTTATATTTAAGCCCATTGATGTCCTCTATCTCACCGAGGGCAAGGTGGGGGTTTAACGGAGATAAATCTCGAAGCTGATAAAGTTGGTACAGTCGCTCAAAAAAGTATCCGAACACTATGGTTGATAACAGAATTCAGAAAAAATATCTGGCAACGATTTTTTTAGAAGTTAGTGTTCGGATAATTTTTTGAGCGTTTGGGTTGGGTTTGGTTACCTCTGAGCAGCACTTTTTTGCACACCATGGGCTAAATGGCCACGTCACATGGACCCCGAAGGCTCAGAGAAGGTTGGGGGAGGGGACCCACTGGAACAGCTTTTGGGATACAGATGGTAGCCTCCCGTCAAGGCCATCCAGCGTGTTCTTTAACGTGCCAGGGTATAGCTCTCACGCACACGGAGCCACGGCTTAACGTCCCATCCGAAGGACGGCGGCCTTTCCAAGCCCATCGGTGTCCCTTACTGACTGTGGGCAGGGCGGGGAATTTTGCGGAGATAAATCTGAACGCTGACCCAGCTGGGACTCGAACCTGGGAACTACAGATTACGAGCCTGGCGCATCTTAATACGCCAGTGGATTTGGGTTGGGTTGTTTTACCTCTGAGCGGCACTTTTTTGCACACCATGGGCTAAATGGCCAGGTCACATGGACCCGGAAGGCTCAGAGAAGGTTGGGGGAGGGGACCCACTGGAATAGCTGTTGGGAGACAGATGGTAGCCTCCCGTCAAGGCCATCCAGCGTGTTCTTTAACGTGCGCAGGGTATAGCTCTCTCGCACACGGAGCCACGGCTTAACGTCCCATCCGAAGGACGGCTGCCTTTCCAAGTCCATCGGCGTCCCCTACTGACCGTGAGCAGGGTGGGGTATTTTGTGGAGATAAGTCTCAAAGCTGACCCAGCTGGGACTAGTACCTGGGAACTACCTATTTTTTGAGCGACTGTACTCGAACCTGGGAACTGCAGCTTACTGACTGGGCCACCGCTCAGCCTCACCCCTTTTCCAACTATCCCACATGAGCACATGAAGACTGAAAAGGTTATTTTCAACATAAATATCCCGCCAAATTTCTTCATTATTTATTAAGAATTCCGTCACTGAACATTAATTGGAAAAAAAAAAAAACACTGCAATAGAAGAATTTAGAAGAAAAGTTAATTTCTTAAGAAGTCCGATACTTTATTTTATTTTCCCTTATCTGTCCTACCGTGCAATCAAACGGTTAATTAAACGACAGAACTCAAGCAATATTCAAGTCCAGAAGAAAAAGACAAAAAAAAAACCCCAACTTAACTTCCCCATTACAAAAGAGAATGGTTCGCTTCTCATGAAAGACAGCCATCAGATTCTAGGCGGGGGGGGGGGGGGGGGGGTGGCTTAGTCGGTAGCGCGCCAGGCTCGTAATCTGTAGTTCCCAGGTTCGAGTCCCAGCTGGGTCAGCGTTGAGATTTATCTCCGCAAAATTCCCCGCCCTGCCCACGGTCAGTAGGGGACACCGATGGGCTTGGAAAGGCCGCCGTCCGTCGGATGGGACGTTAAGCCGTGGCCCGTGTGCGGGAGAGCCATACCCTGTGCACGTTAAAGAACATGCTGGATGGCCTTGACGGGAGTCTACCATCTGTCTCTCAACAGCTGTTCCAGTGGGTCCCCTCCCCCAACCTTCTCTGAGCCTTCGGGGTCCATGTGACCTGGCCATTTAGCCCATGGTGTGCAAAAAAGTGCCGCTCAGAGGTAAAACAACAAAACAATCCATTTTGACCATTCCCCAGGTCCATCTTCTTCTCCCATCCCAATGCTGGTCTATATATAGCCCTTCAGAAGTACGTCGTCCTTTCTGCTGTCATGACACTACCACGTGACTCGCTTCGAAGTAGAGAAGGACCGAACGCTCTTTCCTCTCACCAGCGATGTTACAGGCCATCGTTAAAAGACATAAAGATGATTTAGAAGCGACCTACAACAGAGACAAGAGAGCAAACACCAAAATTTGCAACTCCATAATTCACCGCTCACTCTCTAATGCGAATGTTGTTTCTGATATCTAATTGTATCCCGTTCTTTCCTTGGTTGTACTGAGAGAAAATGGCGATTGAGGCAGGGATTGTCTGTCAGGAAACAAACGGACAAGGAGAGCCTACTTATTCAGCAGAGAGGCTATTCCCTGAGATGGATGAAAAGAGTGGGGATGACCATCTCCCTCAGACTTTGTGATCATCGCTCACTATGCTGTGGCCTTCTATTTCTGCTGCATGCATTATGGAATCGACGAAATCCTTTGAGGGAGGGATTGGATTGGATTGTTTTACCTCTGAGCGGCACTTTTTTTGCACACCATGGGCTAAATGGCCAGGCCACAAGGACCCCGCAGGCTCAGAGAAGATTGGGGGAGGGGACCCACTGGAACAGCTGTTGGGAGACAGATAGTAGCCTCCCGTCAAGGCCATCCAGCGTGTTCTTTAACGTGCACAGGGTATGGCTCTTCCACACACGGACCACGGCTTAACGTCCCATCCGACGGACGGTGGCCTTTCCAAGTCCATCGGTGTCCTCTACTGACCGTGGACAGGGCGGGGAATTTTGCGGAGAAAAATCTCAACGCTGACTCAGCTGGGACTCGAACCTGGGAACTACAGATTACGAGCCTGGCGCGCTACCGACTGAGCCACCCCCGCCCCAACGGACAAAGAGAGCTTACTTATTCAGTAGAGAGGCTATTCCCTGAGATGGATGAAAAGAGTGGGGATGACCATCTCCCTCAGACTTTGTGATCATCGTTCACTATGCTGTGGCCTTCTATTTCTGCAGCATGCATTATGGAAGCGACGAAATCCTTTGAGGGAGGGACCGCATATCACTGTAATACAGAACTGATGGGGGCGGGGGTGGCTCAGTCGGTAGCGCGTCAGGCTCGTAATCTGTAGTTCCCAGGTTCGAGTCCCAGCTGGGTCAGCGTTGAGATTTCTCTCCGCAAAATTCCTCGCCCTGCCCACGGTCAGTAGGGGACACCGATGGGCTTGGAAAGGCCGCCGTCCGTCGGATGGGACGTTAAACCGTGGCCCCGTGTGCGGGAGAGCCATACCCTGTGCACGTTAAAGAACACGCTGGACGGCCTTGACGGGAGACTACCATCTGTCTCCCAACAGCTGTTCCAGTGGGTCCCCTCCCCCAACCTTCTCTGAGCCTTCGGGGTCCATGTGACCTGGCCATTTATCCCATGGTGTGCAAAAAAGTGCCGCTCAGAGGTAAAACAACCCAACCCATCTGATCTAGTAAGATCTTTGGCCATTATGCATTACTTTATAAATCACTCTGTCTTTTCTGTAAATATTAGCTTCTTTATTGCTTTATATTTCAAATATAACAGTTCGCCTTGTTATTTTGATCAGGATCTCATCACATGCTTCATTTATTGCTATTTCTTTTCTGTTCTTGTCTAATCTTTGAGCCCGCCCTGCCCACGGTCAGTAGGGGACACCGATGGGCTTGGAAAGGCCGCCGTCCGTCGGATGGGACGTTAAGCCGTGGCTCCGTGTGCGGGAGAGCCATACCCTGTGCACGTTTAAGAACACGCTGGATGGCCTTGACGGGAGGCTACCATCTGTCTCCCAACAGCTGTTCCAGTGGGTCCCCTCCCCCAACCTTCTCTGAGCCTTCGGGGTCCATGTGACCTGGCCATTTAGCCCATTGTGTGCAAAAAAGGGCCGCTCAGAGGTAAAACAACCCAACAACCCAACAGAACTGATGATTACCAGAAAAAAAAGTTATGGATGCTTTTCGCCCAAACAGCTGTGAATCTCTAAATGTAAACATTCTTATCACAAATGCTGAAAAGACACTGGAATTTTATTTTTGATGTACAAATTGTTAACAGTTCACGGAAGAATTTTCCTCAAATTTTTAGACTACCGTGTGCAAGTTAAGCCGTCCTGTGTCCGAGTAGTTAGCGCGCTTGGCTACTGATCTAAGGGACCTGGGTTCGGGCAAGGCATGGATGTATGTGTTGTTTTTCTGCTGAGGTCCTGTCATCCTCACAGACCTTCTATTATGGCATATAAACTGACAGGCTCCTTTCAGACCTCTGTGGCAAGCAGCTGCTTGAGGGGATATTTATTTTATTTCTTTTATGCAAGTTAAAGAACACACTAAACAACCTCGACTATCCAGCGTGGGGTCCTTGTGACTTGGTTATTTAGCCCGTTGTGTGGAAAAAAAGTATAATAACACGTGCAGCCTGGGCAGGCGCATATTCAGAGGGTGCTTAGGGTGCTAAAATACCCCCCTCCCCTTAAATCTTTTAAAGCTCTAAATTGGAAAATGATAAAACTAGTCACAGGCAGAGTTAAAAGATCAAAGGTTTCAGAAAAGAGCAATGTAAATTGAAACTGAGTACAAAAATACAAAAACAGTTACAATTTGCCATTTTACAGAAATTGGGGATTTCCTATTGCTTACTTTTAATCTGCAGCCGCGAGAGAATAAACGTGACGAAAGGCATTAATCAGCAAGTAATAAAATTATCAACAATTTCGTGAATTTTTTTTATCTGAACCACTAGCACATGTAGCGTTGTTTTTAAAGAGGCAAACCATCTCTTGTGGTTAAACGAAGAACGTTTCTTCTACATAAACTGCTCCGAATGCATCAATATATCCCCGTGTGCGGGAGAGCCATACCCTGTGCACGTTAAAGAACACGCTGGATGGCCTTGACGGGAGGCTACCATCTGTCTCCCAACAGCTGTTCCAGTGGGTCCCCTCCCCCAACCTTCTCTGAGCCTTCGGGGTCCATGTGACCTGGCCATTTAGCCCATGGTGTGCAGAAAAGTGCCGCTCAGAGGTAAAACAACCCAACCCAAAGCATCAATATATAAAAAAAATCTGCTGATTAAAGAGACCTGGGTTTGTACAGTCGCTCAAAAAAGTATCCGAACACTAGGGTTGATTACAGAATTCAGAAAAAATATCTGGCAACGATTTTTTTTTAGAAATGAGTGATCTGGCAACCTTCGTGTCACGTGACACGAAGGTTGCCAGATCATTAATTTCCAAAAAAAATCGTTGCCAGATATTTTTTCTGAATTCTGTAATCAACCCTAGTGTTCGGATATTTTTTAAATATATATAATGCGTATGAATATGTAATGCAATGAATATGGATCGTGTGCAGTTACCGTTCACAGCAAACTGGAGCGGTTGCGGTTAATGTTCACAGCACATTGGATCGTGTGAGCTCACAAAGACCTGGATCGTACGGGCTCACTCACGGAAATATTGAGCGTGTGCAGTTACCGTTCACAGCAAACTGGAGCGGTTGCGGTTAATGTTCACAGCGCATTGGATCGTGTGAGCTCACAAAAACCTGGATCGTGTGGGCCCACTCATAGAAATATTGAACGTGTGCAGTTACCGTTCACAGCAAACTGGAGCGTGTGCAGTAACTGCACACGCTCCAGTTTGCTGTGAACGGTAACTGGAGCGTGCACAGCAACTGTACACGCTCCAGATATTTTTTTCTGAATTCTGTAATCACGTGACACGAAAGTTGCCAGATCACTAATTTCTAAAAAAAAAAATCGTTGCCAGATTTTTTTTCTGAATTCTGTAATCAACTCTAGTGTTCGGATACTTTTTTTGAGCGATTGTACATTCCCCTCCTCACATTTCCCGCGATATGAACATTTACTGTAGCGTGTACCTTACAAAAAAAAAATAAACTGCTTTATTATCTATTATTATCATCAAGTCCTAAGATAAAAAAAAAAAACTTAAAAAAAAAATGCTCCAAATCGTACGAACTCGGCAGAAATAAAATAAGTAACGAAAAAAATTCTTCCGTTTACAGAACATGGAACGAGATTCTGTTGAAGCCGTTAAGCCTAACTAGGACTGCTTTCTAAGGGGAAAGTTAATGAAGTCCCTCTTGATTGGTGGCTAGCAAGAAAGTCTTGTCCCTTGGGTCTCTCAATCTCTTCCCTTTTATTTCCTTTTTGACCTAAAGCTGCTAATCCCCCTCCTCTTTCTTCTCATCCAGCTCACTCCCACCCTCCCTCTCCTACCAACCCACCAATTGCTGAACGCATCAGTGCCGAAAGGCGAGGCTTTAAAGCTGCAAAGGTCAAAGGGCACCCTACACAAGACGTTCGTTGCATCTTGCCAATTTGTGAGAAATCAGGCGCACGATTTCTGGGTAAAACACAATTACTAGGATGTCGCGGGTAGAAAGCAGTGGCACGTGTGTGATGGCTTCATCCTTTTTTCCTTCCCTCTCCCTCCCCTTAGCCCCCAACCTGCATCACCGCCTCTCCCTCCCCTCCGTTCAATCTAATTCCTCTCCTCTTCCGTTCGTCTCTTCTCTGCTCCATTAAAAATTCCTAATGGCTTGCCGTTTTCAGTCACAATATCCTTCGCCGACCGGTTTGGGAAGTTCCTTCGATTTATTTTTGCCAAATGAATGTTTTAATATTTGGAAGATTAGGGAGCTAGAGTTGATTCAGTTGGGTTGCGTTGTTTTAATAGTGAGCGGCACTTTTTTGCACACAATGAGATAAATGGCCAAGTCACAAGGATCCCGAGGCTCGGAGAAGGTTGGGTTGTTTTACCTCTGAGCATCACTTTTTTGCACACCATGGGCTAAATGGCCAGGTCACATGGACCCCGAAGGCTCAGAGAAGGTTGGGGGAGGGGACCCACTGGAACAGCTGTTGGGAGACAGATGGTAGCCTCCCCGTCAAGGCCATCCAGCGTGTTCTTTAACGTTGGGTTGTTTTATCTCTGAGAGGCACTTTTTTGCACACCATGGGCTAAATGGCCAGGTCACATGGACCCCAAAGGCTCAGAGAAGGTTGGGGGAGGAGACCCACTGGAACAGCTGTTGGGAGACAGATGGTAGCCTCCCGTCAAGGCCATCCAGTGTGTTCTTTAACGTGCACAGGGTATGTCTCTCCCGCACACGGGGCCACGGCTTAACGTCCCATCCGACGGACGGCGGACTTTCCAAGCCCATCGGTGTCCCCTACTGACCGTGGGCAGGGCGGGGAATTTTGCGGAGATAAATCTCAACGCTGACCCAGCTGGGACTTGAACCTGGGAACTACAGATTACGAGCCTGACGTGCTACCGACTGAGCCACCCCCGCCCCAGAAAGTTGGGTACAGAGGACCCACAGGACATCTGTTAAGAGACAGATGGTAGCCTCCCGTCAAGGCCATCCAGCGTGTTCTTTAACGTGCACAGCGTATGGCTCTCGCACACGTGGCCACGGTTTGAAGTACCATCCGACGGACGGCGACCTTTCCAAACCCATCGATGTCCCCTACTGACTAGAGGATAGGGTGGGGAATTTTAGCGGAGATAAATTCCGACGCTGGTGACTCGAATCTAGGAAACTGCAGATTGCGAACTTTGATGGGAGTTAATGGCCTCTTACTCTACCTATGATCCAAGGTCGTCAAAGTGTCAACTGCGCAGTTCTCATAGTCTCTCCAATTGCCTCGTTATGCCACTGCTATTTAGTAACACTTGTTTAAATTTATTATAAAAACACTGATAATAATTTATCATTTTAATGGTAGTATATATTAATAATATTCTTTGTTTAAGACTACAAATAAAAAATCCAAACTAATTCAAGACACCTTGTAAAGCGGTAATAAATATATTTTTTTATAAAAATAATAATTTTAATGTGAAAATTTTTTGCTTATTAGAGGCGAGTTCTGTACTGGAAGGATTCTGACTCAGCAAAATTTTTTTCCCCTAATTTTGAAAAAAAAATAGAAAGAAAAAACTTTTTTATTATAATTTCGACATTTTAATCACTGTTTAGTAATTAAAGATACACAACTCTTCCTCTTGTTTCTTTTAAGTATTCTTGCGCGTTCATTAATGAGTCACTTTTAAAGTTCACAATGATATTTATTCAAGAATTTTTGTAATGATTATTCCACTATACTTTCGGAAAGAGAGAGCTTAAGCCGAGAGTTATGCGTCAAATGAAAGCTTGTGACGAAGAGAGGTAGAGAGTGCTACAGGTTACCTCACAAAGTATGCATACCCCCCCCCCCCCCCCACCTTCCTGAGACCTTCTCCCCAAAAAAATAAAAAATAAATAAATGTTTGCCCAAAATTAACGGGAGCATATCGCAACGTATTATGTCTGAAATGAAAGCTTGCAACATGGAAAATATCACGGATATTTCAAACTATCATTATTTTCTGTCGCTCTTCGTGGGCGAAGTTTCGTTGACGGACTCGTGCGCCTGACTGAGATTTAAGTATCCTTGCTCTTTCATTAATGTGTCGCTTTTAAAGTTTATAAGGATATTTAGTCAAGAATATTCCTTTCTTGTTTCACCTTGCCCTCGGTGAGAAAGGGGAGACACAGATGGGCTTGGAAAGACCGTCATGTGTCGGATGGGACGTAAAGCTGGAGAAAATCGGGGTGTCAGTAATTTTTCTTTCACTTGCTAAACAGTTTATTTGCTAATTGCATTGACAGTTCACTTGCTAAAAGGAATCAGTTCTGTAATCCTTCCTTCCGTTCAGTTGGGGGGCGGGGGTAGCTCAGTTGGTAGCCGCCAGGCTCGTAATCTGTAGTTCCCAGGTTCGAGTCCCAGCTGGGTCAGCGTTGAGATTTATCTCCGCAAAATTCCCCCGCCCTGCCCACGGGTCAGTAGGGGACACCGATGGGCTTGGAAAGGCCGCCGTCCGTCGGATGGGACGTTAAGCGTTGTCCCCGTGTGCGGGAGAGCCATACCCTGTGCACGTTAAAGAACACGCTGGATGGCCTTGACGGGAGACTACCATCTGTCTCCCAACAGCTGTTCCAGTGGGTCCCCTTCGCCAACCTTCCCTGAGCCGTCCGGGTCCATGTGACCTGGCCATTTAGCCCATGGTGTGCAAAAAAGTGCCGCTCAGAGGTAAAACAACCCAACCCGTTCAGTTGGGCTTGTTTACCTCTGAGCGACAGTTTTGTTGGGTTGGATTGGGTTGTTTTACCTCTGAGCGGCACTTTTTTGCACATCATGGGCTAAATGGCCAGGTCACATGGACCCCGAAGGCTCAGAGAAGGTTGGAGGAGGGGACCCACTGGAACAGCTGTTGGGAGACATATGGCAGCCTCCCGTGGAGGCCATCCAGCGTGTTCTTTAACGTACACAGGGTATGGCTCTCCTGCACACGGGGACACGGCTTAACGTCCCATCCGACAGACGGCGTCCTTTCCAAGCCCATCGGTGTCCCCTACTGACCGTGGGCAGGAGGGGGGGGGGAATTTTGCGGAGATAAATCTCAACGCTGAGCCAGTTGGTACTCGAACCTGTGAGCTACAGATTACGAGCCTGACACGCTACCGACTGAACCACGCACTTTAAAGAACGCGTTGACTCCTTAACGGGAGGTACTATTTGTTTGCTAACAGCTGTCAAGTGGGTTCTCTCCCCCCAACCATATCTGAGCCCTTGGGCTACTTCTGACCTGGCTATTTAACCCACTGTGCTAAAAAAAACTGTCGCTCTGAAGTGATCAAACCCAATTCAACGGACAGTATGGTTACAAAACTGGCTCCTTTTATGAAATTAGCAAAAATTGCCTGCACCCCAACTCCCCTTAAAGTTAATACAAAATAAATAAATCTCAAAATTAGCATGTTTTACTTTTATTTACTTATTTCATATCTTAGGGCACATATAAGAAATTATAGAACCAAACATGATATAACATATGAAAAAAAAAAGGCATTTTATTTTCAACTAAACGCAATTAGTACTGATCTACGGGACCTGAGTTCGAGCCCCGGGTAAGGCATGGATGTTCGTGTTGTTTTCTGCTGAGGTCCTGCCATCCTCTCAGATCTTCTACTGTGGCATATAAACTGACAAGCTCCTGTCAGACCTCTGTGGCAAGCAGCTGCTTGAGGGGGTATTTATTTATTTATTAGTATGCTTAATGCTTATTACCCAAAAATATTCATTCCGCACCAACGGTTGTTTCGAAATATTTTCCCACGAAAGCAAGAACTCTTTTGATCCCGAATTGAATGAAATGACAAAACTCACTGGAGTCTGCAGATAAAAATATCATGTGATGACCATTCGGTGAGAGTTAGAGCCCGAGGTTATTAGAGAGAGAGAGAGATGTCGGCACGTGGAAAGGAAGAGTAGGAGCGACACACGTGCTAAGGGTAGGTCTTTAGAGGTCAGTAGGAGGCGTCCTTCGGCCAGCAAATCAGTCCCTCTTTGTTCCGAACGAAACCGTTAAGGGAATCTCTCTGACGATGGTAAACATGACAGTGGACATTCGACCATTGGATGAACGAGGCGTGTGTGTGCTGGTGTGGGTGCCGCTGGTCGGGTGTGGTCGCACTGCTCCCGTCTTCTCTTCTTCTGATAATAAAGCGAAGATTAAGCAATACGTTCCCTTTGTTGCTTCTATTCGTTATTTTTTCCTCTTTTAGTGAAACTTGTGTTAGCAAATAAGGCTCTCTTATTTTTATCGCTGGCGGTATTGGCTGCTTTTTTTTTCGCTTGAAAAGTTGTGTCTCACTTTTTCGAACGTTGGAAGCAGAAATAAAAGAATTCTCTTCAATCTAATTAGCTCCAGGAGGGAGTATGGGTTGGGTTGTTTTACCTCTGAGCGGCACTTTTTTGCACACCATGGGCTAAATGGCCAGGTCACATGGACCCCGAAGGCTCAGAGAAGGTTGGGAGAGGGGACCCACTGGAACAGCTGTTGGGAGACAGATGGTAGCCTCCCGTCAAGGCCATCCAGCGTGTTCTTTAACGTGCACAGGGTATGGCTCTCCCACACACGGGGCCACGGCTTAACGTCCCATCCGACGGACGGCGGACTTTCCAAGCCCATCGGTGTCCTCTACTGACCGTGGGCAGGGCGGGAATTTTGCGGAGATAAATCTCAACGCTGACCCAGCTGGGACTCGAACCTGGGAACTACAGATTACGAGCCTGGCGCGCTACCGACTGAGCCACTCCCGCCCCCTCCAGGAGGGAGTATGTCGCGAACGAATAGACCTTACACAGTCTTAATTGTTTATATAAATATCAATAATTTTGGGATTCTCTGTGGCTGTTATTTCGCACTTAATCTGACTATCACTGTTCAGCAGTGATTTAGCGTGTTACCGGATTGTTTTATATTAGAGCAGCACTTTTTATGCAAACAGTGGGACAATGTGAATAGGTTACAAAGACCCAAAGAGCTCAGAGTTGCGTATGGGAAAGGGGACTCACTGGCAGCTGTTAGTAGATGGATGGAGACCTCTCGTAAAGACCAACCCATTTGTTGTATAACCAGCACAGACAGGACCATATTATCCATTAGGCACAATAGACACAGTTCCCAGGATCTGATTATCCATTAGGTCTACCCATCACGGTTAGAACTAAGTGGGGCCACCACACCAAATTTGGGGCCGATTGGTCAAGTACCCGCGGAATCACAGAGAAATGAAAATTTCCGCCACCAATGACGTCACACCGCTGACCTACAAGAAACGGGTGTCTTCCCATCGTTCCGTCTATTAAATGTATCATAAGACGTTTAAATATATTTCCGCCATCGTTACGTTATTAGCATTCTCAAAAAGAGACAGTAACCTCTAATCCGGTTATTAATATTCTAAGAGGTAAGGGGTGATAACAAAAAACCCTTGCCGCTTCTCGAAGCGTACCCTGGTGGACACACTTCATCTTCGAAATCATTTTTCTTGATCTTCCACGCGACTTAATCTGTTGGAATCGTATTTCAGATGACGTAGAACATTTCTTTTGCGATCGCACCCGTTTCCGGGCGGAAGTGATGTAGAGGAGCGAATGTCGAAAGGTGGGGGGGGGGTCGAAGGGCATGTCGAAAGGTCTCATTCTGACGTGAGAAACGTGACAGCTGCGGCCAATCGGAGCAATTAGCATCTTCCGCAATGGCGGCTGATTTGCATTTAGATTCGCGAGCGTCGTCGCAGAAGTGACACGTGGGGTGGATGGGGGAGGAGAGCAAGGGGACGGGGAGGGAGGAAAGGGGAGGTCGGGGCGGAAAAAGAAGGGAAAAAACAGGGAGTAGCTGGGAAGAGACGGAATATGAAAGTGTTTTAATAAAGTGGGAGGGGGAACGAAGAGCTCTCCTCGCTATTTCGTGCTAAACTCTAATTCCCGTCAGTCCGAGATAAGAGACAGCAACTCAGTCACGTGGAGTTGCAACGCAGTCGCGAAAAATTGAGAGAGAGAGGACGGCGAAGTCACGTGATAGCATGCTAAATATGGCATCGACACGTGTGTGAGGGCAGGCCTGTCGTATGTGTACTTAGACTGGCACGAAGATCAGGAGACAAAATTAGAGGTAAATCTAAAGAGCACATTTTTTTTAACATGGAGAAGAGTAGGGGGAGGGGGAAAATGAGGGGACGACGGTTTAGGGGGGAGAAATAACGAGTACAAAGGGGGGAAGAGAGTGAAGGGTGGTTAATGTTTCGCGCTGGCACCCATTTCGAGGTTTAACATACAACACGACAAATCTATAAACTTTCCAAAAATAGGTGTTGCGTTTTGCTAATGCATTCTTAAGTCGGATATTGGACTAAGTGTGCGTGCGAGTCTCCGTTAGACAAACGTCATCAGGATAAAAAAAAGAGATGTATGTGTGAGTGTGTGCAGAGGAGTATTTTGTAGAGCAACGAGGTCGCGACCAGTTCTCCTCTCATTTGAATCCTTTACTTCGTCAACTGTGGTGATAACGCATTAGCGCGAAAAAAAAATATCTTGAAGCGCATAAATTAAGGAGAATAGGCCACGGAGCTCTCGTAATGGACTTGAGAATGACAACACATAATAAACCGGTATCGTGGAATTTACTCGTCGGAGCTGATCTTTGTTTGGCACGTATGGTATTGAATGATCCATTCAATGATTTGAGAGTTATTGCGTAACCAAGAGAATTATCCATTCAATTATTCGAGAGTTATTGCGTAACCATGAGAATGATCCATTCAATTATTCGAGAGTTATTCCGTAACCATGAGAATGATCCATTCAATTATTCGAGAGTTATTCCGTAACCAAGAGAATAATTCAAGAGTTGTTGCGTACCAAGAGAATGATCCATCCATTTATTAGAGATTTATTGCGCAACCAAAAGAATGATAAATTGAGTTATTCGAGAGTTATTGTGTATCCAAGAGTATGATCCATCGAGTTATTCGAGAGTTATTGCATTCCCAAGGGAATGATCCATTCAGTTATTCGAGAGTTGTTTAACCAAGAGAATGATCCATTGAATTATTAGAGAGTTATTGTGCAACCAAAAGAATGATCCATTGATTATTCGAGAGTTATTGCGTATCCAGGACAATGATCCATTGAATTATTAGAGAGTTATTGGGTAACCAAGAGAATGATCCATCGAGTTACTGAGAATTATTGCGTAGCCAAGAGAATGATCCATTGATTATTCGAGAGTTATTGCGTATCCAAGAGAATGGGCTTCAGGTCAAAAATTCTTGCTTTTTCCTTGCTGTTTTCCTGCAAAAATCCTTGCTTTCAATCTGATACTTGTGTTTTTCCGGTTAAAACTCAGAAGAGAGTACAAAGTACATTCGGAAGAAAGTATAAAAAAAATCATAATTCACTGAAGGATGTCAAATTCTCTGACTCCACTGAGTTTTTTTCATTTAACGTTTGTTCATTGTGCAATAACTCTCGAATGATTCAATGGATCATTCTCTTGGTTACGCAATAACTCTCTATTATTTGAATGGATCATTCTCTTGGTTACGCAATAACTCTCTAATAATTTAATGGATCATTGTCTTGGATACGCAATAACTCTCGAATAATCAATAGATTATTCTCTTGGCTACGCAATAACTCTCAAGTAACTCGATGGATCATTCTCTTGGATACGCAATAACTCTCGAATATTTGAATGGATCATTCTCTTGGCTACGCAATAACTCTCAAGTAACTCGATGGATCATTCTCTTGGTTACGCAATAACTCTCTAATAATTTAATGGATCATTGTTTTGGATACGCAATAACTCTCGAATAATCAATAGATTATTCTCTTGGCTACGCAATAACTCTCAAGTAACTCGATGGATCATTCTCTTGGATACGCAATAACTCTCGAATAATCAATGGATAATAATAATAATTAATAATTAATTAATAATAAATAGTTAATAATAAATAATTAATTAATAATTAATAATTAATTATTAGATAATAATAATCATTCTCTTGGATACGCAATAACTCTCGAATATTTGAATGGATCATTCTCTTGGCTAAGCAATAACTCTCAGTAACTCGATGGATCATTCTCTTGGTTACGCAATAACTCTCTAATAATTTAATGGATCATTGTCTTGGATACGCAATAACTCTCGAATAATCAATGGATCATACTTTTGGTTGCGCAATAACTCTCGAATAATCAAGGATCATTCTCTTGGCTACGCAATAACTCTTAGTAACTCGATGGATCATTCTCTTGGTTACCCAATAACTCTCTAATAATTCAATGGATCCTTCTCTTAGTTACCCAATAACTCTCTAATAATTCAATGGATCATTCTCTTGGTTAAACAACTCTCGAATAACTGAATGGATCATTCCCTTGGATATGCAATAACTCTCGAATAACTCGATGGATCAAATAATTCAATTTATCATTCTTTTGGTTGCGCAATAAATCTCTAATAAATGGATGGATCATTCTCTCGCTACGCAACAACTCTTGAATTATTCTCTTGGTTACGGAATAACTCTCGAATAATTGAATGGATCATTCTCATGGTTACGCAATAGCTCTCGAATAATTGAATGGATCATTCTCATGGTTACGCAAAATAGCTCTCGAATAATTGAATGGATAATTCTCTTGGTTACGCAATAACTCTCAAATTATTGAATGGATCATTCAATACCATACGTTCTCGAATAACACAGTGTATCATTCTTTTGGTTATGCAATAACTTTCGAATAACGCGCAATGGATCATTCACTTGGTGACGTAATAACTCTCGAATCTTTTAACAATTCTTTCTCACTCTTGGTTCAGCGAATTCTCGAATAATTCAATGGGCCATTCTTTGTGAGTTGGGTTGGGTTGTTTTACCTCTGAGCGGCACTTTTTTGCACACCATGGGCTAAATGGCCAGGTCACATGGACCCCCGAAGGCTCAGAGAAGTTGGGGGAGTGGACCCACTGGAACAGCTGTTGGGAGACAGATGGTAGCCTCCCGTCAAGGCCATCCAGCGTGTTCTTTAACGTGCACAGGGTATGGCTCTCCCGCACACGGGCCACGGCTTAACGTCCCATCCGACGGACGGCGGCTTTCCAAGCCCATCGGTGTCCCCTATTGACCGTGGGCAGGACGGGGAATTTTTGCGGAGATAAATCTCAACGCTGACCCAGCTGGGACTCGAACCTGGGAACTACAGATTACGAGCCTGGCGCGCTACCGACTGAGCCACCCCCGCCCCCCATTCTTTGTGAACTTCCTGTTACCAAGAATGTGAATGATGCTTTGAATAACTAGAGTTATTACGTTATCAAAATTATCATGAAGAATTGAAATTCAGAAAGTTATTTAATAAGAATGAGAACAATCTGTTGAATCAATCTAGATTTTTTGCTTTGCCAAGAAGGAGAATGACCCTTCGAATAACTCAAATTTATTGCGTTATCCAGAATGATAAAGATCCATCGAATCGTTCGAGAGTTATTGTTCTATTGTGAATCCTCCCTTTTTCCAAAAAAAAAACAACAAAACCATCGGATGGGACGTTAAGCCGTGATCCTTATGCAGCAGAGACGTGTCTTATGCAAGTTGAAGAACACTGTTGACGGGAGGCTGTCTCCTAACAGCTATCCAGTGGATCTCCTCCTCCCCAACCTTCTCTGAGACCTTGGGGTTCTTGTGACCTTGACATTTAGCCCATTCTGTACATCAAAGTACAGCGCCGAAGTAAAACAACCGAACTTGATGTCGACTTCAACTTTCTCTTATCCTCAGCTTTCTTTAAGAATTAGAAACAGAAAATTAATTACGCTATTTTTCCCTAATGTTTCCTGACAACTCCTGAAGCACTTCATACTTGTAGTATAATCATCCAGGAGAAATGTTATTAATTATCTCTTTGTTTTTAATCTTCAACTTCCAGAGTCAAATGGGATCGATATCTCGAAGTGGGTTGATAGGTTTGCGTGCTATTAAGTGAAAGAGAGAGAGAGGTTCTCTTGAAGACATTGCTGCCTTGACATATGTAAACCAAAACATTCCAACAACTTGCATCTCCAACTCATTTAAATCTAGCTCGTTCGCTATTGCCACTGAACTTAGATGGTTATGATGATTGCCAAGCCTAGATTTGCATGTCACGCTCACCTAGGATCCAGCAGTGCTCTCTTGTGCAGAGTATCCGTTTTAACTCTTCTATAAAGAAACATAAAATTTTGACTTTTTTTATAATCACAAAGAGTTGGGTTGTTTTACCTCTGAGCGGCACTTTTTGCACACCATGGGCTAAATGGCCAGGTCACAAGGACCCCGAAGGCTCAGAGAAGGTTGGGGGAGGGGACCCACTGCAACAGCTGTTGGGAGACAGATGGTAGCCTCCCGTCAAGGCCGACCAGCGTGTTCTTTAACGTGCACAGGATATGGCTCTCCCGCACACGGGGCCACGGCTTAACGTCCCATCCGACGGACAGCGGCCTTTCCAAGCCCATCGGTGTCCCCTACTGACCGTGGGCAGGGCGGGGAATTTTGCGGAGATAAATCTCAACGCTGACCCAGCTGGGACTCGAACCTGGGAACTACAGATTACGAGCCTGGCGCGCTACCGACTGAGCCACCCCCGCCCCCACATAATCACAAAGAAAGTAAATAATGTAATCGGAATTAAGTATTTCAGATGATAAATGGATAATTAAATTTTATTATCAAACAAGATAATATTGTACCATTATATACAGGATATCATTTGTAATATTCAATGCAGAGTAATATATATATTTGATTATTCATTTTCAAAAGTTTTTTTTCCATATTCTTTACTTCCGCGAATAAACGAATTATTATTATATTATTATTTTTCTCTGCTTTTTTACTTCAATAAAACAAATGCTTGCGGCCTAGGCAAGTGCCTAACGTGCCTTATTTGTGAAACAAAGGCTCTCTTAAAGTGGAGAACGGAAAGGAAAAAAAAAGAGTTGGGTTGTTTTACCTCTGAGCGGCACTTTTTTGCACACCATGGGCTAAATGGCCAGGTCACATGGACCCCGAAGGCTCAGAGAAGGTTGGGGGAGGGGACCTACTGGAACAGCTGTTGGGAGACAGATGGTAGCCTTCCGTCAAGCCCAACCAGCGTGTTCTTTAACGTGCACATTGTATGGCTCTCCCGCACACGGGGCCACGGCTTAACGTCCCATCCGACGGACGGCGGCCTTTCCAAGCCCATCGGTATCCCCTACTGACCGTGGGCAGGGCGGGGAATTTTGCGGAGATAAATCTCAACGCTGACCCAGCTGGGAACTACAGATTACGAGCCTGGCGCGCTACCTACTGACCCCCGCCCCTCAAAAAAAAAACATTTGGGGGGGGGGGCTTCTAGGTTTCTAATTAGGTTTCTAATTAGGTTTCTATTCTAGGTAGTGACTTGTAGTTTTAAGACAACCAACTTTCAGTTGAAAAACAACGGATATTTTAAATGCCTCCAACCTCTCTCCAAAATGTCTTTCCCTTAATTCATTACTCATTACTCATTAGAAATATATATTTTCTTTTTTAAGCAGAGAAATTTTCCTGAGCTTTTTAAGAATATAGTTTTTCCCCTAGTGGCTCATCACTGAGTTTGGGTTGGATGGGCCAGGATTAAACGCTCATTTTCTAAAATGTTTTATTGTTTTCATTTTTTATTTCCCATAATTGTATGACCTATATATTTTGAAAAAAAAAATGCACAAACATAATATTCTTTGCGTCATATTTACGATGAAATTAACATTTGCGTTCTCTTTAAGATTTCACGTTATGTGCAATACTTAGCATAGCTTTTAAAGTCACAGTTCATCAAACATATTTATGAAAACTTGTTGTTCTCATGCACCTGCCATTTACTCCTCTTTGTGAATCGGATGGAGAAGTTAAGACGTGGTTCCGTGTGCGGGAGAGTCGTGCCTGTGCACTTTAAAGAACACACTGGATGGCCTTGACGGGAGGCTACCATCTGTCTCCTAACAGTTGTCCAGTGGATCCTTTCCCCAATCTTCTCTGAGCCCTCGGGGTCCTTGTGACCTGACCATTTAGTCCGTTGTATGCAAAAAGTGACCCTCAGAAGTAAAACATTCCAACCCTTTAGGTGCAAAAATGTGTCGCTCAAAGATTAGTTAGTTGTTTGGTTGTTTTGCCTCTGAGCAGCACTTTTTTGCACACAATGGGCTAAATGGCCAAGTCACAAGGACCCCGAAGGCTCAGAGAAGGTTGGGGGAAGGGACCCACTGGAACAGCTGTTGGGAGACAGATGGTAGCCTCCCGTCAAGGCCATCCAGTGTGTTCTTTAACGTGCACAGGGTATGGCTCTCCCGCACACGGAGCCACGGCTTAACGTCACATCCGACGGACGGCGGTCTTTCCAAGCCCATCGGTGTCCCCTACTGACCGTGGGCAGGGCGGGCTCAAAGATTAGACAAGAACAGAAAAGAAATAGCAATAAATGAAGCATGTGACGAGATCCTGATCAAAATAACAAAGCGAACTGTTATATTTGAAATATAAAGCAAAAAGGAAACGAATATTTACAGAAAAGACAGAGTGATTTATGAAGTAATGCGTAAAGGCCAAAGATCTTACTAGATGAGATGGGAAGAACCCAACAAGCAAGAGAAAAGGAGCACAAAATGTATATTTAAATTATGCATGCACACGATAAGAAAAAAAAGGAAAGGTTTGGGGGAATAAATGTCACACATAACCAAAAGAGAGAGAAAAATCAATGTTAAAACCTATTACCAAAATATGCTGAAGACTAGCCACCGTCATTTGTCGCACTTAAGTCTTTTTACCGCCGATGAGCTTCCTGCACTACCGGAGCAAAATGTTTGTTCAAATGGCAAAATCTTTTTATGTCACCCATAAGGAATATTCACGACCAGCTGGAAGGAGGACTAGATCAGGATTCATTTTTTTCTGATAGTTTAGGCAGTAGTGCTGCAAGTTGATTTTCCAGCAATTCAATCCCCACTATTATTGCGTTGAATTTTTTCCTCCAAAGGATGTCTGATGGGGCCTAAATTCCGTGACTCCGTGCATAGGTTGGATTGGATTGGATTGTTTTACCTCTGAGCGGCACTTTTTTGCACACCCTGGGCTAAATGGCCAGGTCACATGGACCCCGAAGGCTCAGAGAAGGTTGGGGGAGGGGACCCACTGGAACAACTGTTGGGAGATAGATGGTAGCCTCCCGTTAAGGCCATCCAGCGTGTTCTTTAACGTGCACAGGGTATGGCTATCCCGCACACAGAACCACGGCTTAACGTCCCATCCGACGGACGGCGGCCTTTCCAAGCCCATCGGTGGCCCCTACTGACCGTGGGCAGGGCGAGAAATTTTTGCAGAGATAAATCTCAACGCTGACCCAGATGGGACTCGAACCTGGGAACTACAGATTACGAGCCTGGCTCGCTACCGACTGAGCCACCCCCGCCCCCCGTGCATAGGTGAATCATACCCTGTGTACGTTAAAGAACACATTGGATGGCCTTGACGGAAGGTTACCATCAGTCTCCTAAATGCTATGAGATCCCATACCCAACTCTGAGTCATAGGATCCTTGCGTCCTAGCCGTTTATTGGATTGTGTGCTCAAAATTGCCGCTCAAAACACCCAATCGAACATTGAAACAACCCAATACGTGGCTTAAAAACTACAAAACAAAAGATATTTTAACAGGTTGATGCTTTCTTTATAATTCATCAATTTTTAATCTTTTCCAAAATCAAAATAGTGATAAAAATTTCGAAACAACTGCTTTGAGCTTCCACATACGTTGAACAATAACAACAACGTTTTTCAAGGGTTGTTTTGGGTTGTTTTACCTCTGAGCGGCACTTTTTTGCACACCATGGGTTAAATGGCCAGGTCACATGGACCCCGATGGCTCAGAGAAGGTTGGGGGAGGGGACCCACTGGAACAGCTGTTGGGAGACAGATGGTAGCCCCCCGTCAAGGCCATCCAAAAAATTTAACGTTGGGTTGTTTTATCTCTGAGCGGCACTTTTTTGCACACCATGGGTTAAATGGCCAGGTCACATGGACCCCGATGGCTCAGAGAAGGTTGGGGGAGGGGACCCACTGGAACAGCTGTTAGGAGACAGATGGTAGCCTCCTGTCAAGGCCATCCAGCGTGTTCTTTAACGTGCACAGGGTATGGTTCTCCCGTACACGGGGCCACGGCTTAATGTCCCATACGACGGATGGCGGCCTTTCCAAGCCATCGGTGTCCCCTACTGACCGTGGAATTTTGCGGAGATAAATCTCAACGCTGACCCAGCTGGAACTCGAACCTGGGAACTACAGATTACGAGTCTGGCGCGCTACCGACTGAGCCACCCCCGCCCCCCTTTTTTACAAGTGCTGTCGTATCGTTTCTTTAGTGGAAGGGGATGTTCCTGATGAGTCATTATCTTCTCCATTGTTATGCATCACTTTTCCCCTCTTTCTATCCGTCTCTCTATCTCCATCCAAAGCAAGCCGCCAATCCTTACGTTTCCTATGAGCCCGAGTGTAGCCTAGTGCTGATTGATCGCCACCGAGCTATTGGCTCTGGGAGTACAAATTGTGCCCCAGGCATGGTGTTGCTGATGGGAGAACAGAGAAGCAGGAGACCTACCCACTTATTCCCGGCACCGTCGTCGGTGGCTAAGCATCTGACTACGGTGGTGCTCCCAGCTGGGGCCCGCTCTCCTGCTTTGCGAAGAAACGGTCTCACATAGAACGGAGGGAAAAACTAGAGAAAATATGAGTGAATGCACGCCATCAAAAATTTCATTTTATATTACTGTACAGTATGGTTGTGAAAACTAATATCAAGAATATAAAGTGATATAAACAGAGACGTACCCGGGATTTAGTTTTGGGGAGAGGACAATAAGACTTAAGTAGGGTTTCCCAGTTACTAAAATATTCCACCGGAGAGGAAAGGTAAACGTATTAAGGGAACGAATATAAATATCAGGATTATAATAAGAATTTAGTGATGATATCTTTGCCGAGAGCTCTTTCCTCTTTCACTTCAAATAGCTCAAATATTACTGTTTTCTTAAGTGTGACATATTATACGTATTTAAATAAATAAATTCGAGTGTTATATAAGTAGAATTTTGTTATTTTGCTAAGGAAAATTCTGGGAATTAATGAAATGGCAAGAAAATAGATGACTGCATCTGAAACTGAACTTTATAACAGTTTGATCCTTGGTAAATTTTGCCATGGTAGTGAAACTTGGACTATGTAAACAGAACAGAAGATTTGATGATTTTTGTCTCCAAAAGTTTGTTTAGTAAACCTTGGTTTTAAAAGTTTTTATTATGCATATGATTATGAGGTTAGATGAAATAATCATGGACCATTTTTATTCGGCACCTTTAAAATATGAGAGATTTTGTTGCTTGGAGAATCATTCAAGAAACCCTATCAGCGAATCAACTTATGACTAGTATAGTCCTAAAGACTTGAAGACTAAGCAAGCCAAATATGAGGTCAGTTGACATTTTTGAATAGAAATTTATTTAAGTCCACTTTCGATGATCTAATATAGGGGTTCTCAACGTGGGGTACGCGGTAAAACTTTTTGGAGAACGCCGTGAGAGTTCAAAAGTCACTAGACATATGTTATGCATATATGTTTGATTTCATTCCCATTGTTATACTATAACTATAAATTTATCTATCTATACAAGGGGTACGCCAGTTACATACACATTTCCAGGGGGTACGTGAAGCATAAAAGGTTGAGAACCACTGATATATATGTTTTATTTTATTCCCATTGTTATACTATAACTATAGTTTCATATATCTATACAAGGGGTACGCCAGTTACATACACATTTCCAGGGAGTACGTGAAGCATAAAAGGTTGAGAACCACTGATATATATGTTTTATTTTCTTCCCATTGTAATACTATAACTATAGTTTTTCTATCTATACAAGGGGTACGCCAGTTACATACACATTTCCAGGGGGTACGTGAAGCAT
This sequence comes from Ryuthela nishihirai, assembly GCA_038380435.1. Classification (NCBI taxonomy): domain Eukaryota; kingdom Metazoa; phylum Arthropoda; class Arachnida; order Araneae; family Heptathelidae; genus Ryuthela; species Ryuthela nishihirai. Next base: position 133,118,054 of record JAWZYU010000001.1, on the reverse strand, counting down.
AAAAGGTTGAGAACCACTGATATATATGTTTTATTTTCTTCCCATTGTAATACTATAACTATAGTTTTATCTATCTATATAAGGGATACGCCAGTTACATACACATTTCCAGGGGGTACGTCAAACATAAAAGGTTGAGAACCACTGATATTTATGTTTTATTTTCTTCCCATTGTTATACTAAAACTAAAGTTTTATCTATGTATACAAGGGGTTCGCCAGTTACATACACATTTCCAGGGGGTTACGTGAAGCATAAAAGGTTGAGAACCACTGATATATATGTTTTATTTTCTTCCCATTGTAATACTATAACTATAGTTTTATCTATCTATACAAGGGGTACGCCAGTTACATACACATTTCCAGGGGGTACGTGAAGCATAAAAGGTTGAGAACCACTGATATATATGTTTTATTTTCTTCCCATTGTAATACTATAACTATAGTTTTATCTATCTATATAAGGGATACGCCAGTTACATACACATTTCCAGGGGTACGTGAAGCATAAAAGGTTGAGAACCACTGATATATATGTTTTATTTTATTCCCATTGTTATACTATAACTATAGTTTTATCTATCTATATAAGGGGTACGCCAGTTACATACACATTTCCAGGGGTACGTGAAGCATAAAAGGTTGAGAACCACTGATATATATGTTTTATTTTATTCCCATTGTTATACTATAACTATAGTTTTATCTTTCTATACAAGGGGTACGCCAGTTACATACACATTTCCAGGGGGTACGTGAAGCATAAAAGGTTGAGAACCACTGATATATATGTTTTATTTTATTCCCATTGTTATACTATAACTATAGTTTCATATATCTATACAAGGGGTACGCCAGTTACATACACATTTCCAGGGGGTACGTGAAGCATAAAAGGTTGAGAACCACTGATATATATGTTTTATTTTCTTCCCATTGTAATACTATAACTATAGTTTTATCTATCTATATAAGGGATACGCCAGTTACATACACATTTCCAGGGGGTACGTCAAACATAAAAGGTTGAGAACCACTGATATTTATGTTTTATTTTCTTCCCATTGTTATACTAAAACTAAAGTTTTATCTATGTATACAAGGGGTTCGCCAGTTACATACACATTTCCAGGGGGTTACGTGAAGCATAAAAGGTTGAGAACCACTGATATATATGTTTTATTTTCTTCCCATTGTAATACTATAACTATAGTTTTATCTATCTATACAAGGGGTACGCCAGTTACATACACATTTCCAGGGGGTACGTGAAGCATAAAAGGTTGAGAACCACTGATATATATGTTTTATTTTCTTCCCATTGTAATACTATAACTATAGTTTTATCTATCTATATAAGGGATACGCCAGTTACATACACATTTCCAGGGGTACGTGAAGCATAAAAGGTTGAGAACCACTGATATATATGTTTTATTTTATTCCCATTGTTATACTATAACTATAGTTTTATCTATCTATATAAGGGGTACGCCAGTTACATACACATTTCCAGGGGTACGTGAAGCATAAAAGGTTGAGAACCACTGATATATATGTTTTATTTTATTCCCATTGTTATACTATAACTATAGTTTTATCTTTCTATACAAGGGGTACGCCAGTTACATACACATTTCCAGGGGGTACGTGAAGCATAAAAGGTTGAGAACCACTGATATATATGTTTTATTTTATTCCCATTGTTATGCTATAACTATAGTTTTATCTATCTATACAAGGGGTACGCCAGTTACATACACATTTCCAGGGGGTACGTGAAGCATAAAAGGTTGAGAACCATTGATATATATGTTTTATTTTATTCCCATTGTTATACTATAACTATAGTTTTATCTATCTATACAAGGAGTACGCCAGTTACATACACATTTCCAGGGGGTACGTGAAGCATAAAAGGTTGAGAACCACTGATTTATATGTTTTATTTTATTCCCATTGTTATACTATAACTATAGTTTTATCTTTCTATACAAGGGGTACGCCAGTTACATACACATTTCCAGGGGGTACGTGAAGCATAAAAGGTTGAGAACCACTGATATATATATGTTTTATTTTATTCCCATTCTTATACTATAACTATAGTTTTATCTATCTATACAAGGGGTACGTCAGTTGCATACACATTTCCAGGGGGTACGTGAAGCATAAAAGGTTGAGAACCACTGATATATATGTTTTATATTATTCCCATTGTTATACTATAACTATAGTTTTATCTTTCTATACAAGGGGTACGCCAGTTACCTACACATTTCCAGGGGGTACGTGAAGCATAAAAGGTTGAGAACCAATGATATATATGTTTTATTTTCTTCCCATTGTTATGCTATAACTATAGTTTTATCTACCTATACAAGGGGTACGCCAGTTACATACACATTTCCAGGGGGTACGTGAAGCATAAAAGGTTGAGAACCACTGATATATATGTTTTATTTTATTCCCATTGTTATGCTATAACTATAGTTTTATCTACCTATACAAGGGGTACGCCAGTTACATACACATTTCCAGGGGGTACGTGAAGCATAAAAGGTTGAGAACCACTGATATATATGTTTTATTTTATTCCCATTGTTATACTATAACTATAGTTTTATCTATCTATACAAGGAGTACGCCAGTTACATAACATTTCCAGGGGGTACGTGAAGCATAAAAGGTTGAGAACCACTGATATATATGTTTTATTTTATTCCCATTGTTATGCTATAACTATAGTTTTATCTACCTATACAAGGGGTACGCCAGTTACCTACACATTTCCAGGGGGTACGTGAAGCATAAAAGGTTGAGAACCAATGATATATATGTTTTATTTTCTTCCCATTGTTATGCTATAACTATAGTTTTATCTACCTATACAAGGGGTACGCCAGTTACATACACATTTCCAGGGGGTACGTGAAGCATAAAAGGTTGAGAACCACTGATATATATGTTTTATTTTATTCCCATTGTTATGCTATAACTATAGTTTTATCTACCTATACAAGGGGTACGCCAGTTACATACACATTTCCAGGGGGTACGTGAAGCATAAAAGGTTGAGAACCACTGATATATATATGTTTTATTTTATTCCCATTGTTATACTATAACTATAGTTTTATCTATCTATACAAGGAGTACGCCAGTTACATACACATTTCCAGGGGGTACGTGAAGCATAAAAGGTTGAGAACCACTGATATATATGTTTTATTTTATTCCCATTGTTATGCTATAACTATAGTTTTATCTACCTATACAAGGGGTACGCCAGTTACATACACATTTCCAGGGGGTACGTGAAGCATAAAAGGTTGAGAACCACTGATATATATGTTTTATTTTATTCCCATTGTTATACTATAACTATAGTTTTATCTATCTATACAAGGAGTACGCCAGTTACATACACATTTCCAGGGGGTACGTGAAGCATAAAAGGTTGAGAACCACTGATATATATGTTTTATTTTCTTCCCATTGTTATACTATAACTATAGTTTTATCTATCTATACAAGGGGTACGCCAGTTACATACACATTTCCAGGGGGTACGTGAAGCATAAAAGGTTGAGAACCACTGATATATATGTTTTATTTTATTCCCATTGTTATACTATAACTATAGTTTTATCTATCTATACAAGGAGTACGCCAGTTACATAACATTTCCAGGGGGTACGTGAAGCATAAAAGGTTGAGAACCACTGATATATATGTTTTATTTTATTCCCATTGTTATGCTATAACTATAGTTTTATCTACCTATACAAGGGGTACGCCAGTTACATACACATTTCCAGGGGGTACGTGAAGCATAAAAGGTTGAGAACCACTGATATATATGTTTTATTTTATTCCCATTGTTATACTATAACTATAGTTTTATCTTTCTATACAAGGGGTACGCCAGTTACATACACATGTAATGTTTTCAGTTTTAGATCTTCAATTGCCTTCATCTCAAGACTGCCAATGGATTCATTTATCTGTAGTCTAGTTCTTGTACGTGATGCACAAAATCGTTCAATTCATTTTATGTTTGAAATGCTATTCTGTTTCTTAATTATCCCAAAAATAGGCAGTGAAATTTACCTTCCATTTATTGCTATTAAATTAACACACGAAGTTTGCCTTGCAGGAACAGTAGCTAGTTCCTTAGCCATTATGCCAGTTAAGACCTTGGGCTAACCACAGGGAATAGATGCATCGACGACAGTTGTGATTGGAGTATTTAGTACCTTAAGAGTGGAAAGCTATGAATGAACTTACTGAGTAGAAGAGTCATCAAGGGCACATGCGTTATGTAGCAGTTTAACTAGTATTCATGTTATATAATAGTCGTAATTCCGGGCTGTTGGGTTGTTTTACCTCTGAGCGGCACTTTTTTGCACACCATCGGCTAAATGGCCAGATCACATGGACCCCAAAAGCTCAGAGAAGGTGGGGGAGGAGACCCACTGAAACAGCTGTTGTGAGACAGATGGTAACTTCCCTGGAAACTACAGATTATGAGCCTGGCGCGCTACCGACTGAGCCACCCCCTCCCTAATTCCGGGCGGACATAAATGTAGAAAACTTTAAAACATTTCGGATCCGGGGGGTCCTTCGAGATTATTTAGATCTATCGGTTCCAGAGAGGTAAAAATTGGTTCCTGGAAGTATTTTGAGTCGTAGATCTCGGAAACATTGTGAAATTTTGAATGTAGTAAGTCTTCGAGGTCAAATATAAATATGCAAATGTTAGATTTCTAAAAATTGGTCTGTAGAGCTAATCCAGGGTTAGGGTGCTTCACCTCTGAGCGGCACTTTTTTTGCACACAGTGGCCAAATGCCCAGGTCAAAGACCCCGAAGGCTCAGAGAAGGCTAGGGGAGGGAATCCACTGGAACAGCGTTGGGAGATAGATGGCAGCCTCCCGTCTAGGTCATCCAGCGTGTTCTCTAACGGGTAACAGGATATGGCTCTCCCTCACACGGACGCGGCTTAACGTTCCATCCGACGGATGGCGGCCTTTCCAAGGCCATCTGTGTCCCCTTTCTAAGCGAGGACAATGCGGGATGTTTAGAGGAGATGTATCTCAACACTAGCATAATGGGGACTCAAACCAATTACTGATTACGAACCTGGAAAGCCTCCGACAGAGACTCCTCCTGGGGCGGGGGTGGCTCAGTCGGTAGCGCGTCAGGCTCGTAATCTGTAGTTCCCAGGTTCGAGTCCCAGCTGGGTCAGCGTTGAGATTTATCTCCGCAAAATTCCCCGCCCTGCCCCACGGTCAGTAGGGGACACCGATGGACTTGGAAAAGCCGCCGTCCGTCGGATGGGACTTTAAGTCGTGGCTCCGTGTGCAGAAGAGCCATACCCTATGCACGTTAAAGTTAAAGAACACGCTGGATGTCCTTGACGGGGGCTACCATTTATCTCCCAACAGCTGTTCCAGTGGGTCCCCTCCCCCAACCTTCTCTGAGCCCTCGGGGTCCATGTGACCTGGTCATTTAGCCCATGGTGTGCAAAAAAGTGCCGCTCAGAGGTAAAACAACCCAACCCAACCCAGAGACTCCTCCTCCTCCTCCCGCTTCCTCTTTCACCTGAAGCCATCCTAAAATAAGTTTTCCTTTCAAAAAAAATCTCTCTACTTTTAATCATCATCTTTCCATTCGGATAATTCTTTTTTTCTCTCCTTTTCCATTCCGGTAACATCGAAATCCAAGTGATTGTAAAATTGTTCGCGTGAGTAAGTGCTTTAGCGCTGTTGAATCTTTGGTATCGACAGCGTTGACTTTGCTCTAGGCGTAGAGATGTCATTGCTGATATAGGAGGGGGGGTAGCAAACAGACTCACTTAGTCTTCTCTCGAAAATCATCAGTTTGTATCCAATGACTGCTCTGGAGCCACCTGGGACCTCTTATTTCTCCTTTCCCTGTAAACTATCAATGGAAGATAGCATTGAAAACAAGGTGTTGCGTTCTTAAACAAAAATTGATGTCCTATAATGCATTCCCCTTATGCTGAATCAGAAATTTGAGAAAATCCAGTTTCAGTTTTATTTAAAAACTCGAAAGTTCGATTATTGAAGGTGAAATAAGCAGGGGGGGGGGGGTTTATGATGGTATATCTTGAGGGGATACAGTCGCTCAAAAAAATATCCGAACGCTATGGTTGATTACAGAATTCAGAAAAAATATCTGGCAACGATTTTTTAGAAATCAGTGACCTGGCAACCTTCGTGTCACGTGACACGAAGGTTGCCAGATCACTAATTTCTAAAAAAAACCGTTGCCAGATATTTTTTCTGAATTCTGTAATCAACCATAGTGTTCGGATATTTTTTTCAGCGACTGAACATGCTTCAACAATTTTTTTTTTTGCATTGAGTTAACAACTGCTTCTAATTTTATAAATTTAAACCGTGCAATGAATTCAAAACTATGTTATGAACTATATATATATCATTTTTAATCATTTTAACTCGTGCAAAATGATGTTCTCCCTTTGGATCAGAAAGCAATTTTTGTATTAATAGAAAGGTTAATTACAGGTTGTAAGTTGAAAGGGCCTTCTGTACAAAAATATCCTTATGTTTAATACTTACTTAGCGAGCATGTAAAGGGAGTTATCAATATACGGTGACAATGTATAATTACTTGGGGGTGGACATGTTGATTACACCGTGACCTTACATTTCCTCGTCGTTAAACAAAATGATGAATCAGCATGATTTCAAGTAACAGAATATCCACATATCATTGCTGCAAGCCACCGATTATTATCATACTTTCAATGACACAAAAGATAATACCTACATCTGTTCGACAAATTGCTCGAGAACTCAGCGTAAAGGTGATCCCTCCAGTTCCGACAATTAGCCACTGAAGAATTTTAACCTAAAGCATAAACGCTGCATTCTAACTTTCGTCCTTGTTCCTAAAATTCCGCTGCTAATCATTTGCCAAAGGAGCGATGCAACACACTGGACACGTGTGTCACTGGTCACGCTATGCTCGTGGGAGTGACACGTGAGTCAAATTTCGAGAATTACTCGCAATTGGTAAAGCACAACTCCGCTTCAACACTGAACTCAAATATTAATGGTATCATTAGTTGGAAGGAGCTTTAGAATTTGCAAGCTTCATTAAAATGTGGTCTTTTTTTTCTTTAATTATTATTAAAGATGTGACATTTACTATTCAATATCCATTAAAAATAAACCATGCCTTAATTGCATACACTAATTACGTAGTTTGGCTTTTGGCAATGAGTTGGGTTGTTTTACCTCTGAGCGACACTTTTTTGCACACCATGGGCTAAATGGCCAGGTCACAAGGACCCCGAAGGCTCAGAGAAGGTTGGGGGAGGGGACCCACTGGAACAGCTGTTGGGAAACAGATGGTAGCCTCCTGTCAAGGCCATCCAGCGTGTTCTTAGCGTTGGGTTCTTTTACCTCTGAGCGTCACTTTTTTGCACACCATGGGCTAAATGGCCAGGTCACATGGACCCCGAAGGCTCAGAGAAGGTTGGGGGAGGGGACCCACTGGAACAGCTGTTGGGAGACATATGGTAGCCTCCCGTCAAGGCCATCCAGCGTGTTCTTTAACGTGCACAGGGTATGGTTCTCCCTCACACGGGGCCACGGCTTAACGTCCCATCCGACGGACGGCGGCCTTTCCAAGCCCATTGGATTGGATTGTTTTACCTCTGAGCGGCACTTTTTTGCACACCATGGGCTAAATGGCCAGGTCACATGGACCCCGAAGGCTCAGAGAAGGTTGGGGGAGGGGACCCACTGGAACAGCTGTTGGGAGACAGATGGTAGCCTCCCGTCAAGGCCATCCAGTGTGTTCTTTAACGTGCACAGGGTATGGCTCTCCCACACACGGGGCCACGGCTTAACGTCCCTCCGACGGACGGCGGCCTTTCCAAGCCCATCGGTGTCTCCTACTGACCGTGGGCGGGGATTTTGCGGAGATAAATCTCAACGCTGACCCAGCTGGGACTCGAACCTGGGAACTACAGATTACGAGCCTGGCGCGCTACCGTCTGAGCCACCCCCGCCCCTGCTTTTGGCAATGTTATAATTATTTACTATAATGATATTTATGATTCGTTATTTTATTCTTAGCCAGAGTAAATGGCGGCCCTTCCTTTGTTTCAAATTGATTAAAGGGTAATAAAACTAAATAGACATCAATTAACTTCGAGAGCGGTGAACTTTCAAAGCTTTCGCAGAAACAAATCTTTCCTGAACTTTTTACTTTTTTGATTTCTTCTCTACTTTCACTTATATCACCTACATCTTTTCCACTTCACCTTTTATCATCTTCTGTCTCATATTTCTTCTCCATTTCAATTTTTATCTTCTTCACATCTGGTAGTTCTTCTCAACTAGAATTTATACTTTCTCCACTTTCATGTATTTCCTCCACTTCCATTTTTATCATCTTCACCTTTTCTATATATATTCTGCAGTTCAATTTTTATCTTCATAATCTTTTCTTTATCTTCTCCACTTCCACTTTTATCTTATTCACCACTTCCATTTCTTCCTTCTCCACCTTTCCTATTTCTTCTCAACAACGATTTTCATTTTCTTCACATTTTATGTATCTTTTCCACTTCCACCTTTTCAGTATCTTCTACATTTCCACCTTTTCCGTGGGGCGGGGGTGGCTCAGTCGGTAGCGCGCTAAGCTCGTAATCTGCAGTTCCCAGGTTCGAGTCCCAGCTGGGTCAGCGTTGAGATTTATCTCCGCAGAATTCCCCGCCCGGTACGGTCAGTAGAGGACACCGATGGGCTTGAAAATGCCGCCGTCCGTCGGATGGGACGTTAAGCCGTGGCCCCGTGTGCGGGAGAGCCATACCCTGTGCACGTTAAAGAACACGCTGGATGGCCTTGACGGGAGACTACCATCTGTCTCCCAACAGCTGTTCCAATGGGTCCCCTCCCCCAACCTTCCTTGAGACTTCGGGGTCCATGTGACCTGGCCATTTAGCCCATGGTGTGCAAAAAAGTGCCGCTCAGAGGTAAAACAACCCAACAACAACCCCCAACCTTCTCTGAGCCTTAGGGGTCCATGTAACCTGGCCATTTAGCCCATGGTGTGCAAAAAAGTGCCGCTCAGGGGTAAAACAACCCAACCCAAACTTGTGCACGTTAAAGAACCCCCTGGATGGCCTTGACCGGAGGCTACCATCTGTCTCCCAACAGCTATTCCAGTGGGTCCCCTCCCCCAACCTTCTCTGAGCCTTCGGGGTCCATGTGACCTGGCCATTTAGCCCATGGTGTGCAAAAAAGTGCCGCTCAGAGGTAAAACAACCCAACCCAACACAACCAATTCAGTAATTATTTCGTCATTAGAGAAAGTGAATAAAAAGTAATGGAGTCTAATTGAAGACTGTCACCAATGTTTGTTTTTTTTATGGAGTAAACCAGCTTTTATTCACTTTTTGCGATTTCATTTGAATGACCTTTGTATATACACCGAATGATGATGTGATCCGTTTCAACCCAATCAGGTAGCCGCATTGAATGCTTTCCGAAATCCGGGTCTGTGGACGAGAAGAGGTAAACATCAGTTCCTCCTCCGAAGGAAGCTTTTCCAACAATGCAATGAAATGATTCTGTGACGATTAGTGGCACGTTCTCCGAATAGACATTCTTCACATTCTCAACATTGGTCAGACAGCAAACAGAGGTTGCGTGGTAAGTGAAGGCAGGGAATTCTGGGAAAGCGTGGAGAAAGAAGGCTAATGATACTTGGAGAACAAAGGCACGAGATCGGTTAAATGCAATGGAATAGCCGCCAGGAGTGGTATAAAAATATATATGGGAAGATAATGGAAAGATAAACAAGTTCTATATAAAAATAAAATATGTAACTTCTTTTTAGTAGTTTTGTAAATAAAAGCTAGAGTCTAAGTAGACTCTGATGAAAATGGAATAATCTATTTCTGAAAGGATTGGGTTGTTTTACTTCTGAGCGGCACTTTTTTGCACACCATGGGCTAAATGGCCAGATCACATGGACCCCGAAGGCTCAGAGAAGGTTGGGGGAGGGGACCCACTGGAACAGCTGTTGGGAGACAGATGGTAGCCTCCCGTCAAGGCCATCCAGTGTGTTCTTTAACGTGCACAGGGTATGACTCTCCCGCACATGGGGCCACGGCTTAAAGTCCCATCCGACGGACGGTGGCCTTTCCAAGCCCATCGGTGTCCCCTAGTGACCGTGGGCAAGGCGGGGAATTTTGCGGAGATAAATCTCAAATCCCAGCTGGGACTCGAACCTGGGAACAACAGATTACGAGCCTGGCGCGCTACCGACTGAGCCACCCCTTCTGAAAGGAAAACTAGAAGAATAACATATGCTCGTTTAAAAAGAGAATTAAGTTTTTTGATTTTTTGCAGTTAGTACCCTCTAAATGGTAATGGGAACTGAAGGATGATTTGGAAAATACGAGTAGTAATATTTCATGAATACTCATAAAACAAAAAAAAAGAATTTCTTTTAAACTCTTAAAAAAATTACGTTTTTCCACTTCCCCTAATAGTAAAGGGACAAATATTAATACCAAATAAAAACACTTGATTCTGGCACTTTTCCACTTAAATTTCAAACTTAAACAGATCATTTGCAATATTTGTTTTAAGTATTGGCATTTTCCACCACTAGCAGAACAGGAGGTTTCCCATTCAATCCCTAACAGCTGTTTAGTGGTTCTCCTTTAATATCCAAACACGAGTCCTTGAACTATTAAAGCAGTGGGGCGGGGGTAGCTCAGTCGGTAGCGCGCCAGGCTCGTAATCTGTAGTTCCCAGGTTCGAGTCCCAGCTGGGTCAGTGTTAAGATTTATCTCCGCAAAATTCCCCGCCCTGCCCACGGTCAGTAGAGGACACCGAGGGGCTTGGAAAGGTCGCCGTCCGTCGGATGGGGACGTTAAGCCGTGGCTCCGTGTGCGGGAGAGCCATACCCGTGCACGTTAAAGAACACGCTGGATGGCCTTGACGGGAGGCTACCATCTGTCTCCCAACAGCTGTTCCAGTGGGTCCCCTCCCCCAACCTTCTCTGAGCCTTCGGGGTCCATGTGACCTGGCCATTTAGCCCATGGTGTACAAAAAAGTGCCGCTCAGAGGTAAATCAACCCAACCCAAGCACACAATGAGCTAAATGGCCAGGTCACAAGGCCTCAGAAGAGGTTATAGGGAGGGAACTGGGAAGCTATTAGGGAACAGATGGAAGCCTCCCGTCAAGGCCATCCAGGTTGTTCTTTAACATGCACAGGGTATGCCTCTTCTGCACACGAAGCCACGGCTTAACGTCCTATTCGACAGACGGCAACCTTTTTATATCTATCTGTGTTCCCTTTCTCACCGAGGGAAAAGCGGGGGGTTAGCGTAGGCAAATCTCCACATTGACACAATTCGGACTGAGACATGCAACTGCACAGGCAGGCAGAGCGAAGATGAGAGCGCAAAACGGACACGTGACTGAATGAATGATGGATGAATGCCCGGATCTGCATCCGAACAGAAAACGATACATAAAGATTAAATTAGGAGATCCTGAAGATGCATTCCTGTTCCCCCAAACCCCCGCCCTTTTAAGTACAGATCCCCTCCTCCGCCTCTCATAACATTTCAGAGATAATCAGCAGCGGGATCCTCCGTGCCCATCTCTCTCTCTCTCCTCAATGCTGAGTGGGGAGTGCTAGATCCCGCGTTGGGGGGTATTGTCGCGGAGGAAAACAGTAATTGGACATGTCGAGGGGGAGACCGTCGACCAGAGGATCAGACAGAGATGATCCCGGTGATAAATGAGGCTCACGAGTTTTCTCTCTCTCTCTCCATCTGCCTCTCCCCGGCGGTACCACAGATGCAACCGCATCCCCAAACCCCGCGATTGCCCAGCCACCCGAGCGATAGGTCACGGGCCTTCATGGAAGCTGCCATACATTTGACAAGCAGCAGGGTTTGGACGGGGAAAAGTGTGCGTGTGTGCAGTGGGAGTAGCAAAGGGGGGGGGAGTAAATGAAGGGAAGAATCATGGGATTTCGTTCCTTAGCAACGTAGCATCTTCTCAGAGTGACAAGTGAGAGGACTAGTTCCCACCCCATAGGGATAATATCGAACGGATGAATATTTCATCAAGAGAAGTGGGGAGTTCTGCTTCGAATGAGTTTGTCTCTATGCACAGAGGATTTTTTTTTTTGCTATATTGAACTGCCAGGGATTTGTTTATTTTTCATTTGATTGCCTTTATTTAATAATGAATGTCTTTTTGTTTTGCTTTCTTTCTTGTTACATTATCAGTAAATAACGACTTTTTTTTTCAGGTTTGACTCTAAATTATTTTCCATTTTGTTTTTACTTTTTTAAATTTACCTTCTATTGTGCGTTAGTGGAATTGCATTTGATTTGCTTTCCCTTAAGCATTGATATATATTTCTTCTCGATCATTTATATGGCTTCGATTTTTAAGTATTTTTACTGTAATTAATTTTGTTCACTTCTTACGCAGCTGTACGGATATCATACATCATCAATCCATCCTATTAGACTAGTAAAATATATATGTATAAACTCACACTAAAAAAACTGGAACAGGATCCAAGTCCGCTATTTTATCAACTTGAGTTCTGCAACTTGTGAGAAACTTGATCTGAGAGTTGTTGGGTTGTTTTACCTCTGAGCGGCACTTTTTTGCACACCATGGACTAAATGGCCAGGTCACATGGACCCCGAAGGCTCAGAGAAGGTTGGGGGAGGGGACCCACTGGAACGGCTGTTGGGAGACAGATCCAGACCATCCAGCACGTTCTTTAACGTGCACAGGGTATGGCTCTCCCGCACACGGAGCCACGGCTTAACGTCCCATCCGACGGACAGGCGGTCTTTCCAAGCCCATCGGTGTCCCCTACTGACCGTGGGCAGGGCGGGGAATTTTGCGGAGATAAATCTCAACGCTGACCCAGCTGGGACTCGAACCTGGGAACTACAGATTACGAGCCTGGCGCGCTACCGACTGAGCCATCCCAGAAAGTTCTAACCGGGATTTAATATAATTGAGTCTAACTACAAAGAGAGTTTTCACATCTTCCAATCTCTGCCTTAGATAATATACACTACTGAAGCCCTTAAGTAGTGGGTTAAAATTCCATAACCTCATCCTTTCGGTTCACAATAGTAAATAGTCCACACCTACCGTATATTGACGCGCCGAATCAGTTATCCATCAACCGTATTATTTGATGTCACTCGGCAGAGATCATCAAAAACGGATAAAGAAGATAAAGGTTAACCCCCCCCTCCCCCTACACATACTTCAGTAGATAACAGTCTTCCATTGTCAGCGATCTCTTTCTCACAGATGCAGGACAGTATTTTCCCCCAATATCTTGTTACGCAATTTCTTTGTTTCCCTAAACCTTCGTACAAACTTTCCTTCGGAAAAGAATTCCGTGTGAAAGCCACGTATTTTCGGATATTTTCACATTTCGTGTGAAAGCCACGGATATAGGCAATGCAAAAGAAAAATCTAATAAAAGAAATGGAGACAAATCTATTTCTTTGGCTTCAATCTCACAAGAATAAAGATGAATGGAAGACGGCACAGTGAGATGAGGTTAAGGAAACTTTTATTAAAACATTTCATTAGGTTACCTATGAAACCGTGAGAATGGAGGATGAAGAAGATTAATTATTATCTCTTTTCCTTTCTCTTCTTTAAGAAGAGAGGGGGACAGATGGTTGAAGATCTCTCCTCCTTCCGTATGACCAGACATTTATAAGTTTTCTTTATCGAAAGGGGCTCCTTCATTATCAAACAGACGGTGCCAAACTCACCTGCACTACTCGTGAATTATTCTCTTTACGATATCAATTAGTTTCCAAGGGCAACCCTTAATTAAATGGAAACTAAGTAGCACTTAAAAGAGGCTCTTTCTGCTATTCACTTCTAGGATTGATGTAGATTGTTTTTTCTCTTTACTTCTGGTACCAACACTAGCAACTTTGTTCCGATTCACGGCAATATAGTTCATTAAGTTATTTTTGTGATAATAGTTAATAATTTGATGCATAATTTTTTAACTATAATGTTACATTTGGAACTTACGCTTTTCGAAAACTTTAAAGTTCGTTTTCTGTTCGAAGTCAATCAGCAACAGGATTGAATCTGGGGGAATATGAAAGGCGCCATGCTCCCACACACCATTGAGAATTTTAGTAACCCGGATGGAAGCGAAGAAATATGAGGCATATGCCTAAACCTCAGGGGCGGGGATGGCTCAGTCGGTAGCGCGCCGGGCTCGTAATCTGTAGTTCCCAGGTTCGAGTCCAGCTGGGTCAACGTTGAGATTTATCTCCGCAAAAATCCCTGCCCACGGTCAGTAGGGAACACCGATGGGCTTGGAAAGGCCACCGTCCGTCGGATGGCGACGTTAAGCCGTATCCCCGTGTGCGGGAGAGCCATACCCTGTGCACGTTAAAGAACACGCTGGATGGCCTTGACGGGAGGCTACCATATGTCTCCCAACAGCTGTTCCAATGGGTCCCCTCCCCCAACCTTCTCTGAGCCTTCGGGGTCCATGTGACCTGGCTATTTAGCCCATGGTGTGCAAAAAAGTGCCGCTCAGAAGTAAAACAACCCAACCTAAACCTCGTTTTTTTTTTCAAGAAATTTATTAATGACTTCTAAACAGAGTAAAATAATTAAACAGAATGGAGTTCCTGATAATACCTGCTCGATTATCAGGAACGCCATTCTGTTTAATTATTTTACTCCGTTTAGAAGTCATTAATAAATTTCTTGATTTTATCAAGAAATTTTTGTCAATTCAATCAATTTTTTGACCTCATTCTTCGAATGTTTCGCGCAACATTCGAAATTTTAAAGCATTTTTTTAACACGTCTCTCTGGTAAGATTCTTGATGAGTCCCTTGGAAGGAGTTAGTGAAGAGACCTAACAACGGAAAACCAGGAGGACGAAGCACCCTTGGCGGGATTGGAGGCCTTGGCCGCAGGGTCGGAGCCCCTAGTATACAGTATATATATCACCAAGCACACTCTATTTCTAGAATTTCTAGATCAACAGTGTAATGAAAATCTAAGCCTGTCTAATGAAGGAGTTCATCTTATGAGCATCTTTTAGCAACAAAGTTTCCTAAAGTTTAACGATGTATTATAGTTACTAAACGATGTGTTTGGTATACAAAAATAAATTCGAAGCATTTTTTACTTTCACAAACCAGTCTCCAGCGTGATTTATATTTTTCAGTCGTAAAGGTCTGCTTGATATGATTTAAACGATTTTCAACCTTATCTTCAAAATAATGAAGCTTAAGATACGATTTTTTTGGGTTGTTTTACCTCTGAGCGGCACTTTTTTGCACACCATGGGCTAAATGGCCAGGTCACATGGACCCCGAAGGCTCAGAGAAGGTTGGGGGAGGGGGCCCACTGGAACAGCTGTTGGGAGACAGATGGTAGCCTCCCGTCAAGGCCATCCAGCGTGTTCTTTAACGTGCACAGGGTATGGCTCTCCCGCACACGAAGCCACGGCTTAACGTCCCATCCGACGGACGGCGGCCTTTCCAAGCCCATCGCTGTCCCCTACTGACCGTGGGAAGGGCGGGGAATTTTGCGGAGATAAATCTCAACGCTGACCCAGCTGGGACTCGAACCTGGGAACTACAGATTACGAACCTGGCGCGCTACCGACTGAGCACCCCCGCCCCGTATAGATTCTGGAGGGGAATACTTTGAAGGATAATAAAAGTTTTTATTTCGAGGTAAAGCAACGGTTTTTGTACTGTAGATGCTTGTCAAAAGCGTTTTGAATTACCCTCGTATCTCACTTCAACAACAACAGAAACTCGAACCTTTGAAGATCAGGTTACGATCCTGGACCGCTTCCAAATGAGCAAATTCCCATCCAAAATAAATTGGGCATCAGTGGTCTAAAAACCGTTGTTACTGACTTCTCGTTTAGCAACAAAAACAACGTGTTTTGTTTCTGAAATCATACCTGATGAACGCCAGTCTCATATTTCGTTTTATACGCTATTATTTTTTCACGCCATTCTCATATTTCGTGCAGTTTGTTTTTTCACCGCTCTGTCTATCTTCCTTGCAACTAGAGTTTCAGATGAGGCAATTTGAATATCTATTATTAAAAGAGTTCACTCGGCGGAGACGTTAATGCGAAATATTATCCGTGACACCATGCTCCTAAATCACGATGACTTACCGTTATGTGGCATGCGAAGAGGTTTTGGTTCCCAGCCAACACAGGAAGTAATCGAGTGCGCGGACACGGATGGCGGTGGCAGCTCTCAGCTGGTAGAACAGAGAGCAACAATTTACTTGTGGAAAACCTATGATTAAGAAGCTTATTATTATGCGTTTTCTTAGCCGAGCGAGTGCAGATTGAGAAGAGCGTTTTGGTTCTTATTGCGCATTGTTCGGTGGAGCCTAGTGGTTAGGGATACGGCCTTCGAGTCCAATAGCAATGTTTGGGTTTGCTTAAGACTGATGAATTTAACTAGGAGTTAGAGATGAGGTGGGGCTCAGTGTTTTTCGAGCACAAGCTGGAAGTTATTGAGCCCGAGCTCTAATTATTCCGACAATTGTTGAGCCCTAGCTCGAATTATTCCGGCAATTGTTGAGCCCGAGCTCGAATTATTCCGACAATTGTTGAGCCCGACTCGAATTATTCCGGCAATTTTTGAGCCCGAGCTCGAATTATTCCGACAATTGTTGAGTCTGAGCTCGAATTATTCCGGCAATTTTTGAGCCCGAGCTCGAATTATTCCGGCAATTTTTGAGCCCGAGCTCGAATTATTCCGGCAATTTTGGAGCCCGAGCTCGAATTATTCCGACAATTGTTGAGCCAGAGCTCGAATTATTCCGACAATTGTTGAGCCTGAGCTCGAATTATTCCGGCAATTTTTGAGCCCAAGCTCGAATTATTCCGGCAATTTTTGAGCCCGAGCTCGAATTATTCCGGCAATTTTGGAGTCCGAGCTCGAATTATTCCGACAATTGTTGAGCCCGAGCTCGAATTATTCCTGCAATTTTGGAGCCCGAGCTCGAATTATTCCGACAATTGTTGAGCCCGAGCTCGAACTATTCCGGCAATTGTTGAGCCCGAGCTCGAATTGTTCCGGCAACTGTTGATCCTGAGCTCGAATTGTTCCGGCAATTGTTAAGCCGGAGCTCGAATTATTCCGACAATTGTTGAGCCCGAGCTCGAATTATTCCGGCAATTTTGGAGTCCGAGCTCGAATTATTCCGACAATTGTTGAGCCCGATCTCGAATTATTCCGGCGATTTTGGAGCCCGAGCTCGAATTATTCCGACAATTGTTGAACCCGAGCTCGAACTATTCCGGCAATTGTTGAGCCCGAGCTCGAATTGTTCCGGCAATTGTTGAGCCCGAGTCCAATTTTGAGGGAAACGTTCTCCGAAGCATCATAAAAGACATAAACAGAAAAGCTTGTGGTTAATCAATTATTTTATTGTCATGTTATTAATTATAATCTTTTGAAGACAATATTAAAATGTTAATGCTATTTGGAACGAAAAAATATTAGAAATGATAGTAGCAGAAAGTTCGTGGGCAGCATCAATATAAACGCAAAGAGCCATTCATTTATCAGAGATAGAGAATACGTTTAAACTAATCAAAAGCCGCGTGGTGTTTTTTTTAATTACTGAAGACTGATTAAAAAGTTAAAATTATAATCAAACAATATTTTACACTTTTAATTTTTTTTTTCAGATTTGCAAGAAATATTTGAAATTTAAATTATTCTGAGCCCGAAGTCGTCTGTGATATTTTGAAACCGAGTTCAGCCCGAGAAAGCCCGAGTCCGACCTCATCTCTACTAGGAGCTTTTAAAGTTGTTTAAGTGCTGGGAGATTATCAGACATTCCTTGCAGCACAGATTGCAGAACATTCCTTGCAGCACTTTGTATTTTTTATTGTCTGCCTTACTGACGTTTGACCTGCACCTGCTTTGTTAGTGGGGGCGGGGGTGGCTCAGTCGGTAGCGCGTCAGGCTCGCAATCTGTAGTTCCCAGATTCGAGTCCCAGGTGGGTCAGCGTTCAGATTTGTCTCCGCAAAATTCTCCGCCCTGCCCACGGTCAGTATGGGACATCGATGGGCTTGGAAAGACCGCCGTCCGTCGGATGGGACGTTAAGCTGTGGCCCCGTGTGTGGGAGAGCCATACCCTGTGCACGTTAAAGAGCGCGCTGAATGGCCTTGACGGGAGGCTACCATCTGTCTCCCAACAGCTGTTCCAGTGGGTCTCCTCCCCCAACCTTCTCTGAGCCTTCGGGGTCCTTGTGACCTGGCCATTTAGCCCATGGTGTGCAAAAAAGTGCCGCTTAGAGGTAAAACAACCCAATCCCCCTCAAACAAAACAGTTTAGTTAGCCTTTGCCTATCTTTCTAGGGGCGGGGGTGGCTCAGTCGATAGCGCGCCAGGCTCGTAATCTGTAGTTCCCAGGTTCGAGTCCCAGCTGCGTCAACGTTGAGATTTATCTCTGCAAACTTCCCCACCCTGCCCACGGTCAGTAGGGGATACCGATGGGTTTGGAAAGGCCGCCGTCCGTCGGATGGGACGTTAAGCTGTGGCTCCGTGTGTGGGAGAGTCATACCCTGTGCACGTTAAAGAGCACGCTGGATGGCTATCATCTGTCTCCCAACAGCTGTTCCAGTGGGTTTCTTCCCCCAACCTTCTCTGAGCCTTCGGGGTCAATGTGACCTGGCCATTTAGCCCATGGTGTGCCAAAAAGTGCCGCTCAGAGGTAAAACTACCCAACCTGTCTTTCTACATATCTTATTGTTGACAATCAATATTTTGATTGATATGACATCTATGTCAAACGTATCCACTATCATATCCCCACCCCAAAAAAAAAGAAATGTTTTTGAAACTAAAATCTTTGAATTTGACCTTTAATTATCGCAACATGTAAGCATCGGAATACTTTTTCTAAGACTGTGTATCTACCAGTCTGGTTGGGTTGGGTTGTTTTACCTCTGAGCGGCACTTTTTTGCACACCATGGGCTAAATGGCCAGGTCGCATGGATCCCGAAGGCTCAGAGAAGGTTGGGGGAGGAGACCCACTGGAACAGCTGTTGGAAGACAGATGGTAGCCTCCCGTCAAGGCCATCCAGCGTGTTCTTTAACGTGCACAGGGTATGTCTCTCCCGCACACGGGGCCACGGCTTAACGTCCCATCCGACGGACGGTGGCCTTTCCAAGCCCATCGGTGTCCCCTACTGACCGTGGGCAGGGCGGGGAAATTTTGCGGAGATAAATCTCAACGCTGACCCAGCTGGGACTCGAACCTGGGAACTACAGATTACGAGCCTGGCGCGCTACCGACTAAGCCCCGCCCCATCTGCCAGTCTGGAAGAGCCTAAAGCAGATTATAATATTCTATTAATAATAAGTAGAGATCGTTTGACTTCTCTCTTTTTATTTATTTAGCCAATTAATTAAGTCAATAATAATTTCCTGCAGTAAGGCAAACAGTAAAAAACACAAAGTCAATAACGAAAGTTAATTCTGCACTGATAGCTTAGAGCGAAATCTATTTAATTAGGTTAGAAAAAAATAGGCTAATATGAGCTCGGCTAATTAATCATAGACATTGTAAAAGAGCTGTATATAATGCCCGTGAGACATTAAAACCTTATGAATGAAGAGGAGAATTATATTCGGCACTTTTCTTTCACTTCTATCCTCATTTGAAACGATCTAGACTTTTCTCTATTGCTCTGCTTTACCAAGTTTCCGGAGGGGGGGGGGGGGGGCTCAGTCGGTAGCGCGCCAGGCTCGTAATCTGTAGTTCCCAGGTTCGAGTCCCAGCTGGGTCAGCATTGAGATTTATCTCCGTAAAATTTCCCGCCCTGCCCACGGTCAGTAGGGGACACCGATGGGCTTGAAAAGACTGCCGTCCGTCGAATGGGACGTTAAGCCGTGGCCCCGTGTGCGGGAGAGCCATACCCTGTGCACGTTAAAGAACACGCTGGATGGCCTTGACGGGAGACTACCATCTGTCTCCCAACAGCTGTTCCAATGGGTCCCCTCCCCCAACCTTCTTTGAGCCTTCGGGGTCCATGTGACCTGGCCATTTAGCCCATGGTGTGCAAAAAAGTGCCGCTCAGAGGTAAAACAACCCAACCAAGTTCTCGACTGTCCCACACTTGTTGTGGGGAAGGGGGCTGGCTCAGTCTGTAGCGCGCCAGGTTTCAATCTGTAGTCCATAGGTTCGGGTCCCACCTGTGTCAGCGTTGAGATTTATCTCCGCTACCTACCGTTCTGCTTTCTTTGGGAAAGAGAACACGGATGGGATTTGAAAAGGCCGCCGTCCTTCATATGAGATATTAAGCCGAGTCATATGTACAAGAGAGCCATACTCTGTGCACATTAACGAACAGGCTGGATGACCTTGATGGTAGGCTACCTTTTTCTCCTGACAGCTGTCTAGTGGATCTCCTTTCCCCATCCATCTCTGACACCTTAGGGGTCCTTGTGACCTGGCTATCTAGCCCGTTTTGTGCAAACAGAAGTGCCGCTTTGAGGTTGGGTTCTTTTACCTCTGAGCGCCACTTTTTTGCACACCATGGGCTAAATGGCCAGGTCACATGGACCCCGAAGGCTCACAGAAGGTTGGGGGAGGGGACCCACTGGAACAACTGTTGGGAGACAGATGGTAGCCTCTCGTCAAGGCCATCCAGCGTGTTCTTTAACGTGCACAGGGTATGGCTCTCCCGCACACGGGGCCACGGCTTAATGTCCCATCCGACGGACGGCGGCCTTTCCAAGCCCATCGGTGTCCCCTACTGACCGTGGGCAGGGCGGGGAATTTTGCGGAGATAAATCTCAACGCTGACCCAGCTGGGACTCGAACCTGGGAACTACAGATTACGAGCCTGGTGCGCTACCGACTGAGCCACCCCCGCCCTGCCGCTTTGAGGTAAAACGACCTAACCCCAACTCTCAGTTGCGAGAACCCCCAACGAAAAAAAGATTGGGGAAGTGAACAGCTCTTAGGAGACAGATGGGAGTTTCTGCTCAAAGCCGTCCAGCGTGTTATTTAACATGCAGAAGGTATGGCACACGTGCTCACGCCTTAACGACCCATCCAATGGATGGTGGTCTTTCCAACCGATATCTATTTCGCTTTTCTTTCGAGTGCTTTCAGCGGAAAAAAACAGTAATCACAGTGAGGACTCGAACCTAGATTAAACGAGATGAAAGAACATTAGACTAGATCTATCAAATTCTGAGTCTGATGTGCTACCGTCTGAGTCCACCCTCATCCTTCAAGATCTTCGCATTAAAGACAAAACTCAGACGTCATTGCACTATCAATCAATTATTCAAGATCAGCAGTTCCTAAAACATACGATTCCAAACGACGTCACTGAAGAACACATGAATCTGAATCATTTCAAATCCTTAACACAGCTTGCCTCACTGAACTATTTCTTGTTACTCTAACTACTCGTAATGACCTCATTCTAAATATAGTCACCTCCACATGATCGTGTTTCGAGCGTCATCTTCTGACCACTCACCCTCATCTCAACATCACGCGGCTGTAAACGAAGATCAGATCGTGGTGATGACGTCAAGAGAAGCTCGTCATCTCTGACCGCCTAATTGCCCATGTGATTGTAATTAGCGACTCGTACCTTAGGGCAAAGGTCTGTTATTTACGCAAGCAACGTACCATTTGAGGTCCCTTTTCCCTCCTCCCAACGTCCTCTTACTCCCAAGCTTCTACCCGCTATCATCTCGTTTAAGCGTTCCAATAATACGTAAGCAAGCGCCAGTGCTTAATTTCGAAAGATCAGCCAGCGCTGCTCCCACTAATGGCTGCGGCTACGACGTAACGTGGACCGTGCGGCAAATGATGACAATCTGATAAGTTAATTTGTGTCCGTTGCTCAATTTGCATGTGTCAGTAGCGAGCCTGTTCAGTTTGCGGGGGTGGGGGGGAACAGCAGTCAAATTTGTCTCACATGGCATCAATTTAGGATTAGATTCTCAAATGTATTAAAAGCAGATTAATAGTTTACTCAATATCGTCCTGTCTTTCACCAAAAGTGATTTCTGTCTCTTTTCGGAAGTTTAGAGATCATTTCGTCTTATTTAGTCTCGGTGCTGAGATTCTCTGTTTCTTCTCTCACAGTTTGCAGAGATCCCTTTGTCTTATTTAGTCTCGGTGCTGAAATTTTCTGTTTCTTCTCTAACACTTTGCAGAAATCCTTTTGTCTTATTTAGTCTCGGTGCTGAAATTTTCTGCATCTTCACTAAGAGGTTGCAGAGATCCTTTATTTTTTTTCGTCTCAGTCCTGAGATTATCTGTTTCTTCTCTAACAGCTTCTAGGGAAAAAACTTTCTTACTTATATTTTTCAAACAACTTTTTGTAGATTCCTATGTTCTGTTAAAAATTTAGGGAGAGAAATTTTAATTGTCATCTTTTTCAATCTATACTTTTTTTTTCTGCCTTTCCTTTCAAGACTTCTATTTAAAAAAGTTATGATTTTTCTTTGTGAATTTAATATATTTTTTCCAGCGGTTAAAGAAAAGAATTTTTTTGCTTTTTTTTAATTTTTGATTAGTGATTTTTCTGTTTTGCTCGGACTAATATGTAGAGTTGTTTTACCTCTTAGATGAACGTTTTATACAAAATGGGCTAAATGACCAGATTACAAGGACCCAATGGGCTCAGAAAAAGTTGGGGGAAAGGGAACACAATGGACAGTGACTACGAGACAAATCTTAGCCTGTAGTCAAGGCCACACAGAGTTTTTAATGTGCATAGGGTGTGGCTATCTTATACCAGATAACATGGCTTAACGTACCATCAGATGGATACAGGACTTTCCACTAAAGACGGTGTTCCTTTTTAACCAAAGGCGCTGAGATAATTCTCAACCCTTGCACAATTGGGACTCGAACACGGAACTGCAGATTACGAGCCTGGTGAACTATCGACGGAGTTTACATCAGCCCAATATGACAAGAAGAAACGTATACTGATTTTGGAGGTCCTGTTTTTTTCCGTTTAAGTGAAGTTTTTTCCACTTTGTTTTTGGAGGGGATGAAAGGCTGGGAAGCCAAATCCTTAAAATGAGTAAAGTTATCAGTTATGCTAACTGATAATTTTACTTATTTTAAGTTTCGATTTGAAAAGATAAGAATTTTCTGGTCCAAGCTCTTACTGCTGAGAAAGAATTCTTGATCAGACATACAGACACATAAGCTATAATTTCAAAAGAGCAGCTTGTACAAGCTATAAGATCAAAGGAATAGTTCTTAAAACGTAGATCAAAAGAGTAGCTGGTACAAGCTAAAGGATCAAAGGATTAGCTCGTACCAGCTAGATCAAAGGAATAGCTCTTAAAAAGTAGATCAAAAGAGTAGCTCTTACAAGCTAGAAGATCAAAGGAGAAGCTCTTAAAAACTAGATGATCGAAGGAATAGCTCTTGAAAACTAGAAAATAAAAAGAGTAGCTTTTAAACCCTATAAGATCGAAGGAGTAGCTCTTAAAATTAGCTCTTTAAAACTAGAAAAATCAAAAGAATAGCTTTTAAAAGCTAGAATATCAAAAGGGTAGCTCTTAAAAATTAGAAGATCGAAAGAGAAGCTCATACGAACTACAAGATCAAAGGAGTATCTCTCAGAAACTAGAAGATTAAAAGAGTAGCTTTTGAAAACTAGATAAAAGAGTAACTCATACAAGATAGAAGACTGAAAGAATAGCTCGTACAAGCTAGAAAATCAAAGGAGTAGTAGCATAAAGTAGATGAAAAAAGTAGCTCATATAAACTAGAAGATCAAACTAGTAGGTCTTAAAAATAGTCGATCGAAGGAATAGCTCTTGAAAATTGGAAGATCAAAAGAGTAGCTCTTAAAACTAGAAGATCGAAGGAGTAGCTCTTTAATACTAGAAGATCAAAAGAGTAGCTCTTAGAGACTAGAAGATTAAAAGAGTAGCTCTTAGAGACTAGAAGATTAAAAGAGTAGCTCTAAAAAACCTAGATCAAAATAGTAACTCATACAAGATAAAAGACTGAAAGAGCAGCTCTTGAAAACTAGATCAAAAGAGGAACTCACACAGGATAGAAGATCGAAAGAGTAGCTCGTACAAGCTAGAAGATCAAACTAGTAGCTCTTAAACACTAGACGATCAAAGAAGAGCTCTTTAACACTAGAAGATCAAAAGAGTAGTTCCTGAAAACTACAAGATCAAAGGAATAGTTCCTGAAAACTACAAGATCAAAGGAGTAGCTGTTAAAAACTAGAAGATCAAAAGAGTATCTCGTAAATCTTTCTTCAATCATCGCCTACAAAAAGACTAAGTAGATCAATCCGAAAAAAACAATTCATTCAAAACCAGATAAAAGCGCAAAAAAAAAAATCCAAATAAAGGAAATGTTACTAAAGTTGCTTAAAATTCGAAGAGGTATTTTTCCAAAATTTTCCCCATTTCATGTTGAATACGTTTTTCGATTAACGGAAAATGACTGTAAATTTCTTTTCCCATAGCCACTAATTTTGGAAAATGAAAACCAACAGATGTGACTTGTTCGGTGTCTGCAGCAGCGTGCAAGTCCCTGTCGCCACCAAATCCACTTTGACTGGTTTCTTTAATTGTAGGTGAACATGGTAAGTTGTTGGGTTGTTTTACCTCTGAGCGGCACTTTTTTGCACACCATGGGCTAAATGGCCAGGTCACATGGGCCCCGAAGGCTCAGATAAGGTTGGGGGAGGGGACCCACTGGAAGAGCTGTTGGGAGACAGATGGTAGCCTCCCGTGAAAGCCATCCAGCGTGTTCTTTAACGTGCACAGGGTATGGCTCTCCCCGCACACGGAGACACGGCTTAACGTCCCATCCGACGGACGGCGGCCTTTCCAAGCCCACCGGTGTCCCCTACTGACCGTGGGCAGGGCGGGGAATTTTTGCGGAGATAAATCTCAACGCTGACCCAGCTGGGACTCGAACTACAGATTACGAGCCTGGCGCGCTACCGACTAAACCACCCCCGCCCCGTTTCAAGGAGGAACTAAATCAAAGTTCAAAATCAGCATCAATAATTGAAAGGCTTAAAATGAGAGCCTAGATACAATTAACGAAGGATCAGTCAAAAGCTTCTGAAAGGAGGTGAATATAATAAAGGATACATTGATCAAAGGTTTCAAAGAGGAACTTCGTATAAATAAGAAAGAATCAACTAAAGGTGTTAAGAAAAAATTAAATATGATTAAATCTGGATTTGTCAAAGACTTCTAGGAAAAACAAGGTATCATTAAGAATGATGCCGGATCAAAAAGGTGAAGAAATAACTCAGCAGGATCAAGGATGGATAGAATCTTTGACTGAAAATGTTTAAAGAAGGAAATGTAACTGAGGATATCAGTCAAAGGCTTCAAAGGAAAAATGGATATAATTAAGCATGGATTAATCAAAGGCTTCAAAGAGGAACTGGATGTAGCTAAAGATCAATCAGTCAAAGGCTTGAAAGAGGAATTGAATATAATTAAGGAATGATCAAAGACTCCAAGGACGAGATTAATGTAATCATGGATCGAGCAGTCAGAAGATTAAATAAAGAACTGAATGTGATTAAAATTGAATCGATGAAAAGTTTCAAGGGAGAATTAAATCAATTTAACCCCCACAGAGAAGAAACAAGCCTTCTAATAATAAGTCACTCAATTCATACGAACTTCGAGTTTGGTTGGGTTGTTTAACCTCTGAGCGGCACTTTTTTGCACACCATGGGCTAAATTGCCAGGTCACATGGACCCCGTAGGCTCAGAGAAGGTTGGGGGAGGGGACCCACTGGAACAGCTGTTGGGAGACAGATGGTAGCCTCAAGTCAAGGCCATCCAGCGTGTTCTTTAACGTGCACAGGGTATGGCTCTCCCGCACACGGGGCCACGGCTTAACGTCCCATCCGACGGACGGCGGCCTTTGCAAGCCCATCGGTGTCCCCTACTGACCGTGGGCAGGGAATTTTGCGGAGATAAATCTCAACGCTGACCCAACTGGGACTCGAACCTGGGAACTACAGATTACGAGCCTGGCGCTCTACCGACTGAGCCACCCCGCCCCTACACGAACTTCGAAAGGAAAAAAAATGTGGCATAAATTTTTTTTTTTTCGATGGATAAAAGCAATTCGATTCGGTTTCGTTAAAGTCATAAGCTAGTGATCATTTTCTGGGAAGATTTCGCAAGGTAAATTGTAGCTATTATAAAATTTAAATATATTCATCGTCGATTGTACTATTTTCAGTTGGTGAGAGTTAATTTTGCGAAATTATATGCTTTTGGCAAATTAATTTTACTAAGACTAAACATTAAATGTCTTCAAATCATTGGTAAACGACCTGTGCACATGGGCGGGGGTGACTCAGCCGGTAGCGCGCCAGGCTCGTAATCTGCAGTTCCCAGGCTTGAATTCCACCTGAGCCAGCGTTGAGATTTATCTCCGCAAAATTCCCTGCCCTCTGTCGGTAGAGGGCATCGATTGGGCTTGGAAAGGCCGCCATCCGTCGTATGGGACTTTAAACCTTTGGTCGTTCACGGAAGATTACCGCTTGAGGGGGTACTTATTTATTTATTTATTTATTTATTTATTACACGTTAAAGAACACGCTGGATGCCTTCACAACGATTTCCATCTGTCTCTTAACAGCTGTGCAGTGGGTTTTCTTCTCCAAAGCTTCTCTGAGCCTTCGGGGTCTTTGTGACTTGGCCATTTAGCCCATTGTGAGCAAAACTATGTGTAACACAGAGGGGAAACAACCAACTTGTGCACATTCCTTAAACAAATGGTTCTCCACCTTTTATACTTCACGTACCCCCTGGAAATGTGTACGTAACTGGCGTACCCCTTATTTAGATAGATATCTAATAGATATCTATCTAAATATCTAAATAATATACAGATCTAAATATCTAAAATCTAAATAATTAAATATATAAATAATATTAATATTATAATAACTAAATAATATAAAAAAATATATATATATATAATATATATTATATATTATTTTATATAAATAATATAAAATATATATATTATTTAGTTATTATAATATTAATATTATTATAAAATATAAATATAGTTATAATAATATTAATATTATAATAACTAAATAATATAAAAATCTAAATATCTAAAATCTAATTTAAATATCTAAATATCTAAATAAGATAAAACTATTGTTATAGCATAATGCCAACTTAGCGACTCTGTTACTTAGATGTAGCGCCCTTTGAGCTCTCACGGCGTACCCAAAAAAATTTTACCGCGTACCCCATGTTGAGAAGCCCTGTCCTAAACGATCTCGATCAATGAGAGTTTTTCATCTGTTTAACAAATACTCCATTTGTTTTTTACAAACTAGAAAACTTAATGCTCTGGCTTCATAAAATAATCATTAATGAAAATCTCTCTCCCAGGCCATCTCCGCCTTAATTACTAACACTGCAACAGAGGAATGGCAGGATTTGGCTGAAATCTCAATCAGAATTCCTGTGATGTTACAGTGTCTGTTATACAAAAGGTTCTCTCGTTACATTACTAAAGGGTTAAAGAAGAAGAAAAGGGGGCCGTTACGTTAAGCCGTGGCCCCGTGTGCGGGAGAGCCATACCCTGTGCACGTTAAAGAACACGCTGGATGGCCTTGACGGGTTGGGTTGGGTTGTTTTACCTCTGAGCGGCACTTTTTTGCACACCATGGGCTAAATGGCCAGGCCACAAGGACCCCGAAGGCTCAGAGAATCAGAGAAGTTTGGGGACCCACTGGAACAGTTGTTGGCAGGCAGATGGTAGCCTTCCGTGAAGGCCATCCAGCGTGTTCTTTAACGTGCACAGGGTATGGCTCTCCCGCACACGGGGCCACGGCTTAACGTCCCATCTGACGGACGGCGGCCTTTCCAAGCCCATCGGTGTCCCCTACTGACCGTAGGCAGGGCTGGGAAATTTTGCGGAGATAAATCTCAACGCTAACCCAGCTGGGACTCGAACCTGGGAACTACAGATTACGAGCCTGGCGTGCTACCGACTGAGCCACCCCCGCCAGTTAGAATCAGAAACGGGCCAATGATTCATAAACTATATTAAAGTCACTGACCGCACGGAGGAGAATTAATCATTTTTATCACCTCTACATCATAATATATCTTCCTTTATTATGTTATGTTTATAGAACACTCTGTGCAGAGTTCTACACACCATGGGAAGAGAGATACAAGAACATAAACATTAGGCGATTTATATATGAGAGAACAAAGACAACCAGGAAGTAAAAACAAAATTTATTTCCTCACATCCTGTCTTTTTGTAAGCTCTCCTGAGCTTTATTGATCACATTGGGATTTTCAGTTCACATAAAAAATGGAAAAAATCGAATAAGAAAGCCAAGCCTCTTCCAGAACTAAATTGATGTTGCTTAACCGCTTCTTATCTTTGTATTTCATCAGTGCTTTTCTTGTTCAGAAAATTGGTCGGCATGAAACGAAATCGAAACAGGAAATCGAAACTGTTTCGGCCTTTTTTTTCTCAACACTTTTCTAAAGTCAGGTGGAACTGAATCTTCTCTCCTCTAGATAAGAATGTCTTGATTTTTATCAGGACCAAAAAGACAATTTGTCCTTCTACTTCGAGAAACATCTCGGACCAACAAGATTTTCCTCTTCCTAAGTGAATTTTTAATTTCGATGATGCTTTGTTTCCGTCTTCTTTCGGAGGAGTTCCGTGTCGGACAATAATCATCCTTTGAACAGTTCTCGTTTAGGATCCATTAAATGCCCGAGTTCGCAGTAAAGTTGCGGCTTGTGTCGTGTAAATTGTCTTTGAGTCCCAGAACTAACGAAATATTTAGAGAACGACACAAAGGGAGCTGGGTGTTTCTTTAAATATTTCTGCTGCAGAAGCTCCCTTCGGATTTGGGTTGGGTTGTTTTACCTCTGAGCGGCACTTTTTTGCACACCATGGGCTAAATGGCCAGGTCACATGGACCCCGAAGGCTCAGAGAAGGTTGGGGGAGGAGACCCACTGGAACAGCTGTTGGAAGACAGATGGTAACCTCCCGCCAAGGCCATCCAGCGTGTTCTTTAACGTGCACAGGGTATGACTCTCCTGCACACCGGGGCCACGGCTTAACGTCCCATCCGACGGACGGCGGCCTTTACAAGCCCATCGGTGTCCCCTACTGACCCCTACTACATCGGTGTCCCCTACTGTCCCCGTGGGAAGGGCGGGGAATTTTGCGGAGATAAATCTCAACGCTGACCCAGCTGGGACTCGAACCTGGGAACTACAGATTACGAGCCTGGCGCGCTACCGACTGAGCCACCGCCACCCCCGCTCCTTTCGGAACTTTGGTTTCCATAATAAATGAGCAAATGGCAGAATCTGGAACTGGAAAACGAAAACATACTGTAGAGTTTGTTGTTCGTGTTAGGACCGTTTGGAATTTATTTGATTTGCAATTTAATTATATGTTGCCATTAAGAGACAGTAATATTCTCCCTTTTGGGGAACAGCGTCATCTGTTGCAGCTGCTACAGTTACGGTTAACGTAAAGCTAAAGGTAACATTGTGTTATTTTACTTCTGAGTGGCGCTTTTTGTACACAGTGGATAAATAGCCAGGTCGCAAGGACTTCAAGAGTTCTTAGGACGAGAGTGATCAGTAGGTAGTGCGCCAGACTCGTCATCTGCAGTTCCCAGGTTCGAATCCAACCTGGGCTAGTTTTGATATTTATCTCCGCAAAACCCCACACTTGCTCTCTGTCAGCAGCAGACAGACACCGATGGGCTTGGAAATGCCACCATCAGTGAAAACCATAATGCGCCATGCCACACTGCCAAGATTGCTCCAAAATGGTTCGCAGTACATGAGGAAGACTTCCAGGTATTGCCCTGGCCTCCAAATTCCCCAGACACCAATCCAATCGAGCATCTGTGGTTCGTGTTGGAACAGCATATCCGATCTGCTGTGGCTCAACCATGTAACTTACAAGAGTTAAAGGATCTGCTTTTAACGTGTTGGTACTAGATGCCACAAGACTCCTTTAGAAATCTTGTCGCGTCCATGCCTCGCCGGGTAAGAGCTGTTTTGGTGGCACGTGAAGGACCATCATCATATTAGGCAGGTGGTCATAATGTTTTGGCTCTTCGGTGTATGTCATTAAAGCTTTGTATTTTTTCCCATCAAAGACATTTTCTTCGTCCCTGCACAATATTTTTTTGCAATTTGCTTGGTACAATAAAATCGCATTTTCTTCTCGGCAAAATAAAATCTCAGTTTCCTCTCAGCACAATAAAATCTCACTTTCCTCTCAGCACAATAAAATCTCACTTTCCTCTCAGCACAATAAAATCTCACTTTCCTCTCAGCACAATAAAATCTCACTTTCCTCTTGGATAAAAAATCTTCCTTTCCTCTCTGCACAATAGAATCTCAATTTCTTCTTGTCACAACCAAATCTGACTTTCCTCTCGTCCAAAAAATCTCTTTCCATTCGTCACAATAAAACTCATTTCCTTCTTGTCACAACAAATCTCTTTTCTCGGCACACAAAAAAACCTTACTTTCCTTTTGTCACAAAAGAAATATTCTTTCCTCTCGTCACAGAAAAAACCCACTTTCCTCTCGTCACAACAAAATCCCACTTTCCTCTCGTCAAAATAATCTCACTTTCCTTTTGTCACAACCAAATATCACTTTCCTCTGTCATAATAAAATCTCACTTTCCTCTGTCATAATAAAATCTCACTTTCCTCTCGCCACATTAAAATCTCACTTTCATCTCCCCACATTAAAATCCCACTTTCCTCTCGTCGCAGTAAAATCTCACTTTCCTCTCTCCCCAGTAAAATCTCACTTTCCTCTCGTCAAAATAAATCTCACTTTCCTTTTGTCACAATTAAATCTCACTTTCCTCTGTCATAATAAAATCTCACTTTCCTCTGTCATAATAAAATCTCACTTTTCTCTCGGCACGCACACACACAAAAAAATACTTCCTCTTGTCACGACAAAAATCCCTCTCGTCACAGTAAAATCTCACTTTCCTCTCGCCACAATAAAAACTCACTTTCCTCTCGCCACAGTAAAATCTCACTTTCCTCTCCCCACATTAAAATCCCACTTTCCTCGCGTCACAGTAAAATCTCACTTTCCTCTCGCCCCAATAAAATATCACTTTCCTTTTGTCACAATCAAATATCAGTTTCCTGTGTCATAATAAAATCTCACTTTCCTTTTGTCACAATCAAATATCAGTTTCCTGTGTCATAATAAAATCTCACTTTCCTTTCGTCACAATCAAATATCACTTTCCTGTGTCATAATAAAATCTCACTTTCCTTTTGTCACAATCAAATATCACTTTCCTGTATCATAATAAAATCTCACTTTCCTTTTGTCACAATCAAATATCACTTTCCTGTATCATAATAAAATCTCACTTTCCTTTTGTCACAATCAAATATCACTTTCCTGTGTCATAATAAAATCTCACTTTCCTCTCGGCACACACACAGAAAAAAACCTCAGTTTACTCTTGTCACGAAAAAATTCCCTCTCGCCACAGTAAAATCTCACTTTCCTCTCGCCAAAGTAAAATCTCACTTTCCTATCACCACAGTAAAATCTCCCTTTCCTCTCGCCACGTAAAATCTCACTTTCCTCTCGCCACAGTAAAATCTCACTTTCCTCTCGCCACAGTAAAATCTTACTTTCCTCTCGCCACAGTAAAATCTCACTTTCCTCTCGTCACAACAAAATCCCACTTTCCTCTCGTCAAAAATAAATCTCACTTTCCTTTCGTCACAATCAAATATCACTTTCCTCTGTCATAATATAATCTCACTTTCCTCTGTCATAATAAAATCTCACTTTCCTCTGTCATAATAAAATCTTACTTTCATCTGTCATAATAAAATCTCACTTTCCTCTGTCAATAAAATCCCACTTTTCTCTCGGCACACACACAAAAAAACTCACTTTCCTCTTGATAGGAAAAAATTCCCTCTCGTCACAGTAAAGTCTCACTTTCCTCTCGTGACAATAAAATCTCACTTTCCTCTCGACACAATAAAATCTCACTTTCCTCTCGACACAATAAAATCTCATTTTCCTCTCCTCAAAATAAAAGTTTACTTAACACAATATTTCCATTTTATGCGCATCATTCGGCATCTATCAATATAACATTTTTTCGCTTTATATTTATCTCCATATAACATGTATAATGCTAATGACAATTGTTAAAACAAACTAATTGTTTAGGCAAAATAATATCACAACTTTTCACTTAATATTTATACAAGTTACCGATAATGCACTATGAAAACTTCAGGTACTGCACTGTGAAAGGCAAACACCTGCGTTACCTAAATACGTTGTTTTGGTTGGGTTGTTTTACCTCTGAGTGGCACTTTTTTGCACACCATGAGCTAAATGGCCAGGTCACATGGACCCCGAAGGCTCAGAGAAGGTTGGGGGAGGGGACCACTGGAACAGCTGTTGGGAGACAGATGGTAGCCTCCCGTCAAGGCCATCCAGCGTGTTCTTTAACGTGCACAGGGTATGGCTCTCCCGCACACGTGTCGACGGCTTAACGTCCCATCCGACGGACGGCGGCCTTTCCAAGCCCATCGGTGTCCCCTACTGACCGTGGGCAGGGCGGGGAATTTTGCGGAGATAAATCTCAACGCTGACCCAGCTGGGACTCGAACCTGGGAACTACAGATTACGAGCCTGGCGCGCTACCGACTGAGCCACCCCCACCCCAATATCTAAATACGTGACTATAGAAACCTTTACATACCGTTTTAGAATATTGCCAAAGTCGTTACGTAAAACTATCTAAATCTTTAATATATCCCTCTTTATCATTAACCTATTTCTTTCCACATATGCGTTCCTCGGAAAACGAAATGTCTGTCTCCTACATATTTAAAAATTTTCTTCATGAATTCATGGCTTTTCTAGAAACACTCCCTCACATATCTAAGGCACAAGATTTTCAGCTATAACTTCCACTTTATTTTCTTGTGTCTGAATTTCTTGCCCTAATGCATTTTTGTCTTCCTTCCGCGTGACATTTAGTTTCCGCCCACGGTGTCTGCCTTTGCATCACTTCCGCTTTCTTCTCGTATCAATATACGGACGCTTTCCCTTTTAGAAGAAACTCTAATCAAGTCTAAGCAAAGTGACCAAAAGCACTCTTCTAGATGCAACTAAGAGAAAACGTTCTCTTCCCAGGAGATGTATTTTACTCCCTTTCTTCCCCAGTTTATGCAGAACTCCTTCTGCATTAACGTCTGCAGATGCCAAGGCGGTGTTCTGGCAGCAGAAGCGATTGCTGTCTTGTTTTAACCCTCGCTTCCGCTTCCGAACTTAATTTTTAATATGACTATCGCGGTTTTAGAGCTACATGTGCATTACAGGTGAGTTGAAACGCGAAAGGCGAGGTAGAAGAGGTACGGGCATTTCGAGGAGATCCGAAAGCTGTAAGAGGCAGATCCTCTGCAAAATCTACTTATGATAACAAGAAGAGGAAGCCATGCATCTTCATAAAGTGGATTAACAACCGTTTTGGAAAGAAAAGTAATATTTTTCATTTATTTTTTTTTTCAAAATGGTGTTGCATTCATTGCCACTCTCTAAAGCAGAGGTTCCCAAACTTATTTGTCCTACTGCCTCCTTTTCAGAAAAAAAAAGTACTTAGCGCCCCCCTGGAAATCTATCTTCTTTAAGCGAACAAACAGAAAGATGTAGTGACATATTTGCGTTCTTTTATGTGTCTATATTTCTACCTACGTCCTACAACATAGTAAAGAAAGATGTTGTTGTAAATAAGACACCTCGAAGTTTGAAATCATAAAATTATTTTACACAACCGATGAAACATGTACGAACGGTTTTTCAAAATATTCTTATCTTCCCTTCTTTCTTTATGCTTCCACCGCCCCCCCCCCCCCCCAATTCAACCCGACACCCTGGATCGGTAGCAGGGTGTCGGTAGTGAAAGTGGGAAAAGTGAAAGTGGTAAGTGAAAGTGGGATCGGTAGCGTGCTGGATCGGTAGCAGGCTACCGACACCCTGGATCGCTCCAGCGCCCACCAACACCCTGGATCGTTCCAGCGTCCACCCAGGTTACCGACACCCTGGATCGTTCCAGCGCCCACCCAGGGGGCGGTATCGCCTACTTTGGGAAACATTGCTCTAAAGGATTTCTACTGAACTATGCTTTATAGATTAAACGTAAAATTAGACAAAAAATGGTTCATTGGTTCGTTTTATCTCTGCGAGGCATTTTTGTGTTCGCAGTGGATTAAATCATTAGGTAACAATAATCCAGAGGGCTCATAGCTTGAGAAGGGAAGGAAACCAACTGGACAACTGTAAGAGACAGAGGGAAGCATACGCAAGTCAGCTAGCGTGTTTTCTAAAGTTCACAGGTATATGTGCATTTCTTGCACAAGGAATTTTTATTTTTTAATCTATAAAGTTTTTTAAATTTTACAGAGTAAAAGTTAGAATCTATATTTAATAAGTTGGTTGTTTTACCTCTGAGTGACACTTTTTTTGCACACCATGGGTTAAATGGTCAGGTCACAAGGAACCCAAAGGCTCAGAGAAGGCTGGGGGAGGAGACCCACTGGAACAGCTGTTCGGAGACAGATGGTAGCCTCCCGTGAAGGCCATCCAGTGTGTTCTTTAACGTGCGCAGGGTATGGCTCTTACGCACAGAGCCACGGCTTGACGTCACATTCGACGGATGGCGGCCTCCCTACTGACCGTGGGCAGGGAGTTTTGCGGAGATAAGTCTCAACGCTGACCCAGCTGGGACTCGAACCTGGGAACTGCGGATTACGAGCCTGGCGCGCTGACGACTGAGCCACCCCCGCCCCATATTTAATAAGTACTTACCAGCATATTGGTATGGGAATAACGCTGCAGCGTGCTAAGTTTAGTGATGATTTCACGAAGTACCCGGATGCTTACTGTCGGTAAATCAAATGTGCCATTTATTTATAGCGGATCGACTGAAGTGCATTTATTACGAATAAATATGAAATATGTTATGAAACGTTTTAACCAATTACTTTTAAAAAGAGTGAAACTAATTTTTTTTGGCTTGCTGAATTGTTCTTTTGATTTGCCAGTTTCACTGTGATATGTACAGACCCGGATCTATAAAAAAAAAGTGGGGGGACGGGGCTAATAATGCATTCGATTCGGATAAAAGTGAAAGTGGGGAAGGGATTATATTAAATATAATTATTATAATCGCAGGATTATATTTACCCCCTATGTTTTCAAGGTCTTTACAAAATTTCTTGAAAAATGCGCGAAATATGCATAAGTTCAATAATTTTTTGCCTCCATTAACCTTACTAGCATTTTCAAAGAGGTGGACTACGCCCCCTAAAATATCTACAACGCTCGCGTTAAGGGGGTGGGAGTATAGGTGGCTTAGTCGGTAGCGCGCAGGCTCGTAATCTGCAGTTCCCAGGTTCGGTTGTTGGGTTGTTTTACCTCTGAGCGGCACTTTTTTGCACACTATGGGCTAAATGGCCAGGTCACAAGGACCCCGAAGGCTCAGAGAAGGTTGGGGGAGGGGACCCACTGGAACAGCTGTTGGGAGACAGATGGTAGCCTCTCGTCAAGGCCATCCAGTGTGTTCTTTAACGTGCACAGGGTATGGTTCTCCCACACACGGGGCCACGTCTTAACGTCCCATACGACGGACGACGGTCTTTCCAAGCCCATCGGTGTCCTCTACCGGCCGTGGGCAGGGCGGGGAATTTTGCGGAGATAAATCTCAACGCTGACCCAGCTGGGACTCGAACCTGGGAACTACAGATTACGAGCCTGCGCGCTACCGACTGAGCCACCCCCGCCCCTCCCAGGTTCGAATCCCATCTGAGTCAGCGTTGAGATTTATCTACGCAAAACTCCCCGCCCTGCCCACGGTAAGTAGGGGACACCGATGGGCTTGGAAAGGCCGCCGTCCGTCGGATGGGACGTTAAGCCGTAGCGCCGTGTGCGGGAGAGCCATACCCTGTGCACGTTAAAGAACACACTATCCGTGTGCACTTTAAAGAACACACTAGATGACCTTGACGGTAGGTTACCATCTGTCTCCCAACAGCTGTTCCAGTGGGTCATCTCCCCCAACCTTCTCTGAGCCTTCGGGGTCCATGTGACCTGGCCATTTAGCCCATGGTGTGCAAAAAAGTACTGCTCAGAGCAGAGGTAAAACAACCTCTGCTCTGAGCTCTTGCAGAGGTAAAACAACCCAACCCAGTGATCAGTAGGGGACACCGTTGGGCTTTGAAAGGTAGCCGTCCATCGTACGGGACGTTAATCAGTGGTCCTTGTGGGGGAGAGAACCTTACCCTGTGCACATTAAAGAACTCGCTGGATGATCTTGACTTTAGGCTACCATCTGTCTTCTAGCAGTGTCCAGTGGATTCCTTTCAACCTTCTCTGAACCTTCGAGGTCTTTACGATCTGGCAATTTAGCCCATTGTGTGCAAAATAAAGTGCAGCTCTAATCAGGGGGCGGGGGTGGCTCAGTC
Organism: Ryuthela nishihirai; assembly: GCA_038380435.1. NCBI lineage: Eukaryota > Metazoa > Arthropoda > Arachnida > Araneae > Heptathelidae > Ryuthela > Ryuthela nishihirai. Next base: position 133,081,386 of record JAWZYU010000001.1, on the reverse strand, counting down.
GTAGCGCGCCAGGCTCGTAATCTGTAATTCCCAGGTTCGAATCCCAGCTGGGTCAGCGTTGAGATTTATCTCCGCAAAATTCCCCGCCCTGCCCACGGTCAGTAGGGGACACCGATGGACTTGAAAAGGCCGCCGTCCGTCGGATGGGACTTTAAGCCGTGGCCCCGTGTGCTGGAGAGCCATACCCTGTGCACGTTAAAGAACACGCTGGATGGCCTTGACGGGAGGCTACCATCTGTCTCCCAATAGCTGTTCCAGTGGGTCCCCTCCCCCAACCTTCTCTGAGCCTTCGGGGTCCTTGTGGCCTGGCCATTTAGCCCAAGGTGTGCAAAAAAGTGCCGCTCAGAGGAAAAACAACCCAACCCACTTCTAACCATAATACTATGCAATATATTGCACAATGTTACGAACTTTTGTGTTTATCGATACAGTATGTTTTCACACTCATTAACGACATGATATAAAACTAAAGAAAGGTGAATCCCTTAAATTCTAAAGCAACGTATATCGGAAGGAAATCTTTATTTCGCTTGTTAAATTTATTAATAATATTTATTTTATTTTAGTAGAATAGTATACCAAGCGCTTTAGACTGACGTCTGTCACCGTCAGGGCTACCAAAGATCCTTGAGGATGATGTTCTTATCGCTGGGAAAAGATAAAAATATTATACTTATCACTAATCTTGAACACACTCTGTTTCTTGGTGTAAAAAGTCCTGAAGCTGTCCGCAAAAATTCCCCGCCCTGCCCACGGTCAGTAGGGGACACCGATGGGCTTGGAATAGGCCGCCGTCCGCCGGATGGGACGTTAAGTCGTGGCCCCGTGTGCGGGAGAGCTATACCCTGTGCACGTTAAAGAACACGCTGGATGGCCTTGACGGGAGGCTACCATCTGTCTCCCAACAGCTATTCCAGTGGGTCCCCTCCCCCAACCTTCTCTGAGCCTTCGGGGTCCTTGTGGCCTGGCCATTTAGCCCATGGTGTGCAAAAAAGTGCCGCTCAGAGGTAAAGCAATCCAATCCAGCGAATACAGCCAAAAAAAGTCCTAATAGTAAGTTATTTATCCCAAAAAAGAATTTTTCATTTTACCTATTTAAAAAAAAAAACTTGAATATTTTTTCAGAGAAGATAGACAGACGGCAAAACGAAAACAATATCTCGGAAACAATATCTTTTTATTTAATAAAAAAAAAAACTCGCCAAAAACCATAAAAGAGAAGGAACTAGCTTGGAGGCAAAACTTACTACCTCGTCCAGCGCACTGAAGTTGACTCCAGAAACAAGACAAACGAGCCAGCTATATATTTGCGTCAATGTCTTCCTAATACATTTCCCAATACAAGCAGTTGCACGAAGACAAATTATTTCTCAAGAGAATATTTTTATCGTTTCTTCTTCACCGCCGTTGATGAAAGCGATTGCTCTACGGATGACAAATGGACGGTTTGTCTTCAGTCGGCGGTTCTGCAGACGCCTTCATCACAGTACGAGAAGAGATGTTTATTGAAGAGTGCCTTCGGACAAAGACTCCTTGACACTTACAGAAATCACCACTTTGACTGCATTCCTCAGTGCCTTTAAGAGAGCTTTCACGTCATTTACAAAATGCAGAACCACGGATTTTCGACAGAAAGTTTAATGGGCGCTTTATATCAAATCCTTGTAGACCTTAATCAAAATAGATGCAGATTTATGTTCTTAGAATCGAAGACATCTTTGGTGAACTGTGAGGACATTGACGATACATTTTTTATGGCATCTTTTAAGAAAACATTTCAGAGGAAACAACTTAAACGTTCATTCAGGTGTGTTACTTAGTGGTCATTTAATCATGACCCCACACCCCCCGTAAAACTCCGCCTTGTCCATTGTCAGTAGGGGTCATCGATGGGCTTGGAAAGGCCGCCATCTGTCAGATGGAGCATTAACTCTGTGCACGTTAAAGAATACGCTGGATGACCTTGAAGAGAGGATACCATATGTCTCAACAGTTGTCCAGTGGGTCTCCTCCAACCTTCTCTGCACCTTCGAGGTCCTTGTGACCTGACCTTTAGCCTGAACTTCTCTGTGGCGTATTATACTAACAGGTTCCTCACAGAACTTCTCTGTGGGGCATTACACTAACAGTTTCCTCACAGAACTTCTGTGTGGCGTATTATACTAACAGGTTCCTCACAGAACTTCTGTGTGGCGTATTATACTAACAGGTTCCTCACAGAACTTCTCTGTGGGGCATTACACTAACAGTTTCCTCACAGAACTTCTGTGTGGCGTATTATACTAACAGGTTCCTCACAGAACTTCTCTGTGGCGTATTATACTAACAGGTTCCTCACAGAACTTCCAGATCACTAATTTTGCCAGATCACTAATTTTTTTTGTGAGCGACTGTCCCACTTATTATTTAATCGGATGTTTCTCGTAATTGTATTTTGGCACTTATTATTTAATCGGATATTTCTCGTAATCGTATTGTGGCACTTATTATTTAATCGGATATTTCAGGTAATCGTATTGTGACACTTATTTAATCGGATATTTCTCGTAATCGTATTATGACACTTAATGTTTAATCGGATATTTCTCGTAATCGTATTGTGGTATTTAATTAACTTCTGAAGTCAATTTTTGTGGCTGCCATTGTTATTGCTAAATATTCAAACTTATATAACTCATTAAATACTGAACGAATAGTGTGGAAAATACAGATATTGATTTATTTGATTAAAATCTTTATCTGCAATTAATTTTTCAAAACAAAAAAAACTTATTTTAGAAGTTATAGAGCTTTTACGTTAGTTTCCCATTGACTTAACATAGGGATTTTTCCTTAATTTATGGAGGGGCGGGGGTGGCTCAGTGGGTAGCGCGCCAGGCTCGTAATCTGTAGTTCCCAGGTTCAAGTCCCAGCTGGGTCAGCGTTGAGATTTATCTCCGCAAAATTCCCCGCCCTGCCCACGGTCAGTAGGGGACACCGATGGGCTTGGAAAGGACGCCGTCCGTCGGATGGGACGTTAAGCCGTGGCCCCGTGTGCGGGAGAGCCATACCCTGTGCACGTTAAAGAACACGCTGGATGGCCTTGACGGCAGGCTACCATCTGTCTCCCAACATGTGTTCCAGTGGGTCCTCTCCCCCAACGTTCTCTGAGCCTTCGGGGTCCTTGTGACCTGGCCATTTAGCCCATGGTGTGCAAAAAAGTGCCGCTCCGCAAAATTCCGCGCCCTGCCCACGGTCAGTAGGGGACACCGATGGGCTTGGAAAGGCCGCCGTCCCGTCGGATGGGACGTTAAGCCGTGGCCCCGTGTGCGGGAGAGCCATACCCTGTGCACATTAAAGAACACGCTGGATGGCCTTGACGGGAGGCTACCATCTGTCTCCCAACAGCTGTTCCAGTGGGTCCCCTCCCCCAACCTTCTCTGAGCCTTCGGGGTCCATGTGACCTGGCCATTTAGCCCATGGTGTGCAAAAAAGTGCCGCTCAGAGGTAAAACAACCCACCCTTAATTTATGGAGACCAGTGTATTTAAAATCCGGTGTTTAAATAAGTCATATTACACATATATATATGGAGTTACATTGAACAGAGAAGATTTTGTATAGCAAAGTCACACAAACAGACGTTTTAACTCTGTGGGACCTTTCTGCAGATTCTGGGACGTCTGGCATCAATTTCTGAGACCCGGCCACTATAAAATCTTCGCTATTATCCTGCTACAATAATATAATATAACATTATATTACATATAACAACATACAAGCATATTTCTTTAATAGACGACTAATATGAAAAGCAAAAACGTATATTTCACTGTTTGGAAAGAATAATTTTATTCATTTCACTATTTTGTTTTTATTTTGCCAAAAATAATTACATTTAATTTATTGTTTCTTATTTTGGCAAGAACAGTCCCATTCATTTCGCTATTTTTTATTATACAGAGGATAATCTGTGAATAAATATATACCGAAAGGCGTTCGGTATCGTTCCGGTTCAATCCAGATTACCTTGATCATTGACTTGAATTTATTATTTGATGCAATTTTGAGTGTACGAAATAATTGCCATTATCTGATAAACGAAGCCACTTTACTGATAATACGAAATTTCGGATAAAAATTTTATATGGAATGAAATTCTACGAAAATTCTATAATGAGATCATGGTAAACAAAAGAAAAATTGACGTTATATTTAATAACGCAGTTTTCAAATTAACCAATGCCTGTTTCCGTGGGGCGGGGGTGGCTCAGTCGGTAGCGCGCCTGGCTCGTAATCTGTAGTTCCCAGGTTCGAGTCCCAGCTGGGTGAGCGTTGAGATTTATCTCCGCAAAATTCCCCGCCCTGCCCACGGTCAGTAGCGAACACCGATGGGAATGGAAAGACCGCCGTCCGTCGGATGGGACGTTAAGCCGTGGCGCCGTGTGTGGGAGAGCCATACCCTGTGCACGTTAAAGAACACGCTGGATGGCCTTGACGGGAGGCTACCATCTGTCTCCCAACAGCTGTTCCAGTGGATTCAACCTTCTTTGAACCTTCAGGGTCCTTATGACCTGCCCATTTAGCCCATGGTGTGCAAAAAAGTGCCGCTCAGAGGTAAAACAACCCAACAACTCTGTTTCCGTATATGCGTTGAAGAATTTCTTTCTTCCAATGTGCAAGACGAGACACAAAAATTAACTCTCTTTGCCAATACCTATTTTATGAATGCTCAAAAATATCGATACAACTACCGAAATTTATAAAGTAATCGACCAAGAATTAAAAGTTAACATGTCTAATGTAGAAACGACACTACGGTTTTATTTTAGTCATTCACATAGTAAACGTCAATTTTTGGCGAATCTCTTGCCAGGGATCAGCGTTGAGATTTATCTCCGCAAAACTCCCCGCCCTGCCCACGGTCTGTAGGGGACACCGATGGACTTGGAAAGGCCGCCGTTCGTCGGATGGGACGTTAAGCTGTGGCTCCGTGTGCGAGAGAGTCATACCCTGTGTACGTTAAAGAACACGCTGGATGGCCTTGACGGGAGGCTACCATCTGTCTCCCAACAGCTGTTCCAGTGGGTCCTTCCCCCAACCTTTTCTCAGCCTTCGGGGTCCTTGTGACCTGACCATTTAGACCGTTGTGTGCAAAAAAAGTGCCGCTCAGAGGTAAAACAACCAACCAACCAACCGCCCTTTTTCGTGCAGGGTCATAAAAATGACCCTCTGTACGGAAACGGAAGATTCTCTCTGAATTTCATAAAATTATGCAATTTAAACTGAATTTAAAAAGTTAAAAAATGATGTTGTAGTGGTTAGCACGCCTGGCATGTTACTGGGAGACATAGGTTCGAATCCCACTCACGACTATTTCCGCAAAATTCCCCGCCCTGCCCACGGTTAGTAGGGGACACCGATGGGCTTGGAAAGGCCGCCGTCCGTCGGATGGGACGTTAAGCCGTGGCCCCGTGTGCGGGAGAGCCATACATACCCTGTACACGTTAAAGAACACGCTGGATGGCCTTGACGGGAGGCTACCATCTGTCTCCCAACAGCTGTTCCAGTGAGTTCCCTCCCCCAACCTTCTCTGAGCCTTCGGGGTCCATGTGACCTGGCCATTTAGCCCATGGTGTGCAAAAAAGTGCCGCTCAGAGGTAAAACAACCCAACCCAACCGACTCACGACAAAAATAATTTTTTTCGGATATTTAATGAGTCCCATGACTACAAAACACCTGCTGTGTGATACTTTTCTGGATAATTCGTTTCATCGATGTTTCTGAAATTATCCTGCAAAGTTCCAATCCATGAGAACAGACTGCCAGAGAGATCCATTATTTACTGTAAACGACATTATCTGGGCTATTGAGAAATTTAATATTTAAAACCCCCGAAACTCGACAACCGAAATTGTTAACGCTCCCATTCAGTGGAAAGTCGTTCATCAAACATTTCGATCAGTTGCTTATTTTAAGACGCTGAGTCGAAAGAGTCACGCGCAGGTGAGAACACGTTACGGCTTCATCGATGTGCCAGATGCGGTCCACGAGATGGAAGAGAAGAAGTGGAAAAGAATGGATCCCGAGTATCTCGACACTCAGAACAACTCAACGTATTATGGCCTTCGCGACAGCAACGGATCCCTTCCACCAATCAATATTTCGTTGCTATATTCAGCTCTCTCCAAATACCGTCAATGGCACGCACTAAGTATATATTTGCATATTTTACTCTCGCGCATGGGCACGTGTGCGTCTCTGGAAATCGCCATTCAGCAGCTTCTTCTCGCCTCGAAATAGAGGAAATGCAACGCAGGTGGAAATGGATCTCCGCATAGCGACAAATTGCGAGATCGGTTCGATGTAAATAGCGGCTCCCATAACGCAAACACGGCCTCATATAGAAAAGCAAACAAGCAGAACTCTTTACGTCTCAAGCTCACCCCTTTACATCTTTTGAAACGAGGGAGAGATGGCGAGCTGAAATTAACGAGGCACCGGTGCTGCGAAGAAGTGAATGAAATCAAAAAATTCATTCACAGTCTAGGAGGGATTGATTATCTGTGTAATTTGAACTGTTCCTGTTTCTTAAAAAATACCAACGTGTTGTTTGCTAGTCTTTTTTTTTCTCGTTATTGGTGCATCGGATTTTCACCTCTCTTTCTATTGCTTTTCGCTGGTTTTTGTTGGTTTGCTGGTTTGTCGATTTGTGTGTTTGTGAAAACATTTGATCCACCATATCTTTCGCACGCGACGGATAAATTTAATGGTTGATGTGTCAAATGAAAGCTTGTAACGAGGAGTGGGTCATGAAATAGAAATAATTTACCCTCATAAAAGGGGCGGGGGTGGCTCAGTCGGTAGCGCGCCAGGCTCGTAATCTGTAGTTCCAGGTTCGAGTCCCAGCTGGGTCAGCGTTGAGATTTATCTCCGCAAAATTCCCCGCCCTGCCCACGGTCAGTAGGGGACACCGATGGGCTTGGAAAGGCCGCCGTCCGTCGGATGGGACGTTAAGCCGTGGCCCCGTGTGTGGGAGAGCCATACCCTGTGCACGTTAAAGAACACGCTGGATGGCCTTGACGGGAGGCTACCATCTGTCTCCCAACAGCTGTTCCAGTGGGTCCCCTCCCACAACCTTCTCTGAACATTTGGGGTCCATGTGACCTGGCCATTTAGCCCATAATGTGCAAAAAAGTGCCGCTCAGAGGAAAAACAACCCAACCCTCATAAAATATAGTGTGTGAAGATTTTGTCATATCTTTAGAATGCGAGAGCCAAACGTAGCAAGTTTTTAGGAGGGCGATCGTAGACTCTTTTGAATTATGCGCCCCCCCCTCCCCAATCTCACCCTCAAAACGGAACGGAAATTTCGCTAGAGTCGACTTTAACGACTTATCATCATCATCATCATCATCACCATCCTTAAGTAGCCATGGGCTTCGGAGGCCCAACCAGACCGTGCAGTTTAATTCTCCAAGCATAACTCTCCTACCAATCACAAGTGTAGATAGTCAGAAAACTTGCAAGTTGATTGAAACGAGATACTAATTTTATGTTCAATATTATTAGTTCATAATATTTACTTAATTGTTTTAATATTTATTGTACTCAAGTGTTTTTTTTTTCAAGCATCATCGAGGTTTACAAATTGTTACGTTGAATTTCAGCACAGGAAGTTCGCAAACAGTCCATTAATGAAATTAACAATTCCTACGTCAGCTGACCCCCACCCTGCTCTTGGTGAGAAAGGAGGCACCAATGGACTTAGAAAGAAACCATCCGTCGAATGGGACATTAAGTCGCGGATCTTTGTGAAGGAGAGCTATACCGTGTGAACGTTAAAGAACATACTGTACGGCCTTGAAAGGAGGCTGCCATCTGTCTTCTAATAGTTGTCCCTTCCCCTAACCCCCTCTGAGTCTTCGGGGTCCTTGTGACCTGGTCATTCAGGCCATTGTGTGCACAAAAGTGTCTCTCAGGGGTAAAACAACCCAAAAAGCAACCCTCCTTCATGTCTCATAAGTAAGATGAAGTTGGGTTCGGTTCTTTTACCTCTGAGCGACACTTTTTTTCACATGATGGGTGAACTAGACAGGTCACAAGGACCCTGAGGGCTCACAGGAGGTTGGGGGAACGGACCCATTGACCAGCTGTTAGGAGACATATGGTAACCTTTCATCTAGGTCATTCAGTGTGTTCTTTAAAGTGCACGGGGTATGGCTCTCTTGTACACGGCTTAACGTCTCATCCGAAGGACGGGGGACTCTCCAAGCCCATAAGTGTCCCTTACTGATCGAGGGCAGGAAGATTTGTTATTCTAAGTAAGGATTGGGTTGTTTATCTCTAAGCTGCACTTTTCCGCACACAACAGGACAAATGGCCTGATCACAAGGACCCCAAGGGCCCAGAGAAGATTGTGGGAGAGGGTTGGTTGGTTGTTTTACCTCTGAGCGTCACTTTTTTGCCCACCATGGACTAATTGGCCAGGTCACAAGGACCCCGAAGCTCAGAGAAGGTTGGGTGAGGGGACCCACTGGAACAGCTGTTGGAAGACAGATGGTAGCCTCCCGTCAAGGCCATCCAGCGTGTTCTTTAATGTGCACAGGGTATGGCTCTCCTGCACACGGAGCCACGGCTTAACGTCCCATCCAACGGACGGCTGCCTTTCCAAGCCCATCGGTGTCCCCTACTGACCGTGGGCAAGGCGGGGAATTTTGCGGAGATAAATCCCAACGCTGACCCAGCTGGGACTCGAACCTGAGAACTACAGATTACGAGCCTGGCGCGCTACCGACTGAGCCACCCCCGCCCCGAATTTGCCGAGTGTTTGATCAAAGTACCATAGGGTCGCGCACCGCATAAAACATTGATGTTTTATTTCTTGTGTTGTTCTTCTGCTGAGATATCGTCTTCCTCTATGGCGTAAAGGTTGAATTGTCTTTTCGTTTCTCGGGCCTTGCTGTAAGACTCGGGATCTTTACTCAGAGTAGGGGCGGGGGTGGCTCAGTCGGTGGCGCGCCAGGCTCGTAATCTGTAGTTCCCAGGTTCGAGTCCCCGCTGGGTCAGCGTTGAGATTTATCTCCGCAAAATTTCCCCGCCCTGCCCACGGTCAGTAGGGGACACCGATGGGCTTGGAAAGGCCGCCGTCCGTCGGATGGGAAGTTAAGCCGTGGCCCCGTGTGCGGGAGAGCCATACCCTGTGCACGTTAAAGAACACACTGGATGGTCTTAACGGAAGGCTACCATCTGTCTCTCAACAACCTTTCCAGTGGGTATCCTCCTCCAACCTTCTCTGAGCCTTCGGGGTCCTTGTGACCTGACCATTTAGCCCATAGCGTGCAAAAAAATGCCGCTCAGAGGTACAAAAACTCAAACTGATCAATCGTGGGAAGTGAACGTAAGGTCAAGATTATAAAATATTTTGCTTTTTAGAGAATGCTCAGACCATTTCAGACTACCTTTTTCTGGAGACTACCCACAGTATGAAAATTGCTTACATAAACCTTTCATTCCAGTTTCGAAATGAATTATATCAACTAATTAAAGGTAAACAAAATGTCTGCTACAATCGACCAGGTGGCGTGCAACAGCCATCATTAAATCTGTTCACTTCAAAATCTGAAACCAATTTGAGCACAGTTTTCATTACCCTACACTTCACCCTTTCGTGATTATTTTATACACATATCATAATGAGATATCTTATCAAGACATGACTTATCGTCAGACTGGAAAAAGTATTCCAAATGGATCTACACTTGTATGTTTTTATGACATTCACGTTGTTGTGCCTGGTACATTTTTTCATTAGGCTGCAAGGTTTTAACTCAGTACCTCCAGTAAATTGGTCTGTAAGATAATAATAACCCACCAATCGCCTCAAAATTAGGCTATTAACATAAATCAATGAAATTGCTCCTTTGGAACCCACTGTTTAGAAATAAGGGGACTTCTACAGAGGAAAAGGCTAGAAAATTCTCTTCTTCAAGAGTCAATATTTAGGAGAAAAAAATAAATTTCGGCTGAACTGTCAACGGTGATAATTAATTGGGAACGGACTATCGCTGGAATTGATTTGAAAACTGACTGTTCGTGTTGTTCACTTTCGCGGCAAGTGCCCCAGTGATAAGCCCTCGATTTAAGATTCTGTAACCATAACAACGGTATCAACATTTCAAACATCAAGAACTAGATTCTTGCAAAGCTAATTGTTAGGCTATTTATAGTTTAGGATTGATTGACACGTGAACTCGAAAACAGTTTTCTGTTTAATTGCTCCAAACTGCACGGCAATTAAACTAGTATTTTTTTATTGTTTTCTCTCAGGATTTTTTTCTTTAGATATTAATGACGCTGATATATTTATCGATAAATTCCGACCGAATTTTGTGTCAAAATGTTTACCTGATCTGAAAATAGTTAGAAGCGGTTGACAAAATGAGAAAAACAATTGAGGAAGACTATGAGACTGCGCAGTTAACATTTGATGGTCCTCATTGGTCAACAGCCTGTCAATCACTTCTCAATTAACAAATGATCGATGAGAACTATCAAAACGTCAACTGCGCAGTCTCACAATTTCCACAGCTACTAGAGGACACTACGCCAGTACTTACCCCACTTGGCTCAGTAGTCGGACTCGTTGTGTTGATTGGGTTGTTTTACCTCTGAGCGGCACTTTTTTGCACACTATGGGCTAATTGGCCAGGTCACAATGACCCCGAAGGCTCAGAGAAGGTTGGGGGAGGGGACCCACTGGAACAACTGTTGGGAGACAGATGGTAGCCTCCCGTCAAGGCCATCCAGCGTGTTCTTTAACGTGCACAGAGTATGGCTCTCCCGCACACGGAGCCACGGCTTAACGTCCAACCCGACGGACGGCGACCTTTCCAAGCCCATCGGTGTTCCTTACTGACCGTGGGCAGGGCGGGGAGTTCTGCGGAGTAAGTCTCAACGCTGACCCAGCTGGGACTCCGTCGGGCTCGTAATCTGTAGTTCCCAGGTACGGATCACTCTATGCCAGCATTGAAATTTATCCTTAGTAAACTCTATCATTGCCCTCCGTGAGAAAGAGAATATTAATGGGCTTGAAAGCCACCATCCGTCATACGGAACGTTAAGCCGTGGTTCTGTTGCATGAGAGCCACACCCTTCTCACGTTAAAGAACCCTCTGTATGGCCTTCACAAGATTCTTTCATCTAACAATTGTTCTCTTCCCAATCTTCGAGGCCTTCGGTCCCTGTGTCCTGTCCTTTAGTCCTTTATAGACACAAAAAGCTCAGCGTTAAAAATACCCAACCCAAAGATTACCCTCTGAATGCCACTCCTTTAAATGGCTAGTCATGAAGTATTTCAAGGCAGAGTTCAGGTGGTTGGTGGTTGTTTAACCTCTGAGCGGCACTCTTTTGCACACAATGGGCTAAATGACCAGATCACATGGACCCCGAAGGCTCAGAGAAGGTTGGGGGAGGGGACCCACTGGAATAGCTGTTGGGAGACAGATGGTAGCCTCCCGTCAAGGCCATCCATCGTGTTCTTTAACGTGCACAGGGTATGGCTCTCCCGCACACAGAACCACGGCTTAAAGTCCCATCCGACGGACGGCGGCCTTTCCAAGCCCATCGGTGTCCCCTACTGACCGTGGGCAGGGCGGGGAATTTTGCGGAGATAAATCTCAACGCTGACCCAGCTGGGACTCGAACCTGGGAACTACAGATTACGAGCCTGGCGCGCTACCGACTGAGCCACCCCCGCCCCGGCAGGGTTCAGGAAGGATATTCACTGATTAATATTAATTGGGTGCGAATAATAGTGTACGGTCTTAATTGCCTTAAAGCCACCTAATACAATTCTTCCTGGTGATTATAATAGATGAAATTAATAGGTACGTTTTGAACACATAGAATATAGTTCAAAAGTGCGCCATGTTGCAAAAAGTGTTCCGCGACATAGCTGTTAATAATAATAATAATTTTCCTTCATTTTTTTTCATTAACTTTTTACTACAAAATCAAGTCCCACGAAAATAAAAAGCTTGTCCGCAGGAATCCAAATACAGTATAAAATAAACAGTTATAATTTTATATTAAAAAAATCAATATAAATTTAAATGATACCACAGAATGAACAGTTTTTAAATATTTTCCAGAAGCCAAGTGTTAAAAAATTGTTCAACCTGTAAAGCGTCAAAGAAAAACCCAAATACGAATTTCTTATATTTCTTGAATTTCCAAAATATTCTGCTGGTATCCAAATGAAATTAAATATTAGTTAAAGATCCAAATTCTAACTATCTAAGCATTTACATTCATCAAAATTCTTGTAATAATTTTTAGTAATATCAACACTGCTATTTAACTCAATTAAATGGCCAACTGGGACGAGTTTTAAATCATTCCAAAATTCATCTCCAAAATTAGCATAAATTGTAACAAATATTTAACCTCTTCACGAAATCAAATACAGTTTTCTGAGGTATGCGCACTTATTCTTTAACTTCTGGGGCGGGGGTGGCTTAGTCGGTAGCGCGCCAGGCTCGTAATCTGTAGTTCCCAGGTTCGAGTCCCAGCTGGGTCAGCGTTGAGATTTATCTCCGCAAAATTCTCCGCCCTGCCCACGGTCAGTAGGGGACACCGATGGGCTTGGAAAGGCCGCCGTCTGTTGGATGGGACGTTAAGCCGTGGTCCCGTGTGCGGGAGAGCCATACCCTGTGCACGTTAAAGAACACGCTGGATGGCCTTGACGGGAGGCTACCATCTGTCTCCCAACAGCTATTCCAGTGGGTCCCCTACCCCAACCTTCTCTGAGCCTTCGGGGTCCATGTGACCTGGCCATTTAGCCCATGGTGTGCAAAACAGTGCCGCTCAGAGGTAAAACAACCCAACCCAATCTTTAACTTCTAATAAGTTTTCGACAGAATATCTTATTAGAATATCTTATTTGAATGTAAATGATTAGATAGTTAGAATTTAAATCTTTATTATTAACTAATATTTAATTTCGTTTAGAAACCAGCAGAATATTTTGGAAATTCAAAACATATAACAAATTCGAATACTTTGACGTTAAATGTTTCAACCTCCATAACACGCTTAAAATTGTGATTGAAAGCTCTTACGAATCAAGATGTCAATAGACTGAATTTAGAATTACATCCGTAGTAATCTTTAGATACTTTAATTTCTCGATCTCTCTACACCCTGTTGCGTTCCGTTTGAAGCATGTAGGGGAAGTTTTCCCTCCTCAGTGTGAATGTGGAATTCAAAACGGAACCCCATGGAGTCACCTATTTAAGTCGTTATTCAGTCGGCAACTCCACTTGACGCAATTTATTTTCGTTGCCAGTCGCTAAATGCGTACAAGCCACCGTTAATCTGGAATCTTCCTAAAAGCATGCCGAGTCATAATAGAAGCGATGTACTCGCTCTAATCAAAAAGAAATTCCAATACATCAAGTAGTCCAGCTACTTATTTAACAGAGATAACTTAGCGTCTGTTATTTAAGCAGCAGTAGAGACAGTGGATACAAAGATTGAAACCTCTTAGTCTCAGGTCAATGGAGATTTAGGTTGTTTTACCTCTGAGCGGCACGTTTTTGCACACCATGGGCTAAATGGCCAGGTCACATGGACCCCGAAGGCTCAGAGAAGGTTGGGGGAGGGGACCCACTGGAACAGCTGTTGGGAGACAGATGGTAGCTACCCGTCAAGGCCATCCAGCGTGTTCTTTAACGTGCACAGGGTATGGCTCTCCCGCACACGGACCACGGCTTAACGTCCCATCCGACGGACGGCGGCCTTTCCAAGCCCATCGGTGTCCCCTACTGACCGTGGGCAGGGCGGGGAATTTTGCGGAGATAAATCTCAACGCTGACCCAGCTGGGACTCAAACCTGGGAACTACAGATTACGAGCCTGGCGCGCTACCGACTGAGCCACCCCCGCCCCAGGTCAATGGAGAATCAAATTCGAGGCCCCGTAACTGGAAAAATAAATTTTTATTGAAACATATGACTGAAGATAAACAAAAGATGTCAGTTAGTCTAAATTTCAAGTTTGAACTATATCCGTTCAATACGGGGCGGGGGGGTGGCTCAGTCGATAGCGCGCCAGGCTCGTAAAATGTATTTCCCAGGTTCGAGTCCCAGCTGAGTCAACGTTGAGATTTATCTCCGCAAAACTGCCCTGCCCACGATCAATAGGAGACACCGGTCGGCTTGGAAAGGCCGCCGTCCGTCGTATGGAACGTTAAGCTGTCGCCCCGTGTGCGGGAGAGCCATACCCTGTGCACGTTAAAAAACACACTGGATAGCCTTGACGGGAAGCTACCATCTGTCTCCCAACAGCTGTTCCAGTGGGTCCCCTCCCCCAACCTTCTCTAGGTTTTCGGGGTCCTTGTGACCTGGCCATTGGGCCCATGGTGTGCAAAAAAGTGCCGCTCAACCCAACCCAAAATCCGTTCAGTACTGAAAGAGTTAGGGAAGTTTGAATATTGAATGACAGAGATGTCAATCATGAGAATTCACTTCAAAAATTAAATAAAATTTAAAAATTAAGCATTGTTTCAAACCACTTAATAAAATAAGTGTATGTTTCAGAATTTTGTGCAAACAGTTCTTTCCATAATTGTCAACTCTACACAAGTTTCTTGGTTTGGGGGTGGCTCAGTCGGTAGCGCGCCAGACTCGTAATCTGTAGTTCCCAGGTTCGAGTCCCAGCTGGGTCAGCGTTGAGATTTATCTCCGCAAAATTCCCCGCCCTGCCCACGGTCAGTAGGGGACACCGATGGGCTTGGAAATTCCGCCGTCCGTCGGATGGGACGTTAAGCCGTGGCCCCGTGTGCGGGAGAGCCATTACCCTGTGCACGTTAAAGAACACGCTGGATGGCCTTGACGGGAGGCTACCATCTGTCTCCCAACAGCTGTTCCAGTGGGTCCCCTCCCCCAACCTTCTCTAAGCCTTCGGGTTCCATGTGACCTGGCCATTTAGCCCATGGTGTGCAAAAAAGTGCAGCTCAGAGGTAAAACAACCCAATCCTCCAGTATCTGTAGATAGTTTTGGAAGAGATTTATGTTTTGAATACAAAGCTATTTTTGTTCTAGAAACAAATGAAAAATATTCGGAAATATGTAATGTAGCTTTTTTATGGTGACGTAAAAATCGTTCTCTGATCATCAGGTATTAGAAAAAGAATCTCTGGGTTGGGTTGTTTTACCTCTGAGCGGCACTTTTTTGCACACCATGGGCTAAATGACCAGGTCACATGGACCCCGAAGGCTCAGAGAAGGTTGGGGGAGGGGACCCACTGGAACAGCTGTTGCGAGACAGATGGTAGCCTCCCGTCAAGGCCATCCAGCGTGTTCTTTAACGTGCACAGGGTATGGCTCTCCCGCACACGGGGCCACGGCTTAACGTCCCATCCGACGGACGGCGGCCTTTCCAAGCCCATCGGTGTCCCCTACTAACCGTGGGCTAGGCGGGGAATTTTGCGGAGATAAATCTCAACGCTGACCCAGCTGGGACTCGAACCAGGGAACTACAGATTACGAGCCTGGCGCGCTACCGACTGAGCCACCCCCGCCCCCTAAAGAATCTCTGAAACAACGGTTTGGTGTTAGATAACAAAATATCTATTCAGTGTTGTAAATGCTGTTGCTTTGCAAAATCAATGACTATGCAGTGAAACCGTTGAACAACCGTATCTTGCTGGGCTAATGTTTCTTGATTATATTGGAGTGGCGGGGGTGGCTCAGTCGGTAGCGTGCCAGGTTCGTAATCTGCAGTTCCAAGGTTCGAGTCCCAGCTGGGGCAGCGTTGAGATTTATCTCCGCAAAATTCCCTGCCCTGCCCACGGTCAGTAGGGGACACCGATAGGCTTGGAAAGGCCGCCGTTCATTGGATAAGCCGTGGCTCCGTATGTGGGAGAGCCATACCCTGTGCACGTTAAAGAACACGCTGGATGGCCTTGACGGGGAGGCTACCATCTGTCTCATAACAGCTGTTCCAGTGGATCCCCTCACTCAACCTTCTCTAAGCCTTCGGGGTCCTTGTGACCTGACCATTTAGCTCATGGTGTGCAAAAAATGCCCCTCAAAGGTAAATCAAGTAACTCATTCATTGTACTTTTGCGATGTACATTAATTCATTGTACTCTTGTTATGTACATTCATTCATTGTATTTTTGTTATGTACATTCCTTCATTGTACTCTTGTTATGTACATTCATTCATTGTATTTTTGTTATGTACATTCTTTCATTGTATTTTTGTTATGTACATTCATTCATTGTATTTTTGTTATGTACATTCCTTCATTGTACTCTTGTTATGTACATTCATTCATTGTACTCTTGTTATGTACATTCATTCATTGTATTTTTGTTATGTACATTCATTCATTGTATTTTTGTTATGTACATTCCTTCACTGTACTCTTGTTATGTACATTCATTCATTGTATTTTTGTTATGTACATTCCTTCATTGTACTCTTGTTATGTACATTCATTAATTATACTTTTGCTATGTACATTCCTTCATTGTACTCTTGCTGTGTACATCCATTCATTGCACTCTTGTTATGTACATTCCTTTATTGCACTTTTGCTATGTACATTCCTTCATTGTTCTCTTGTTATGTACATTCATTCATTGTATTTTTGTTATGTACATTCATTCATTGTATTTTTGTTATGTACATTCCTTCATTGTACTCTTGCTGTGTACATCTGTCATATCCCTCTAATTTATTTATTGTTACATTTTTATTGTATTTTTGTTGTTATAAATATTCTATGTGTTAAGTGTGTTTTTGAAAGTGCTATTGTGGGGATGTGATTCATAAATGTTGTTTTCGGGTCTGAGCTGGCTGCCTGCACGGGATGACGAGTCCGAAAAGCCCTTTTATGGCCTTTTACAACTAGCCTGGAGACGACCCGGGCAACAAGGAAACGACAGTCTTGAGGCGTCGCTGCCAAACGGGAAGGATGTCTGAAAACGTGTCAAGGTCACATCACATTCAAAAAAAAAAACGTAAGGAGAGGGTTCGATTCTAAGTGAGAATCAAGATTCTTGGTGAATCAAATACAGTTCTGTGAAGCTGAAGTGAGTTCTTAGTGAACCACGTTGTAAGCGAAGGTTGGATATCCTTTCGCCGAGTTTGAGGTCGGAAAAGCGAGAATCTGCAAAATGCGGTTCACCACCTCATGGCATAAGTTCGCAGCAGCAAAGTAACAAAGGCCTACGGAGTCGGGTGCAGCACGTGATTGTGTTGGGTTGGGTTGTTTTACCTCTGAGGGGCACTTTTTTGCACACCATGGGCTAAATGGCCAGGCCACAAGGACCCCGAAGGCTCAGAGAAGGTTGGGGGAGGGGACCCACGAAACAGCTGCTAGGAGACAGATGGTAGCCTCCCGTCAAGGCCATCCAGCGTGTTCTTTAACGTGCACAGGGTATGGCTCTCCCACACATGGGGCCACGGCTTAACGTCCCATCCGACGGACGGCGGCTTTTCCAAGCCCATCGGTGTCCCCTACTGACCATGGGCAGGGCGGGGAATTTTGCGGAGATAAATCTCAACGCTGACCCAGCTGGGACTCGAACCTGGGAATTACAGTTTACGAGCCTGGCACGCTACAGACTGAGCCACCCCCGACCCACGTGATTGTGTATAAATATGAATAAACTGTGTCGTCCCTATACAACACTTGTGCGTGAATTGTTGGATGTATTTCTTGAACCTCACTTGGCGCAGCAAGACTGAGGCATACGTCGCTACGGGTGTAACACCCGAGAACCTCTTATTTCACCGACTAATTGATCACGTCGCTACGGGTGTAACAACCCGAGAACCTCTTATTTCACCAACTAATTGATCACGTCACTACGAGTGTAACAACCCGAGAACCTCTTATTTCACTGACTAATTGATCGCGTCGCTACGGATGTAACATCCCGAGAACCTCTTATTTCACCAACTAATTGATCACGTCGCTACGAGTGTAACAACCCAAGAACCTCTTATTTCGCCGACTAATTGATCACGTCGCTACGGGTGTAACAACCCGAGAACCTCTTACTTCGCCGACTAATTGATCACGTCGCTACGGGTGTAACAACCCGAGAACCTCTTATTTCGCCGACTAATTGATCACGTCGCTACGGGTGTAACAACCCGAGAACCTCTTATTTCACTGACTAATTGATCGCGTCGCTACGGGTGTAACATCTCGAGAACCTCTTATTTCACCAACTTATTGATCACGTCGCTACGAGTGTAACAACCCGAGAACCTCTTATTTCACTGACTAATTGATCACGTCGCTACGGGTGTAACAACCCGAGAACCTCTTATTTCACCAACTAATTGATCACGTCGCTACGAGTGTAACAACCCGAGAACCTCTTATTTCGCCGACTAATTGATCACGTCGCTACGGGTGTAACAACCCGAGAACCTCTTACTTCGCCGACTAATTGATCACGTCGCTACGGGTGTAACAACCCGAGAACCTCTTACTTCGCCGACTAATTGATCACGTCGCTACGGGTGTAACAACCCGAGAACCTCTTATTTCACTGACTAATTGATCGCGTCGCTACGGGTGTAACAACCCGAGAACCTCTTATTTCACCAACTAATTGATCACGTCGCTACGAGTGTAACAACCCGAGAACCTCTTACTTCGCCGACTAATTGATCACGTCGCTACAGGTGTAACAACCCGAGAACCTTTTATTTCGCCGACTAATTGATCACGTCGCTACGGGTGTAACAACCCAAGAACCTCTTATTTCACTGACTAATTGATCGCGTCGCTACGGGTGTAACATCCCGAGAACCTCTTATTTCACCGACTAATTGATCACGTCGCTACGAGTGTAACAACCCGAGAACCTCTTACTTCGCCGACTAATTGATCACGTCGCTACGGGTGTAACAACCCGAGAACCTCTTATTTCGCCGACTAATTGATCACGTCGCTACGGGTGTAACAACCCGAGAACCTCTTATTTCACTGACTAATTGATCACGTCGCTACGAGTGTAACAACCCGAGAACCTCTTACTTCGCCGACTAATTGATCACGTCGCTACGGGTGTAACAACCCGAGAACCTCTTACTTCGCCGACTAATTGATCACGTCGCTACGGGTGTAACAACCCGAGAACCTCTTATTTCACCGACTAATTTATCACGTCGCTACGGGTGTAACAACCCGAGAACCTCTTATTTCACCGACTAATTGATCGCGTCGCTACGGGTGTAACATCCCGAGAACCTCTTATTTCACCAACTAATTGATCACGTCGCTACGAGTGTAACAACCCGAGAACCTCTTATTTCGCCGACTAATTGATCACGTCGCTACGGGTGTAACAACCCGTGAACCTCTTATTACACCGACTAATTGATCACTTCGCTACGGGTGTAACAACCCGAGAACCTCTTATTTCACCGACTAGTTGATCACTTCGCTACGGGTGTAACAACCCGAGAACCTCTTATTTCACCGACTAATTGATCACGTCGCTACGAGTGTAACAACCCGAGAACCTCTTATTTCACTGACTAATTTATCACGTCGCTACGGGTGTAACAACCCGAGAACCTCTTATTTCACTGACTAATTGATCGCGTCGCTACGGGTGTAACATCCCGAGAACCTCTTATTTCACCAACTAATTGATCACGTCGCTACGGGTGTAACAACCCGAGAACCTCTTATTTCACCAACTAATTGATCACGTCGCTACGAGTGTAACAACCCGAGAACCTCTTATTTCACTGACTAATTGATCACGTCGCTACGGGTGTAACAACCCGAGAACCTCTTATTTCACCAACTAATTGATCACGTCGCTACGAGTGTAACAACCCGAGAACCTCTTATTTCGCCGACTAATTGATCACGTCGCTACGGGTGTAACAACCCGAGAACCTCTTACTTCGCCGACTAATTGATCACGTCGCTACGGGTGTAACAACCCGAGAACCTCTTATTTCGCCGACTAATTGATCACGTCGCTACGGGTGTAACAACCCGAGAACCTCTTATTTCACTGACTAATTGATCGCGTCGCTACGGGTGTAACATTCCGAGAACCTCTTATTTCACCAACTAATTGATCACGTCGCTACGAGTGTAACAACCCGAGAACCTCTTACTTCGCCGACTAATTGATCACGTCGCTACGGGTGTAACAACCCGAGAACCTCTTACTTCGCCGACTAATTGATCACGTCGCTACGGGTGTAACAACCCGAGAACCTCTTATTTCACTGACTAATTGATCGCGTCGCTACGGGTGTAACATCCTGAGAACCTCTTATTTCACCAACTAATTGATCACGTCGCTACGAGTGTAACAACCCGAGAACCTCTTATTTCGCCGACTAATTGATCACGTCGCTACGGGTGTAACAACCCGGGAACCTCTTACTTCGCCGACTAATTGATCACGTCGCTACGGGTGTAACAACCCGAGGACCTCTTATTTCACCGACTAATTTATCACGTCGCTACGGGTGTAACAACCCGAGAACCTCTTATTTCACTGACTAATTGATCGCGTCGCTACGGGTGTAACATCCCGAGAACCTCTTATTTCACCAACTAATTGATCACGTCGCTACGAGTGTAACAACCCGAGAACCTCTTACTTCGCCGACTAATTGATCACGTCGCTACGGGTGTAACAACCCGAGAACCTCTTATTTCACTGACTAATTGATCGCGTCGCTACGGGTGTAACAACCCGAGAACCTCTTATTTCACCAACTAATTGATCACGTCGCTACGAGTGTAACAACCCGAGAACCTCTTACTTCGCCGACCAATTGATCACGTCGCTACGGGTGTAACAACCCGAGAACCTCTTACTTCGCCGACTAATTGATCACGTCGCTACGGGTGTAACAACCCGAGAACCTCTTACTTCGCCGACTAATTGATCACGTCGCTACGGGTGTAACAACCCGAGAACCTCTTATTTCACCGACTAATTTATCACGTCGCTACGGGTGTAACAACCCGAGAACCTCTTATTTCACTGACTAATTGATCGCGTCGCTACGGGTGTAACATCCCGAGAACCTCTTATTTCACCAACTAATTGATCACGTCGCTACGAGTGTAACAACCCGAGAACCTCTTATTTCGCCGACTAATTGATCACGTCGCTACGGGTGTAACAACCCGTGAACCTCTTATTACACCGACTAATTGATCACGTCGCTACGGGTGTAACAACCCGAGAACCTCTTATTTCACCGACTAATTTATCACCTCGCTACGGGTGTAACAACCCGAGAACCTCTTATTACACCGACTAATTGATCACGTCGCTACGGGTGTAACAACCCGAGAACCTCTTATTTCGCCGACAAATTGATCGTCCTCTACTATAGAGGGGGTAAATCGTTTGTCATGTGGCCCAACACCACATTCGGTGCAAGTCAAGCGGAATAACTAATTTCACGTGACGAAGTAAAAAATCGACGTCGTTCCCCCTACCACCGGCACACGACAACATCCGTTCATTGTACTCTTGTTATGTACATTCATTCATTGTACTCTTGCTATGTGCATCCATTCATTGTACTCTTGCTGTGTACATCCATTCATTGTACTCTTGTTATTCATTCATTGTACTCTTGTTATGTACATTCCTTTATTGTACTTTTGCTATGTACATTCCTTCATTGTACTCTTGTTATGTACATTCATTCATTATACTTTTGCTATGTACATTCCTTCATTGTACTCTTGCTGTGTACATCCATTCATTGCACTCTTGTTATGTACATTCCTTTATTGCACTTTTGCTATGTACATTCCTTCATTGCACTCTTGTTATGTACATTCATTCATTGTACTCTTGCTATGTGCATCCATTCATTGTGCTCTTGTTATTCATTCATTGTATTCTTGTTATGTACATTCCTTTATTGTACTTTTGCTATGTACATTCCTTCATTGTACTCTTGTTATGTACATTCATTAATTATACTTTTGCTATGTACATTCCTTCATTGTACTCTTCCTGTGTACATCCATTCATTGTACTCTTGTTATACATTCATTGTATTCTTGTTATGTACATTCCTTTATTGTACTTTTGCTATGTACATTCCTTCATTGTACTCTTGTTATGTACATTCATTAATTATACTTTTGCTATGTACATTCCTTCATTGTACTCTTGCTGTGTACATCCATTCATTGCACTCTTGTTATGTACATTCCTTTATTGCACTTTTGCTATGTACATTCCTTCATTGCACTTTTGCTATGTACATTCCTTCATTGTACTCTTGCTATGTGCATCCATTCATTGTACTCTTGTTATTCATTCATTGTACTCTTGTTATGTACATTCCTTTATTGTACTTTTGCTATGTACATTCCTTCATTGTACTCTTGTTATGTACATTCATTCATTATACTTTTGCTATGTACATTCCTTCATTGTACTCTTGCTGTGTACATCCATTCATTGCACTCTTGTTATGTACATTCCTTTATTGCACTTTTGCTATGTACATTCCTTCATTGCACTCTTGTTATGTACATTCATTCATTGTACTCTTGCTATGTGCATCCATTCATTGTGCTCTTGTTATTCATTCATTGTATTCTTGTTATGTACATTCCTTTATTGTACTTTTGCTATGTACATTCCTTCATTGTACTCTTGTTATGTACATTCATTAATTATACTTTTGCTATGTACATTCCTTCATTGTACTCTTCCTGTGTACATCCATTCATTGTACTCTTGTTATACATTCATTGTATTCTTGTTATGTACATTCCTTTATTGTACTTTTGCTATGTACATTCCTTCATTGTACTCTTGTTATGTACATTCATTAATTATACTTTTGCTATGTACATTCCTTCATTGTACTCTTGCTGTGTACATCCATTCATTGCACTCTTGTTATGTACATTCCTTTATTGCACTTTTGCTATGTACATTCCTTCATTGCACTCTTGTTATGTACATTCATTCATTGTACTCTTGCTATGTGCATCCATTCATTGTACTCTTGCTGTGTACATCCATTCATTGTACTCTTGTTATTCATTCATTGTACTCTTGTTATGTACATTCCTTTATTGTACTTTTGCTATGTACATTCCTTCATTGTACTCTTGTTATGTACATTCATTCATTATACTTTTGCTATGTACATTCCTTCATTGTACTCTTGCTGTGTACATCCATTCATTGCACTCTTGTTATGTACATTCCTTTATTGCACTTTTGCTATGTACATTCCTTCATTGCACTCTTGTTATGTACATTCATTCATTGTACTCTTGCTATGTGCATCCATTCATTGTACTCTTGCTGTGTACATCCATTCATTGTACTCTTGTTATGTACATTCCTTCATTGTACTCTTGCTATTTTAAGTTACTTACTCTTGCTACATACTTTTTTCATTCGTGGAAAGAAATGTCACATTTTTCTTACATCCATTCATATTAATTATTCTCCTTTTCTATTCCATTCATTTATTATGCCTTTTGTTATATCCATTCTTCTCTCTCGGTAGCCTTCCATTCCTTATTCTTTTCGTTATAAACATCGATTCATTATTCTTTTAGTTGCAATCATTTATTCATATTTCTGTTCCCATATCCATCATGCAATAAGAATTTCGAAGAACTCGAGAAAACGAACATCATCAAGAATGAAGAAGTGCAATATTTGACCTTTTGTGACTCCATCCCGAAGGAAAATTGCTTCGATTTTTAAAAGAGTACGTTTTTTCTGCGAACATGACGACAAGGGAAGCTTATAAATAGCATTTCGAAAATTTCTTCATCAAGAAATGATTTATTTCACAGCCAAAATTATCTGTTGAATACACAACCTGCGTCATCGTAGTGACGACACAATGACTGCTTTGATGATTTCATTATTTTTTTAAAATGCTGCAAAGACGATACAAGAGTTGTTTTCGTAGCCTATCGTGTGCTTTTCAAATCTGATAATGAAATGGGCGATGGATTTTATATTTATACGCCCACATTCAAATTGCATTCATTCTGTAATTGACGTCACGTTAACTGTGTTCAAATTACGCGAATGAGCAATAGAAATAAGAAAAGCCCTTGATGTGCTTCATTTATCTCTAGTTGAAGAAATAAGAAGCTTTGGAATAATCCTTTGAATAACTAGATAACGTTTAAATTAATATCCAAAATTGCTTGTACCTTGGCTTTATTGTAATCTATTATTATTATTATTATTATTAGTGTATATACACAGTCGAATCAGAATAATATGACCACCCACGGAATCACAGTGTACCCGGGGGCGGGGGTGGCTCAGTTGGTAGCGCGCCAGGCTCGTAATCTGTAGTTCCCAGGTTCGAGTCCCAGCTGGGTCAACGTTGAGATTTATCTCCGTAAAATTCCCCACCCTGCTCAAGGTCAGTAGGGGACACCGATGGGCTTGGAAAGGCCGCCGTCCGTCGGATGGGACGTTAAGCCGTGGCCCCGTGTACGGGAGAGCCATACCCTGTGCACGTTAAAGAACACGCTGGATGTCCTTGACGGGAGGCTACCATCTGTCTCCCAACAGCTGTTCCAGTGGGTCCCCTCCCCCAACCTTCTCTGAGCCTTCGGGGTCCATGTGACCTGGCCATTTAGCCCATTGTGTGCAAAAAAGTGCCTCTCAGAGGTAAAACAACCCAACCCAACAATGTACCCGCCCAGGCGCGTCACAGAGTGCACATGACAAGGTCGACCACACGGAGATATAAGTGGCCGGCCAGGACAGATGAGCCATAGTGCATAACATGAGCACAATGGGCAGAGGTATTGATTTGACGGACGTTCAAAAAGGAATGATCATTGGCTACCGCGCCAAGGGTGGAAGCATCTCGGAAACAGCAGACTTCGTGGGCTGTTCGCGACGTGTTGTAGTAAGGGTGCACCAAGAATGGACCGCTGGCACACCGACTACCTCCAACCCTCATAACTGTGGATCCCTAAAGGCCATCGACCCCAGGGGAGAACGTCCCCTCCGTCGACTGGTGAAGGGCAATGACGTGCAACAGTGCAGCAATTGACCATGAAATGAACTCTGGGACACCCAGGTACGTGTCCCCGATAACAGTAGAGTGAATCCTGTTACGCATGTGTCTCCGGAGACGACGCTACTTAAAGGCGCCCGTGTTAACCAAGGTCCATCGGCAACAACGCCTGCAGTTCGCAAAGGGATTACCGTCATTGGACAGTGGAAAAAGGTCGCCTTCACCGATGAATCGAGGTTCCTACTCCACAGAAGTGATGGGCAGTGGCGGGTACAGCGTCGGACACATGAGAAGGTCAGGTACAGGCTGGCAGTGGCAGTGTGTATGTCTGGGGGATGTTTTCCTGGTATGACCTGGGACCGCTGGTACCACTGGATGGATCCCTGAACGCCAATAGCTATCTGTCCATCCTCGCTGACCACATGCATCCCTTCATGTTGGACGTTTACCCTGGTGGTGATGGTGTCTACTAACAGGACAATGCGCCCTGCCTTGTGGCTAGGGTGTTATGTGACTGGTTCCAGGAACGTGACAGCGATGTCTCCGTTGTCCCTTGGCCGATGAAATCGCACAACCTTAATCCCAGAGAGCATTCTTCACGTAAATTCCTAAATAATCTAGAGACAAAGTGTTTAAAATAAACCCATGTGAAAAAGAAATAACCTTTCAAGCACTTGCTTGCCACAGAGGTTAAGCAAAGGTCAATCAGTTTAATACGCCATAGAGAAGGTCTCTGAGCGAGACCTCAGCAGAAAGACAATGCAGAAAAAAAGATACATTCACATCTGCGAGCATATTACTTGAACAATCGTCTGCGAGCTTATTACTTGAACAATCGTCTGCGAGCATATTACTTGAACAATCGGCTGCGAGCTTATTACTTGAACAATCGTCTGCGAGCTTATTACTTGAACAATCGGCTGCGAGCATATTACTTGAACAATCGTCTGCGAGCTTATTACTTGAACAATCGGCTGCGAGCTTCAAACTTGAACAATCGTCCATGAACTTCTTACTTGAACAATCATCTATGAACTTCTTACTTGAACAATCGTCTGCGAGCTTATTACTTGAACAATCGGCTGCGAGCTTATTACTTGAACAATCGGCTGCGAGCTTATTACTTGAACAATCGGCTGCGAGCTTCTTACTTGAACAATCGTCTATGAACTTCTTACTTGAACAATCGTCTATGAACTTCTTACTTGAACAATCGTCTGCGAGCTTATTACTTGAATAATCGTCTGCGAGCTTATTACTTGAACAATCGGCTGCGAGCTTCTTACTTGAACAATCATCTATGAACTTCTTACTTGAACAATAATCTATGAACTTCTTACTTGAACAATCGTCTGCGAGCTTCTTACTTGAACAATCGTCTGTGAACGTCTTACTTGAACAATCGTCTGCGAACTTCTTACTTGAACAATCGTCTGTGAATGTCTTACTTGAACAATCGTCTGCGAACTTCTTACTTGAACAATCGTCAGCGAACTTCTTACTTGAAGAATCGTCTGCGAACTTCTTACTTGAACAATCGTCTGTGAATGTCTTACTTGAAGAATCGTCTGCGAACTTCTTACTTGAAGAATCGTCTGCGAACTTCTTACTTGAACAATCGTCTGTGAATGTCTTACTTGAAGAATCGTGTCACGTGACACGAAGTTGCCAGATCACTAATTTCTAAAAACATCGTTGCCAGATATTTTTTTCCGAATTCTGTGATCAACCATAGTGTTCGGATACTTTTTTGAGCGACTGTACTTTAAGACATAATCGGTTTGTGTCAGAAGTTGCTTTCCGTATTTGAGCAAAGGAGTTACATACTACTTAAGAAGTATAGACATTTTCTCGTTTCAGTATTTACATTTTTCAAATTCCCTAGTAACTGTAATAGCGCCCTCTAACGGCGGAAAAGGTTGAAAATGCCGTAACTTTAAACGAATATTGCAAACGATCTAGCAATGCTACAAGTTCGAAATTTTGTTGTTGTTAAGTGTGATTGTCACCAAATTGGCAACCAATGATTTTTCTCTCTCTTCCCCCCCTCCCCCCCCCCCCCGAGAAGAGTGGGAAGAAAGAAATTTTATTTTAAGAGAAAAATGAAAATTTCGTTATGTATATTACAGGCACTAGTAAAATATTATTATTTTTATTTTCCCAGTCATCCATTAATTCTGATTTCATGATTTTCGTCAGATGATGCTGAAAACGAGTGTTTTACGTCTGAGCGGCATATTTTTTCGTACAATGGGCTAAACAGCCAGGTTACAAAGACCCCGAGGGCTCAGAGAAGGTTGTGGAGAGAGACTCTGTTAGGAGACAGATGATAGCTTCCTGTCAAGGCCATAAAACGTGTTTTTTAACGTGCATAAGGTATGGCTCTCCCACACACGAACCACGGCTTAACGTTCCATCTGACGGCCTTACCAAGCCCATCGGTGTTCCCTACTAACAGAGGGCAAGGAGTGGATTTTACGAATATAAATCTGAACTGTATCTCTGGTGGGTTGGGTTGTTTTACCTCTGAGCGGCACTTTTTTTGCACACCATGGGCTAAATGGCCAGGTCACATGGACCCCGAAGGCTCAGAGAAGGTTGGGGACCCACTGGAACAGCTGTTGGGAGACAGGTGGTAGCCTCCCGTCAAGGCCATCCAGTGTGTTCTTTAACGTGCACAGGGTATAGCTCTCCCACACACGGGGCCACGGTTTAACGTCCCATCCGACGGACGGCGGCCTTTCCAAGCAATCAGTGTCTCCTACTGACCGTGGGCAGGGCGGGGAGTTTTGCGGAGATATATCTCAACGCTGACCCAGCTGGGACTCGAACCTGGGAACTACAAATTGCGAGCCTGGCGCGCTACCGACTGAGCCACCGCCACCCTGGCTAAGGTGGGACTCGAGCTTGGTAACTGCAGATTAGGATCCTGGAGCACTACCGACTAAGCCTCCCCCCCCCCCCCATTTCCATGAAGAGGAAAACAAGAAACTTCATTCTCTTTGAAAAAAAAATCCCATGTTCACCAGAGCGATATGTTATTATTCAAATATTTTCCATTATCTTCTTTGGGATCTTCCCTTTCCCACAAATATCTTTTTAATATCTAGGGGCGGCTCAGTCGGTAGCGCGCCAGACTCTTAATCTGCAGTTCCCAGGTTCGAGTTCCAGCTGGGTCAGCGTTGAGATTTATCTCCGCAAAACTCCCCGCCCTCTCAGTAAGGGACACCGATGGTCTTGCATAAGGCCGCCATCCGTCGGATGGGATGTTGAGCCGTGGCTCCATGTGCGGGAGAGCCATACCTTGTGCACGTTAAAGAAAACACTAGATGGCCTTGATGGGAGGCTACCATCTGTCTCCCAACAACTGTTCTAGTGGGTCCCCTCCCCCAACCTTCTCTGAGCCTTCGGGGTACTTGTGACCTGGAAATAAAAGGTAAAGCAAACCAAACAAAACAAAACCTTTTCATATCTAAATTTTACATTTTATTCAAGTACACAACTTAATTATTAAAACTGAGTTTGATCCGTAGAATAATTCGTGAGTTTTTCACTGATCAAACACACTAACACCCCCGCAAATGCGAAATGTCGAAAGCGGAGTTGAATTAATGATCTCTGCTTTGCAGGATCTCATGCTTCCAAAAAGGGAAAAAAAAAATTATTCTGAGATACAGACTTTGTTCAAAATTAAGCTTTCTCTAAGAGAGAATGCAAGAAAAAGTGCTTTAGATGATAAACTTCATCTAAAGATGAAAAGCTTCGTTAACGTCTCGTGCCTTCACGGTCAATGTCTAGAAAAAAACTTCTTATGAAACAGATGAAAAGTAACTATTTGAATCTTGTTTACGCCATACTGACAAAAAAACTACTCTTAGAATAGCAAACTCATAATAAGACTCTGGAATATGAAAAAAAGACACATTTTGGTGACAAGAAAGCATGTAACATGTAAACAAGTCTTGCAGATAGTACACTTGTAAAATGTCAGATTGAAATTTTAATAGGATTGCATATCAACATAATCAGAAAGAAGATTTTAAATATATCATAAAAATAAGCCGGAGTTCTAACTACATATTGGGAGATGGAATTATTTAAGGAAAAAATATCCATTGCTATTTTAAGTTGGTATCAAAATCAAATATGGTGAATCTTAATGATTCGTTCAGTGAAAAAGCAGGGGTAGTAGTAGTAGTATCCTTTATTTCCATTTATATTAAATTTTGATACAATATAAGTATTTACAAAAAATTTTGGAAATGTATAACTCCACAAGAGTTCATAGACTCGCACGTGGAGTATAAGGTTAAAATAAAAAACTTATATAAACATTAGAAACAACATTTTAAGTATATTACCATATTAATATTTTCTGTCATGGTTACATCAACAACATAGTAACAGAATCAATAATAAACTATGAATCAATTTTTATTCAAAAATTTAACAGCCCAAAGAGCAAATAAATAAAAAAAATTTTTACAATCAGAAATATAGGGGAAAAACCCTCCAACCTAAAGAAATTTTTCTATATCATCTGTATTACAAATCTAACGTTATATATATATGGGAGAGTTTCTGTTTAAATGTTTAAAGATAAGATATGCACTACATATTCAATATTTTTAGGAAAAAGCCCACATTTTGGAAGGTTTAAAATCCTTTAGACAGGGTAGGAATTCCATTTAAAACATCCTTAGGTACAGTCGCTCAAAAAAGTATCCGAACACTATGGTTGATTGTAGAATTAAAAAAAATCTGGCAACGATTTTTTCAGAAATTAGAGATCTGGTAACCTTCGTGTACGTGCACGAAGGTCACTAATTTCTAAAAAAATCGTTGCCAGATATTTTTTCTGAATTCTATAATTAACCATAGTGTTCGGATACTTTTTTGAGCGACTGTACATGCAGAAGCGCTTCAGTTTTTCAGTAGTCATTATTTTTTCATTTTACATAAAGATGTATATCGTATCCCTTTAATCAAAGATCAAAGATCGTACAAGACAAACAGAGTAACGGCGGGCAGGTAGTCCTCCATGCACCTTTCATGAAAAATAGATAAGAGAACATAAAAAATTTGTAAGCTAAACCGGCAAACGCCGAAAATCCGGAGGGCTAAAAGATGTCAAAAAATATTGCTTCCCGGCGTGACCTGTTGGTATCTCGGCAGGTAGAAGAAAAAGGCGAAAATAGAAAAGAAAAAGGAGAAATGGAAAAAACGGAAAAAGGGACAATAAAGACTCTCGCAAACAGCACGGAGGCTCCAAAAAACCTCTTACTTGAACAATCGTTTGCGAGCTTCTTACTTCAACAATTGTCTGTGAATTTCTTACTTGAACAATCGTCTGCGAGCTTATTATTTGAACAATCGTCTGTGAACTTCTTGCTTGAACAATGGTCTGCGAACTTCTTACTTGAACAATCGTCTGCGAGCTTCTTACTTGAACAATCGTCTGCGAGCTTCTTACTTGAACAATCGTCTGTGAACTTCTTACTTGAACAATCGTCTGAGAGCTTCTTACTTCAACAATCGTCTGTGAACTTCTTACTTGAACAATCGTCTGCGAGCTTCTTACTTGAACTATCATTTGCGAGCTTTTTAGTTCAACAATCGTCTGTGTACTTCTTACTTGAACAATAGTCTGTGAGCTTCTTACTTGAACAATCGTCTGTGAACTTCTTACTTGAACAATCGTCTGCGAGCTTTTTACTTGAACAATCGTCTGTGAACTTCTTACTTGAACAATCGTCTGCGAACTTCTTACTTGAACAATCGTCTGCGAGCTTCTTACTTGAACTATCATTTGCGAGCTTTTTACTTCAACAATCGTCTGTGAACTTGTTACTTGAACAATCGTCTGCGAGCTTCTTACTTGAACAATCGTCTGTGAACTTCTTACTTGAACAATCGTCTGCGAGCTTTTTACTTGAACAATCGTCTGTGAACTTCTTACTTGAACAATCGTCTGTGAACTTCTTGCTTGAACAATAATCTGCGAGTTTCTTCAACCATCGTCTGCGAGTAAATAAATGGTGTGTCGTCCTCTTGCATTGGGCATTTATTTCTTCCATCGAAAGCACAGTCATTAATATCCATTTCAGACAGAGACAAACATCATGTTTGGTGTAAATCAAGTCTGACGCACATTGAGGCAGTGTAAAACTCCGCGGATCTGTGGTTTCACCCAGCATCACGGGGGAAGGTTAATTAATGGTAGTAATTAATTAAAGGAGAAATGAAAAGAAAGTTCAGGGTATCACAAATCGAAAGAAGTCATTACAACTTATAATTTTTTTTTCTTTTGAAAAATAAAAAAATATACTCGATATGAATGTGGGATTTTAACGAAAATTAAGAACAAAATTTCTTAATAAAATCCTTTCAAATTTAGTGTAATATTATGTACAGTTTAAAAACATTCTATATGCAGTGACGTATACACAGAACGATTATTAACCTAATCGAATCTATTTGAATCTCGCTTTTGAATCATATTCGTTCAGCTTTCAAAGAATTACGAAAGCTGGAATATTCAATAATAAATTATCTTGTTAATAAAAGTCATATATAATTCTCTAAAATGGAAATAATCATTATTTAATTTTCTAAAATGTGTACCGTATCTGCCCGTGTATAAAGGCTTCAATAACTCTTGAAGTATCGAACGAGTATTGTTGACACTACCCACACACCCACAATATCCACATAATATCCATTAGATATCTAAGATGACCAGTAGCTATCCATGGGCCATCTTAGATATCTTATGGATATTTTGTGGAGATTGTGGTTGTATGGGTAGAGATTAAATGCCTGTTTTTAAAGAAAATATCAGATTTTCTCTAACATAAGTTTAGATCGGTTCTTGACGAAGGTTGATGAGTTTGATTCAGAAAAAAAGAAAGAAAAAGGTATGTTTTGCGATAGAGTAGCATTTAGAAAGCAGTCCATCAGCGATTGTATTAAAATTTTAATTATTTCGACTCGGATATTTGATTCTTGTTTTTTATGTTGCATTTATTCAAAAGCTACGGCTTATTATGTTCTCCTTTTTCACCTTTGAACTTGTCTGTGTTTTGTCTACCAATATACAGGGTGATTCAGAATTCATCATCAATATTTAGTGGGGAGGAAGGGAATAAGAAAAGAAAGAGATTTCACATAGGAAAGTATGGGGGCAGACGAACGCATGGTGGTGTAGAGGGCGCTGTGTGTACACACCTCTCATACAGAAGCACAGCTGTTTGACGCGTGCAGTCAGTTGTCATTCGACAAGGTGAATTTGCAGAAGTAACATGAACCGGTATACGTGGAATGAATGTGCAGATATGCATGTAACTTACGGTGCGGCAGGAGAAAGATGTCTTCGAGCCAGGCGCTGCATACAATTGCCTGGCTCGAAGACATCTTTCTCCTGCCGCACCGTAAGTTACATGCATATCTGCACATTCATTCCACGTATACCGGTTCATGTTACTTCTGCAAATTCACCTTGTCGAATGACAACTGACTGCACGCGTCAAACAGCTGTGCTTCTGTATGAGAGGTGTGTACACACAGCGCCCTCTACACCACCATGCGTTCGTCTGCCCCCATACTTTCCTATGTGAAATCTCTTTCTTTTCTTATTACCTACCTCCCCACCAAATATTGATGATGAATTCTGAATCACCCTGTATGTATGTTTGGGTCTAGTTGCTATGCACGTGTAGTGTCTTGAGACGGAGCACGTGCTTTCCCCATGGGGAGTGGGTCCTTCGGGACCCACTCCCCACCCCGTATTAACCAGAGGTGTATGTATGTTTGGGTGAAATAAACTTATTAAATTCAATTCAATTCAAATATATGAAAACTTTATTTTTTTTTTCCTTTTCATTACTGCAAACACTATTAAAGGTAAATGTTCGATAAATGTAAGCGTCCATAAACGACCAAAATAAGCGAAACAAAATGTATTCGTTCTCTTCGACATAAAACCCATTTTCGCTCTTGAATTATTTATAGGTTGTAAAAAGAAAATAATCTCAGTCTGAAACATAAATTAGGAAAATTTGATTTTGATAATCTCTACAGCTTAGTAATTCTTCTAAAAGAAATAAAACAAAGAAAACTGCTGATATCAGTTGACCTCATTTGACTTAAGACAAAAAAATTCTGCATGATTTTTTACTCTTTTTTTTTCTAAGAAGTATGTTTTTTTTTTCTTACACACATATTTATGTATTAAGAAATGGAGGGGGACTATCTCTAATAACAAATGGAAATTCCTTCAGGCCGGATAGTGGAATCGATAATCAGGCGAATGATAGAGAAAATGGGAAGAACATGAAACATTTACGTAGCCAAGATTAGAAACAGGAGGCGTTTCTTATTTCTAGAGTTCTGAGTGTTCAGCAAGTAGTAATTATTTAAATGCAAGACTAGATCGATTTAGTGATATGAGACAGAGTTTTTCGCCTTTTTTTTTCTTGGGAATAGAGCCCATTTCGATCTTTCTGATAGCATAAGAGATGCTAAGGTTGGAAAGCTTACGTCACAAGGATTACACGTCGGCATTGTAAGTAATTAGATAAAGATCAACAAGCACAACAACTTGGAACCGAACGCTTTTCTGAGAAAAGTTCGCATTCAAACATGTACGCTGAAATATGCTTTTAATTCGTAAGTTATACAGCGGGGTTTTTTTTGGCAATTTCGGTTGAAAGATAAGCAAGTTTGTTATTTGTCTGTGCTTATTTGATCTTCATTTGCACTGAATGATGGCTGGCAAATGTTTATTTGAAGAACAGTTTAGGAGAGGCTTTAAAGGAAAATTAACAGTCGAAATCCTTTCTAGAGGAAGAAAGCCGTTCGTTACATTAGTTATAGACACTTTAATCACTAGTGATTGAATCGTTTCTATCACCAAAACATCGTTCTCGAAAGAGATTTCCCAGATTTTTTTCTTATCCGATTTTTTATTAATGAAGGTACAGTCGTTCAAAAAAAAGTATCCGAACACTATGGTTGATTACAGAATTCAGAAAAAATATCTGGCAAAGATTTTTTTTTAGAAATTAGTGATCTGGCAACCTTCGTGTCACGTGCGCAAAGAATGTTAGAAGTTGCCAGAAGTAATAAAACCACTTGACAACTGCTCAGCAAAGAAAAAAAAAGTCCTTTGTAGGGTGAAACATCCCAACAACAGTTTTTAAAACGATTAAAAACCTTTGACATAACACCAATCTTGGCTTCATAGCCTTTAAATTGCTGAACTGATAGCGGCAGCACGGAAGAAAGTTCCTCGCCGCAGCAAATGGGCAAGAAGGCAGTATTTGGAAGGTGTTGAGTGGCCTTTATCGTCCAACGGCATCACAAATCCTTTGGCCCTGGCTCCCACCCCACCTCCTACCCTCCCGTAGTGGAGCGAGACACGATAACTGGATCTTGCCTCCACTTCACTTCGCTTGTCTGTTATCTCAGCGAAGAATTAAGTGTGCTTCAGTCTTGCCATCGCCTCTAGTCATCCGCAGAATGAGAACGATAAAGGACGGGGAGCTAGCTGCTTTCGCAACACTAAAGAAGAAGAACAAAGACGAAAAAAGCAAAATATTTACAAGCAAATTAAATTAACCTCGGAACTCATCAGTCCGGGTTTAACTAAGCGCTAAATTAGTGCTTCTTCAGTATGCACTGACAGTTGCTTTATTAACTAAGACAGAAAAGGGAAAAATTTGATGAACTTTGTATTTCGAACAGCAAGAATTGAACAAACAAGTTATCGTTAGAAGACAAAACGTCCAGACATTTGTTTTTAATTTTATTTCGAGTTTTACTTCTTCCTCAACTTCCTACCTCTTCACTCTGTCAGTTACTCTCTTCGTCTAGACATTTTTTTTTTTTTGGGGGGGGGGGGCTCAGTCGGTAGCGCGCCAAGCTCGTAATCTGTAGTTCCCAGGTTCGAGTCCCAGCTGGGTCAGCGTTGAGAATTGCCTCCGCAAAATTCCCCGCCCTGCCCGCGGTCAGTAGGGGACACCGATGGGCTTGGAAAGGCCGCCGTCCGTCGGATTGGACGTTAAGCCGTGGCCCCGTGTGCGGGAGAGCCATACCCTGTGCACGTTAAAGAACACGCTGGGTGGCCTTGACGGGAGGCTACCATCTGTCTCCCAACAGCTGTTCCAGTGGGTCCCCTCCCCCAACCTTCTCTGAGCCTTCGGGGTCCATGTGACCTAGCCATTTAGCCCATGGTGTGCAAAAAAGTACCGCTCAGAGGTAAAACAACCCAACCTAGACATTTTTTAATCCACGATTATCATTTTCTTGTATTTTCCTTTTTTTTCAACTTTATTCACTTTACATTTCGTTTTATTCTATTTATCCGCGTTTCTAAAATTTCGGGTTTTAATGTGGTCGGTAGTGTGCCAAGTTCGAGTCCCCTTCCCCTTCCTTTTAGTGGGGAGGAGGACTGACTCAGTCAGTAGATCACCTGATTCATAATTTGAGGTTCCCAGGTTTGAGTACAGTCGCTCAAATAAATATCCGAACACTATGGTTGATTACAGAATTCAGAAAAAATATCTGGCAAAGATTTTTTTTTTAGAAATTAGTGATCTGGCAACCTTCGTGTCAGGTTGCCAGATCACTAATTTCTAAAAAAAATATATAGATATATCAGATATTTTTTCTGAATTCTGTAATCAACCATAGTGTTCGGATACTTTTTGAGCGACTGTACGATCTCTGCCAATGTTAAGATTTATCTCCGTTAAGCCTCCCCTTCCACACACCCTGTTCGCAGAAAGGCGACACCGATGGGCTTGAAAAGGACGACGTACGTCGGATGGGGCGTAAAACTTTAACCCTTTCTGTAGGAGAGCCATACACTGTGCAAGTTAAAACACATGCTGGAAGGTTTGACAGGAGACTACCATCTGTCTCGTAACATCTGTCCAGTTGGGTCCCCTCTCCCAAACTGTTTTGAGGGTCCTTATGACCTGGCCATTTAGTCCATTATGTGCAAAAAAGCGCAGCTCGGAGGTTGGGTTGTTTTACCTCTGAGCGGCTCTTTTTTGTATATATTGGGCTAAATGGCCAGGTCACATGGACCCCGAAGGCTCAGAGAAGGTTGGGGGAGGGGACCCACTGGAATAGTTGTTGGGAGACAGATGGTAGCCTCCCGTCAAGGCCATCCAGCGTGTTCTTTAACGTGCACAGGGTATGGCTCTCCCGCACACGGAGCCACGGCTTAACGTCCCATCTGACGGACGACGGCTTTTCCAAGCCCATCGGTGTCCCCTACTGACCGTGGGCAGGGCGGGGAATTTTGCGGAGATAAATCTCAACGCTGACCCAGCTGGGACTCGAACCTCGGAACTACAGATTACGAGCCTGGCGCGATACTGACTGAGCCACCCTCGCCCCACAGCTCAGAGGTAACACAACCCAACTTCCTTTTCTAAGGAGAAGAGATTACCTCGGTCTAGAGTGCGCCAAGTTCGAGTCCCCGCTGTATTTGAGGTTTGCTCCCTTAATTCTCACTCTGCTCCCCCCCCCCCAGTGAGAAAGAATACACCGATAGGTCTGTGTGAACACAAACACTTTAGTGAAGCCCACCGAACACTTAGGGTCCTTGTGACCTGGGCTTTAGCTCATTTTATGCACAATAGTACAGGCTGAGAGAAAAATTCCCCCACCCAATTTTGTTTTAAATGTGACTCTCGATTGACATAACATGTCAAATTTTCCTAATTAAATAAATATACAAATAATGAAACTTACCGTCAATTATTTAGTTGGCAAATTCATTTATTTCGTTATCTTCCAAGAAGTTATTTTAATGAACGAAACTCTATTTGCATTGACATGTACAGAGATAGACATTGCAAAGAAGTCCTGAGGGCTTGCCTGTAGAAATAAATGTTATATACTAATTCTAATTAGCACGTTAGGATAACAGTAAATAATAGAGTAAATGTAATAAATCACTAAATTATTGTTTATATCCCGGGAAGCTTGATGTGACTTATCAGCAGGGTTGTTGTTGGGTTGTTTTACCTCTGAGCGGCACTTTTTTGCACATCATGGCCTAAATGGCTAGGTCACAAGGACCCCGAAGGCTCAGAGAAGGTTGGGGGAGGGGACCCACTGGAACAGCTGTTGGGAGACAGATGGTAGCCTCCCGTCAAGGCCATCCAGCGTGTTCTTTAACGTGCACAGGGTATGGCTCTCCCGCACACGGGGCCACGGCGTAACGTCCCATCCGACGGACGGCGGTCTTTCCAAGCCCATCGGTGTCCCCTACTGACCGTGGGCAAGGCGGGGAATTTTGCGGAGATAAATCTCAACGCTGACCAAGCTAGGACTCGAACCTGGGAACTACAGATTACGAGCCTGGAGCGCTACCGACTGAGCCACCCCCGCCCAGGACCATTTGAAGTGCACTTGAAAGGCAAGGACGCTTTGCAAATAAAAAGACTAAAAGTGATAGTTCATATTAATATTAGGAAACTATGGCTGTCATAAATGAGTTTTCTGATATTCGGCATGATATAGCGCATAAAAATAAAAAAAATAAATACCCCCTCAAGCAGCTGCTTGCCACAGAGGTCTGACAGGAGCCTGTCAGTTTATATGCCATAGTAATAGGTTTGTGAGGATGGCAGGACCTCAGCAGAAAAACAACACATACATCCATGCCTTATCGAGGGCTCGAACCCAGGTGCCTTAGATCAGTAACCAAGCATGCTAACCACTCGGCCACGGGACGGTTCACTAAACAGCGAAAATGAAGGAATAGGCACAGAAACTGCTAACGTGTTTTCTATTTTTGTATGTGCTGTAGTCCATAAAAAAAGGCCAGGTCTTAGCAAATGCGAGGCCCGATTGCAAATGTGGACCCCATACGCTTAAAAACAAATAGCAAACCAAACTGCTAAAAAATTACACTGCATACAATGTTGCTAACTCTAAAATCTGTAGTTCTCACAAAATAGGACAACAATTTCCTTCTTAGAATGAAAATTTCCTCCCTTCGCGGAGGTTATGGGTTGGATTGGGTTGTTTTACCTCTGAGCGGCACTTTTTTTGCACACCATGGGCTAAATCACCAGGTCACAAGAACCCCGAAGGCTCAGAGAAGGATGGGGGAGAGGACCCACTGGAACAGCTGTTGGGAGACAGATTGAAGCCTCCGGTCAAGGCCATCCAGCGTGTTCATTAACGTGCACAGTGTATGTCTCTCCCGCACACGGGTCCACGGCTTAACGTCCAATCCGACGGACGGCGGCCTTATCCAAGACCATCGGTGTCCCCTACTGACCGTGGGCAGGGCGAGGAATTTTGCGGAGACAAATCTCAACGCTGACCCAGCTGGGACTCGAACCTGGGAACTACAGATTACGAGCCTGGCGCGGAGATTATGACCCTAGCGCGTGGCCTGATTGTGCCCAATCAGTCCAGTCGGTTTAAGGCCGGCCCTGCATAAACGTCTAGTAGCAAACTAAGAAGACTATGAGACTACGCAAATTGCCCTTCAGCAATTCTCACAGTTTATGGATTGACTGTGTGTTGATTGGTAGGTGATTGAGCTATGACAGATGAGAACTGTCCACGAGTCAACAGCATGGCCTTCTCACACTATTTCAATTGCTACATTTTCATGCCAACATAGTTCCGAAAAACTTCTTATGGAATGGTTTCTTAGATGAACTGTAACTGCGCCGTTGACACATCTGGGAAAATATGAGACTGCATTTGAATTTGAACTTTAAGGATGGGCACCGTCCGCCGTCTGTCGGATGCCGTCCGTCGGATGGGACGTTAAGCCGTGGACCCGTGTGCGGGAGAGACATACACTGTGATGACATCACTGTTTTGTTAAGGATATTAAACAAAAATCCACGTTAATTAATATTTCTTATTGGCAATGAAAATAAAATTTCAACTCATCGCAATAGGAATTAGATTCATTTATCTAGTGTTCATATCAAAAGTTATCATAAAATTCTCATAAAAATAATTTCCTTAAACAAAGGTATACTCTGATCAGACGTGTTAACTGTGCAATCTCATAATTTCCCAGATATGTCAACTGTGTATTTATAGTCTCCCAGATGTGTCAACTGTGTACTTATAGTCTCCCAGATGTGTCAACTGTGTACTTATAGTCCCCCAGATATGTCGTGTAGTTGTAGTCTCTCAGATGTGTCAACTGTGTACTTATAGTCTCCCAGGTGTGTCAACTGTGTACTTATAGTCTCCCAGATGTGTCAACTGTGCACTTATAATCTCCCAGTTGTGTCCTTTGAAGTCTCATTTCTCAGGAGTGTCAACTGTGCAGTCGTATTGCTTCCAAGACATATCATATGTGCAGTTTCATAGTCTAACAGATGTGTCAACTGTGCAGTCTCATAGTATAACAGATGTGTCAACTGTGCAGTCTCATAATCTAATAGATGCCCTAGACGTCTAGATCTCATAGTCCCCTAGACGTGTCAACAATGCAGTCTCATAGTCCCCTAGATGTGTCAACTGTGTACTTATAGTCCCCCAGATATGTCGTGTAGTTATAGTCTCACAGATGTGTCAACTGTGTACTTATAGTCTCCCATATGTGTCAACTGTGTACTTATAGTCTCCCAGTTGTGTCAACTGTGTACTTATAGTCTCCCAGATGTGTCAACTGTGCACTTATAATCTCCCAGTTGTGTCCATTGAAGTCTCATTTCCCAGGTGTGTCAACTGTGCAGTCGTATTGCTTCCAAGACATATCATATGTGAAGTTTCATAGTCTAACAGATGTGTCAACTGTGCAGTCTCATAGTCTAACAGATGTGTCAACTGTGCAGTCTCATAGTCTAACAGGTGTGTCAACTGTGCAGTCTCATAGTCCCCTAGACGTGTCAACAATGTAGTCTCATAGTCCCCTAGATGTGTCAACTGTGCAGTCTCATAGTCCCCCAGATGTGCCAACTGTGCAGTCTCATAATCCCCCAGATGTGTCAACAGTGCACTCGTATAACCTCCAAGGCATGCCACTGTTCCGTCTCATAATCCAACAGATGTGTCAACTGCGCAGTCTTCCCATCAACCCACGCTACACCACCGCTAGAGAGACACAAAAATATGAAAGGTCTGGTGACAAACGAAAATGAATTCGTTCCGTAAGCATTTTGAACAATTTCCTCCATTTCTCGAGCTTTACAGCATCCAACGAGATATATTGGATGTCTCGTGGAAGAACATTAATCGCCTTTTTCATTACTGCATGTCTTCAGAATGTCGTGCATGAGGTATCGAAGTTTGTTTGGTAAATGCTACGCAGAGAAAACAACAGCACACCTTCACTATCGATCCGGGCAACTATAAGCAACAGGTATATGGCTTTCCCTTTCCTCTCGCATCCATCACACTACAAAACCCCAATGTTCAGAGAGGTCATTAATCTTGCCTATCACGTGGGTCGATCTGTATTTGCTATGCAAACGTTGCTTGCTTCTTAATTGGGCTCATCGGCTGCTTGGCTTTTCAAAGCGGAAAGTGAATTCGTGGATACTGCAGAGCAAGTAATGGCGGATCGTATTTATTTAATCGGATAACAAAGTTTCGAGCTTTTGTGTCTTTTATTCCCGCTGCAAACACAAATCAAGTTTATTTGCCAATCTCCTTGCAAATGCTAGTCCAGAAGTAGACCTGGTGGTCAAATGTGTTTTTGTTATAAACTCCAGGGCTGCCAATTGGTCCACAAAAAAAGATTCTTTAAACTCTAAAAAAATACGTTTTTATTTAAAAACTTCACAACTTAAAATATTAAATTTTTGTATTAAATGTATGATTTTCTGACTTTAAAGAACTTACAAGAAGTTTTTATTTCATTAATATTTATTTTATTTTTATTTTTATTTTCATAAAACATGAACACATTTTTAATTTTCTTTCAACAACAAACAATGCAGCCCAGTTGGGTGGCTCAGTCGGTAGCGCGCCAGGCTCGTAATCTGTAGTTCCCAGGTTCGAGTCCCAGCTGGGTCAGCGTTGAGATTTATCTCCGCAAAATTCTCCTCCCTGTCCACGGTCAGTAGGGGACACCGATGGGCTTGGAAAGGCCGCCGTCCGTCGGATGGGACGTTAAGCGTGGCTCCGTGTGCGGGAGAGCCATACCCTGTGCACGTTAAAGAACACACTGGATGGCCTTGACGGGAGGCTATCATCTGTCTACCAACAGCTGTTCCAGTGGGTCCCCTCCCCCAACCTTCTCTGAGGCTTCGGAGTCCTTGTGACCTGGCCATTTAGCCCATGGTGTGCAAAAAAGTGCCGCTCAAAGGTAAAACAACCCAACCCAACTGGGTTGGGTTGTGGGTTGTTTTACCTCTGAACGGCACTTTTTTGCACACCATGGGCTAAATGGCCAGGTCACAAAAGTGCCGCTCAAAGGTAAAACAACCCACAACCCAACTGGGTTGGGTTGTGGGTTGTTTTACCTCTGAACGGCACTTTTTTGCACACCATGGGCTAAATGGCCAGGTCACATGGACCCCGAAGGCTCAGAGAAAGTTGGGGGAGGGGACCCACTGGAACAGCTGTTGGGAGACAGATGGTAGCCTCCCGTCAAGGCCATCCAGTGTGTTCTTTAACGTGCACCGAGTATGGCTCTCCCGTACACGGGGCTACGGCTTAACTTCCCATCCGACAGACGGCGGCCTGGCCAAGCCCATCGGTGTCCCCTACTGACCGTGGGCAGGGGGGGGGGGGGGAATTTTGCGGAGATAAGTCTCAACGCTGACTTAGCTGGGACTGGAACGTGGGAACTGCAGATTACATGAGCCATTTACTGAGCCAGCCCCTCCCCAATGTA
Source organism: Ryuthela nishihirai (assembly GCA_038380435.1). Classification (NCBI taxonomy): domain Eukaryota; kingdom Metazoa; phylum Arthropoda; class Arachnida; order Araneae; family Heptathelidae; genus Ryuthela; species Ryuthela nishihirai. The sequence continues at coordinate 133,039,516 of JAWZYU010000001.1, read as the reverse complement.
GCCCAGAGTTTGCCTCCGGGTAGCAAAAATCAAAAAATCACCCTCTTAGTAATTAAAGTTTGGGGATGTGGAATGCCTCCATATCCCTGAACCATATGATGCCCATAAAGGAGCTGCAAAGGTGGGGGGGAGGGGGATAACAGAGAAAATTGGAGAGGGGATACGATAAACCCTAGAGAAGAATGAATACAATAGTCTCAATAGGTTGAAAATGTGGGAACAGAGAAGCCGGTTTCGTGGATTTAAAATCCCAAATTTCTTACAATTATTCCTAGGGAATCTTTCAAACATGTAGAGAACTGTTAGCTACGTGGAGAAATGAGTAGTAGATTATCTTATGAAGAAATGCCATTTTTCAACATCTAGGGTAAATGACTAGACTCTCAGTGACCTCATGGGTCATGGCAGGGTGTGGGCTTTCAGTGACCTCATGAGTCAGAGCAGGGTGTGGGCTTTCAGTGACCTCATGGGTCCTGGCAGGGTGTGGGCTTTCAGTGACCTCATGGGTCATGGCAGGGTGTGGGCTTTCAGTGACCTCATGGGTCATGGCAGGGTGTGAGCTTTCAGTGACCTCATGGGTCAGGGCAGGGTGTGGGCTTTCAGTGACCTCATGGGTCATGGCAGGTGTGGGCTTTCAGTGACCTCATGGGTCATGGCGGGTTGTGGGCTTTCAGTGACCTCATGGGTCATGGCAGGGTGTGGGCTTTCAGTGACCTCGTGGATCATGGCAGGGTGTGGGCTTTCAGTGACCTCATGGGTCATGGCGGGGTGTGGGCTTTCAGTGACCTCATGGGTCATGGCGGGGTGTGGGCTTTCAGTGACCTCATGGGTCATGGCAGGGTGTGGGCTTTCAGTGACCTCGTGGATCATGGCAGGGTGTGGGCTTTCAGTGACCTCATGGGCCATGGCAGGGTGTGGGCTTTCAGTGACCTCATGGGTCATGGCAGGCTGTGGGCTTTCAGTGACCTCATGGGTCATGGCAGGGTGTGGGCTTTCAGTGACCTCATGGGTCATGGCAGGGTGTGGGCTTTCAGTGACCTCGTGGATCATGGCAGGGTGTGGGCTTTCAGTGACCTCATGGGCCATGGCAGGGTGTGGGCTTTCAGTGACCTCATGGGTCATGGCAGGCTGTGGGCTTTCAGTGACCTCATGGGTCATGGCAGGGTGTGGGCTTTCAGTGACCTCATGGGTCATGGCAGGGTGTGGGCTTTCGGTGACCTCATGGGTCATGGCAGGGTGTGGGCTTTCAGTGACCTCATAGGTCATGGCAGGTTGTCATTAACTCATAAGTTGGAAGGTTGTCATTAACTCGTGAGTTGGAAGTGCTGCGTGGACTGGGGGAGGTTGTCATTAACTCATAAGACACATGTGAAATAGGGTACAACCTTTCAGTTGTGGTAGCTCTATTCGTCGTCCCGTGGCCGAGTGGTTAGCGCGCTTGGCTACTGATCTAAGGGACCTGGGTTCAAACCCCGGATAAGGCATGGATGTTTGTGTTGTTTTTCTGCTGAGGTTCTGCCATCCTCTCAGACCTTCTACTTTGGCATATAAACTGTCATGTCAGACCTCTGTGGCAAGCAGCTGCTTGAGGGGGTATTATTTTAAGCTCTATTCGTCATATCTTGAAGTTAAAGAGTGGACGTTACACAGGAGAGATCATCCTGCCACTAGACAACGAAAAAGATAACGGCAGCACAAAGGTAAATACATTAACTTTTCCAATTTTTTTTTTCATATGTTATTTTTGTACCCTTTTCCTTTTGCAAAAAAAGTGAATGTTTTTAGAAAACTTAGTGGCATTTATGCTATCGTTACAGTGGCCATTCATCCTATAGATATCCTCAGAACGTTGTCCTATATAATTATAAAAACTGAGGAAGACGTTTTTACCTATCTTACCAGGGGCGGGGGTGACTCAGTCGGTAGCGCGCCAGGCTCGTAATCTGCAGTTCCCAGGTTCGATTCTTAGCTGGGTCAGCATTGATATTTATCTCCGCAAAATTCCCAGCCTTGCCCACGGTCAGTATGGACCACCGATGGTCTTGGAAAGGACGCCGTCCGTCGGAGGGACCTTAAGCCGTGACCCCGTGTGCGGGAGAGCCATACCCTGTGCACGTTAAAGAACACGCTGGATGGTCTTGACGGGAGGTTACCATTTGTATCCCAACAGATGTTCCAGTGGGTCCCCTCTCCCAACCATCTCTGAGCCTTCGGGGTCCTTGTGACCTGGCCATTTAGCCATGGTGAGCAAAAAAAGTGCCACTCAGAGGTAAACAACCAACTTATTAAATATAGAAATAGTCAAATGAAAGCTTGTGATGTGGGGGGTCATAAGCTATTAAAAATTGACCCCCATACTTTCTTCCCCTGTGAAAAACGGGAATTAGGAAAGTCATTCTGCTGCATCTTCCGAACGCCGGGGCCTGCGGTTACGAGTTAGGGTTCGGTTGTTTTACCTCTGAGCGGCACTTTTTTTGCACACCATGGGCTAAACGGTCGTGTCACGTGACACGAAGGTTGCCAGATCACTAATTTCCAAAAAGATCGTTGGCAGATATTTTTTCTGAATTCTGTAATCAACCATAGTGTTCGGATACTTTTTTGAGCGACTGTAGGTGGTCATATTATTTTGATACTAGATCGTGTGGGCTCACTCACGGAAATATTGAGCGTGTGCAGTTACCGTTCACAGCAAACTGGAGCGGTTGCGGTTAATGTTCACAGCACATTGGATCGTGTGAGCTCACAAAGACCTGGATCGTGTGGGCTCACTCACGGAAATATTGAGCGTGTGCAGTACCGTTCACAGCAAACTAGAGCGTGTGCAGTAACTGCACACGCTCCAATTTCCTGTTTCACAGCACACGCTCCAGTTTGCTGTGAACGGTAACTGGCGCGTGTACAGCTGCTGTACACGCTCCAGAAATTTATCCTGAATTCTGTAATCACGTGACACGAAGGTTGGCAGATCACTCATTTCTAAAAAAATCGTTGCCAGATATTTTTTCTGTATTCTGTAATCAACCATAGTGTTTGGATATTTTTTAATATATATAATGCAATGAATATGGAGCGTGTGCAGTTACCATTCACAGCAAACTGGAGCGGTTGCGGTTAATGTTCACAGCACATTGGATCGTGTGAACTCACAAAGACCTGGATCGTGTGGGCTCACTCACGGAAATATTGAGCGTGTGCAGTTACCGTTCACAGCAAACTGGAGCGGTTGCGGTTAATGTTCACAGCACATTGGATCGTGTGAGCTCACAAAGACCTGGATCGTGTGGGCTCACTCACGGAAATATTGAGCGTGTGCAGTACCGTTCACAGCAAACTAGAGCGTGTGCAGTAACTGCACACGCTCCAGTTTGCTGTGAACGGTAACTGGAGCGTGTACAGTTGCTGTACACGCTCCAGATATTTTTCCTGAATTCTGTAATCACGTGACACGAAGGTTGCCAGATCACTAATTTCTAAAAAGATCGTTGCCAGATATTTTTTCTGAATTCTGTGATCAACCATAGTGTTCGGATACTTTTTTGAGCGACTGTAGGTGGTCATATTATTTTGATACTAGATCGTGTGGTCTCACTCACGGAAATATTGAGCGTGTGCAGTTACCGTTCACAGCAAACTGGAGCGGTTGCGGTTAATGTTCACAGCACATTGGATCGTGTGAGCTCACAAAGACCTGGATCGTGTGGGCTCACTCACGGAAATATTGAGCGTGTGCAGTTACCGTTCACAGCAAACTGGAGCGGTTGCGGTTAATGTTCACAGCACATTGGATCGTGTGAGCTCACAAAGACCTGGATCGTGTGGGCTAAATCACGGAAATATTGAGCGTGTGCAGTTACCGTTCACAGCAAACAGGAGCGTGTGCAGTAACTGCACACGCTCCAGTTTGCTGTGAACGGTAACTGGAGCGTGTACAGTTGCTGTACACGCTCCAGATATTTTTCCTGAATTCTGTAATCACGTGACACGAAGGTTGCCAGATCACTAATTTCTAAAAAAATCGTTGCCAGATGTTTTTTTCTGAATTCTGTGATCAACCATAGTGTTCGGATACTTTTTTGAGCGACTGCACTAGCCATTGAATTATCGGGAAGAAAAGAATTATTTGCTCCAAATATGAGGTTTAACAGCGAACTTTTATTGCTTTTAAATTTAATGGTTTAAAGTGAAACTGAGGTCCGAAAAAGTGATTTTTTTTTTAGCTTTTTTTCTTGATTTAAAATTTTATTTCTCTAAAGGGGCAGAATCATCTAAACCAGGCTCGTCCAATCAGCAGTTCATAAAACAAATAATCAATATACTGAATTTGGTTCTTTTTCCACTTTTCTGAGGAATTTGGGTTGTTTTACCTCTGAGCGGCACTTTTTTTGCACACCATGGGCTAAATGGCCAGGTCACAAGGACCCCGAAGGTTCAGAGAAGGTTATGTGAGGGCACCCATTGGAGAGTTGCTTGGAGACAAATGGTAGCTTCCCATCAAGGCCATCTAGCGTATTCTTTAACGTGCATAGGGTTGGGTTGTTTTACCTCTGAGCGGCACTTTTTTTGCACACCATGGGCAAAATGGCCAGATCACATGGACCCCGAAGGCTCAGAGAAGGTTGGGGTAGGGGACCCACTGGAATAGCTGTTGGAAGAAAGATGGTAGCCTCCCGTCAAGGCCATCCAGCGTGTTCTTTAACGTGCACAGGGTATGGCTCTCACACACACGGGGCCACGGCTTAACGTCCCATCCGACGGACGGCGTCTTTTCCAAGCCCATCGGTGTCCCCTACTGACCGTGGGCAGGGCGGGGAATTTTGTGGAGATAAATCTCAACGCTGACCCAGTTGGTACTCGAACTTGGGAATTACAGATTACGAGCCTGGCGCGTTACCGACTGAGCTACCCCCGCCCCTTTCTGAGGAATATTTTTAGGTTCAGCCAAACACTTTTCCCAATTCATGGTACTCATTAAAATTTATATTTTTGTTTTTTAATCAAGATAATTTCTTTATTCCTTAAGAACATAGTTTTTTTTCACCAGTTCATTACATTACTCCTAAAAATGTATATTTCCGTTTTTCAGAAGTTACATTTTCCTGCGGCTTTTTATGAGTACCGTTTTTTTTTTAATGGCTTTTCACTAAATCCGGCTTGGACGGGCATGATCTCAACAATAATTACTCTCGTTAAAGTAGGGCTTTGGGTTGGGTTGTTTTACCTCTGAGCGGCACTTTTTTGCACACCATGGGCTAAATGGCCAGGTCACATGGACCCCGAAGGCTCAGAGAAGGTTGGGGGAGGGGACCCACTGGAACAGCTGTTGGGAGACAGATGGTAGCCTCCCGTCAAGGCCATCCAGCGTGTTCTTTAACGTGCACAGGGTATGGCTCTCCCGCACACGGGTCCACGGTTTAACATCCCATCCGACGGACGGCGGCCTTTTTTGAAACCCAGCGGTGTCCCCTACTGAATGAGGGCAGGGCTAGGAGTTTTGAGGAGATAAATATCAACGCTGGCCCAGCTGGGACTCGAACTTGGGAACTGCAAATTACGAGCCTGGTGCGCTACCGACTGAGCCACCACCGCCGCCTAGAACAGACTGGATTCGAACCTGGGAATTACAGATTACTAGTCTGGAGCTCTTCGACTGGGCCACCAGCGCATCCCACTTTTTACAGGAATAAAAATTATATTTTCTTCAATAATTCTTCATGTTGCGTACCTGGCTAAGGAATAAAATAGGCACAAATCTTCTACTGTTAAGGGGGCGGGGGTAGCTCAGTCGGTAGCGCGCCAGGCTCGTAATCTGTAGTTCCCAGGTTCGAGTCCCAGGTGAGTCAGCGTTGAGATTTATCTCTTCAAAACTCCCCGCCCTGCCCACGGTCAGTAGGGGACACCGATGGGCTTGGAAAGGCCACCGTCCGTCGGATGGGACGTTAAGCTGTGGCCCCGTGTGCGGGAGAGACATACCCTGTGCACGTTAAAGAACACGCTGGATGGCCTTGACGGGAGGCTACCATCTGTCTCCCAACAGCTGTTCCAGTGGGTCCCCTCCCCCAACCTTCTCTAAGCCTTCGGGGTCCATGTGACCTGGCCATTTAGCCCATGGTGTGCAAAAAAGTGCCGCTCAGATGTAAAACAATCCAACCAACTTCTACTGTTAAGGAATTTTGTATAAGCCTCGACAGTTTTAAGTTGTACCGCCCTGGGGGGACACTTGAATTTTTCGAATACGAAAAGAAATCTAAAAAAATTTTCAATTTCTTTTCATATTCAGAAACATTATTTCCTTTCTCCTCAACACAAAAGAGAGATCTCAACGACAAACACGTTCAAATTTTGAACACAAAATAAAAAGAAACAAGAGAGGGAAAATCAGTTTTCTAAAGGAAGAAACACACAACCACAATGACGTCGTTTGAAAACAAAGACACGCGAATCAAAGAAGTGCTAAAGACAGACCTGATTAGCAAACAAACCAACCAATCAGGAACGAAATATATCTGCTGATCGATTCCTCGCCTGTAATCTAGACGAAAGAGGTAAATTAATAAAATCACAAAGCTACGCAAAATTTGATAAGTAAATAGACGGAGACGGAACACACCTCGGAGAAAATCTCCAGTTAAAAGGGCAGAGATCTTTAAGAGTGACATCCGAATGATAAACATTCGCAGTGCCCGCAAGAAGACGTCCACGGACATTGAAATTATTTGATTAACTGACGATGGGTCCGAACAAACAATGACAGATGGTGAAAGCATCACCAGTAGCGGAGGAAACTCCTCCCTTCCGATGCGGTGCGCAGGCGCAGTTTCTGCGGTGGATATGTCCCCAGGCATTCCCGAGTGGCTGAGCGGCACGCGTTGAAACCATCAATTTGCATGCTAACGAAGCACTGGCGTTAAGAGTGCTGTAGAGTTGGAGATGTATTTGCTGTCAAAGAATCATTATGCACTTTATGGAAAAGAGTCTTTCTGCCTGGTTGTGGATGTTGCAAATATTCTGTACGAGAATGTTGATGATTCACGTTAATTACCAAGTAAATCCTTGTTACTACTGTACAACATTAATATATTAATTACCAGATATAAATCAGTTACGAAAACTTGCTATCTAGTGTTAGATGACTTCACCTTCAGGCTGTAGTCTAAAGGGTTGATATCTGAGTGGCGCTTTTGTGTATACATTGGCTAAATGGCCAATTCCCAAGGATTCCAGAAGTTCAGAGGCTAGATAAGAAAAGGGTCTTCCGTCAAGACCATTCAGCGTGTTCTTAACGTACAGAGGATGTGGAATTTCTGCACAAAATTCTTAGCACTCTAATGTCGCATCTTTCCATCTCTGTCCCAGCTGGGTCAGCGTTGAGATTTATCTCCGCAAAATTCCCTGCCCTGCCCACGGTCAGTAGGGGACACCGATGGACTTGGAAAGGCCGCCGTCCGTCGGATGGGACGTTAAGCAGTGGCTCCGTGTGCCGGAGAGCCATACCCTGTGCACGTTAAATAACACGGTGGGTGGCCTTGACGGGAGACCAACAGCTGTCTCCCAGCAGCTGTTCCAGTGGGTCCCCAACCTTCTCTGAGCCTTCGGGGTCCATGTGACCTGGCCATTTAGCCCATGGTGTGCAAAAAAGTGTCGCTCAGAGGTAAAACAACCCAACAACTCTTTCTATCTCTTAGTTTTCTATATTGTTCAGATGTATATATATATATGTTTGGTTGTTTACTTCCTGGCCGGACGCGGATCAGTCGGTAGCGCCCCAGGCTTGTAATCTGCAGTTTCCAGGTTCGAGTCCCAGCTGGGCCAGCGTTGAGATTTATCTCCGCAAAACTCCCCGCCGTGCCCATGGTCAGTAGGGGACACCGATGGGCTTGGAAAGGCAGCCATCCGTCGGATCGAGGTTAAGCCGTGGTCCGTGTGCAGGATATCCATACTCTGTGCAAGTTAAAAGAACACGCTGGATGGCCTTGACGGGAGGCTATCATCTGTCTCTCAACAGCTCTTCCAATGGGTCGCCTACCCCAAACTTCTCTGAGTCTTGGAGGTCCTTGTAACCTGGACATTTAGCCCATTGTGTGCAAAAAAATGGCGTTAAGAGATTAAAACCTCAACCTTCTTAGACGCCCTTTTTTGCACACAATGGGCTAAATGGCTAGGTCACAAAGAACCTAAAGTCTCAGAGAAGGTTGGGGGAAAAGTACCCACTGGAAGAGTACCCACTGAATAGCTGTTAGGAGACAGATCGAAATCTCTCGGCAAGACCATCCAACGTGATCTTTAATATGCACAGAGTATAGCTCTTCCGTCAGGCTTAACGTCCCATCCGACGGATGGTGGCCTTTCCGAACCCATCGATGTCCCCTAATGACCTAGGACAGGATGGGGATTTGGGGGAGAAAAATCTCAACACTGACACAGGTGGGACTAGAACCTGGGAACTGCAAATACGATCCTGGCGGGCAGCCAACTGAGCTGGCTCTCCCATCTCTATTTCATTGGGCAAACAGAGATGTTGTAAACGTTACATAAAACTTAAAACCTTATAGTTTTAAGAGGAAGATTCTACATAATAATTTTTTAAGCAGCTTACGCAGTATCTTGGGCATTAGGGGTTCAACTTTTTAAGTAATGATGAGGTTAGGCAAAGGAGTCGGCAACCTCCTTTAAGCAGCATATTGTGCAGAGAAAGACTCCGTTGGTTTGGCCATGTTGCCCGTATGAATAATTATAGATTGGCGAATAGGGTTATGAACAGTGTACCTAAAGTCCTCAGAAAGAGGGGGTGACCTAGGATGCGGTGGGCAGACGATGTCAAACAGGACCTTGTTAGAATTGGTGTGCAGTGGCCAGATGCAATAGATGTAGCTCAGGACAGACTTGCTTGGAGAATAAAATTGCACGGTCTGGTTGGCCCTGTGTAGCCCATGGCTGCTTGAGGATGATGATGATTATGATGATAATCTTAAATATGAATATAAACAGTTCTAAAAAAAATCACTATTTACTGTAAGAAAATAACCTTAACCATAACTAGGCTAGTATCTAGACAAAAATAGGGGGAGGCAAGGGACTGGATCGTCATCCAGAAAAAAATATTGCCTTTTTTACTGGTCTTTTAAAAAAGGCCTTGAAAACTGCATGCAATGTATATGCCAGTTAAAGCGTATGTCTATAGATAACTATTTTCATTCACAACTTACCACACATACTACACACAAGGTACTACTCAATTCCCAAGGTATGCGACTGCAGCGTCCCCATAAATTTCGTACCCTTTTCAAGGAATCACTCCGGACCCACGCAGCTATGGGACTGATGTCTTACCCCAACAGGGTAGAACTAAGTTGGACCACCCCACCAAATTTCGGACCGATCGCTCAAGTAATCACGGAACCACGGGTAAACCGAGAATTTCTGCCACCGATAATATCACATGTGTCTCCTCTTCCGGAATTACGGCTATTATATAATATGATGATGTCACATGTAGCTTCTCTTCCGGAATTACGGCTATTATATCATATGATGATATCACAATTGTCTCCTCTTCCGGAATTACGGCTATTATATAATATGATGATGTCACATGTGGCTCCTCTTCCGGAATTACGTCTATTTTATAATATGATGATGTCACATGTGGCTTCCCTTCCGGAATTACGTCTATTATATAATATGATGATGTCACATGTGGCTTCCATAATTACGGCTATTATATCATATGATGATATCACGTGTGTCTTCTCTTCCGGAATTACGTCTATTATATCATATGATGATATCACATGGGTCTTCCCTTCAGGAATTACGGCTATTATATCATATGATGATGTCACATGTGGCTTCCCTTCCGGAATTACGTCTATTATATAATATGATGATGTCACATGTGGCTTCCCTTCCGGAATTACGTCTATTATATCATATGATGATGTCACATGTGTCTTCTCTTCCGGAATTACGGCTATTATATAATATGATGATGTCACATGTGGCTTCTCTTCCGGAATTACGGCTATTATATCATATGATGATGTCACATGTGGCTTCCCTTCCGGAATTACGTCTATTATATCATATGATGATATCACATGTGTCTTCTCTTCCGGAATTACGGCTATTATATAATATGATGATGTCACATGTGGCTTCTCTTCCGGAATTACGGCTATTATATCATATGATGATGTCACATGTGGCTTCCCTTCCGGAATTACGTCTATTATATCATATGATGATGTCACATGTGTCTTCTCTTCCGGAATTACGGCTATTATATAATATGATGATGTCACATGTGGCTTCTCTTCCGGAATTACGGCTATTATATCATATGATGATGTCACATGTGGCTTCCCTTCCGGAATTACGGCTATTATATCATATGATGATATCACATGTGTCTTCTCTTCCGGAATTACGGCTATTATATAATATGATGATGTCACATGTGGCTTCTCTTCCGGAATTACGGCTATTATATCATATGATGATGTCACATGTGGCTTCCCTTCCGGAATTACGTCTATTATATCATATGATGATGTCACATGTGTCTTCTCTTCCGGAATTACGGCTATTATATAATATGATGATGTCACATGTGGCTTCTCTTCCGGAATTACGGCTATTATATCATATGATGATGTCACATGTGGCTTCCCTTCCGGAATTACGGCTATTATATCATATGATGATATCACATGTGTCTTCTCTTCCGGAATTACGGCTATTATATAATATGATGATGTCACATGTGGCTTCTCTTCCGGAATTACGGCTATTATATAATATGATGATGTCACATGTGGCTTCCCTTCCGGAATTACGTCTATTATATCATATGATGATATCACATGTGTCTTCTCTTCCGGAATTACGGCTATTATATAATATGATGATGTCACATGTGGCTTCTCTTCCGGAATTACGGCTATTATATCATATGATCATATCACATGTGTCTTCTCTTCCGGAATTACGTCTATTATATAATATGATGATGTCACATGTGGCTTCCCTTCCGGAATTACGGCTATTATATCATATGATGATATCACATGTGTCTTCTCTTCCGGAATTACGGCTATTATATCATATGATGATATCACATGTGTCTTCTCTTCCGGAATTACGGCTATTATATAATATGATGATGTCACATGTGGCTTCCCTTCCGGAATTACGTCTATTATATAATATGATGATGTCACATGTGGCTTCCCTTCCGGAATTACGTCTATTATATAATATGATGATGTCACATGTGGCTTCCCTTCCGGAATTACGGCTATTATATCATATGATGATATCACATGTGTCTTCTCTTCCGGAATTACGGCTATTATATAATATGATGATGTCACATGTGGCTTCCCTTCCGGAATTACGTCTATTATATAATATGATGATGTCACATGTGGCTTCCCTTCCGGAATTACGGCTATTATATGATGATATCACATGTGTCTTCTCTTCCGGAATTACGGCTATTATATCATATGATGATATCACATGTGTCTTCTCTTCCGGAATTACGGCTATTATATAATATGATGATGTCACATGTGGCTTCCCTTCCGGAATTACGTCTATTATATAATATGATGATGTCACATGTGGCTTCCCTTCCGGAATTACGGCTATTATATCATATGATGATATCACATGTGTCTTCTCTTCCGGAATTACGGCTATTATATCATATGATGATATCACATGTGTCTTCTCTTCCGGAATTACGGCTATTATATAATATGATGATGTCACATGTGGCTTCCCTTCCGGAATTACGTCTATTATATCATATGATGATGTCACATGTGGCTTCCCTTCCGGAATTACGGCTATTATATCATATGATGATATCACATGTGTCTTCTCTTCCGGAATTACGGCTATTATATCATATGATGATATCACATGTGTCTTCTCTTCCGGAATTACGGCTATTATATAATATGATGATGTCACATGTGGCTTCCCTTCCGGAATTACGTCTATTATATAATATGATGATGTCACATGTGGCTTCCCTTCCGGAATTACGGCTATTATATCATATGATGATATCACATGTGTCTTCTCTTCCGGAATTACGGCTATTATATCATATGATGATATCACATGTGTCTTCTCTTCCGGAATTACGGCTATTATATAATATGATGATGTCACATGTGGCTTCCCTTCCGGAATTACGTCTATTATATAATATGATGATGTCACATGTGGCTTCCCTTCCGGAATTACGTCTATTATATAATATGATGATGTCACATGTGGCTTCCCTTCCGGAATTACGGCTATTATATCATATGATGATATCACATGTGTCTTCTCTTCCGGAATTACGGCTATTATATAATATGATGATGTCACATGTGGCTTCCCTTCCGGAATTACGTCTATTATATAATATGATGATGTCACATGTGGCTTCCCTTCCGGAATTACGGCTATTATATCATATGATGATATCACATGTGTCTTCTCTTCCGGAATTACGGCTATTATATCATATGATGATATCACATGTGTCTTCTCTTCCGGAATTACGGCTATTATATAATATGATGATGTCACATGTGGCTTCCCTTCCGGAATTACGTCTATTATATAATATGATGATGTCACATGTGGCTTCCCTTCCGGAATTACGGCTATTATATGATGATATCACATGTGTCTTCTCTTCCGGAATTACGGCTATTATATCATATGATGATATCACATGTGTCTTCTCTTCCGGAATTACGGCTATTATATAATATGATGATGTCACATGTGGCTTCCCTTCCGGAATTACGTCTATTATATAATATGATGATGTCACATGTGGCTTCCCTTCCGGAATTACGGCTATTATATCATATGATGATATCACATGTGTCTTCTCTTCCGGAATTACGGCTATTATATCATATGATGATATCACATGTGTCTTCTCTTCCGGAATTACGGCTATTATATAATATGATGATGTCACATGTGGCTTCCCTTCCGGAATTACGTCTATTATATAATATGATGATGTCACATGTGGCTTCCCTTCCGGAATTACGGCTATTATATCATATGATGATATCACATGTGTCTTCTCTTCCGGAATTACGGCTATTATATCATATGATGATATCACATGTGTCTTCTCTTCCGGAATTACGTCTATTATATAATATGATGATGTCACGTGTGGCTTCCCTTCCGGAATTACGGCTATTATATCATACGATGATGTCACATGTGGCTTCCCTTCCGGAATTACGGCTATTATATCATATGATGATATCACATGTGTCTTCTCTTCCGGAATTACGGCTATTATATAATATGATGATGTCACATGTGGCTTCCCTTCCGGAATTACGTCTATTATATAATATGATGATGTCACATGTGGCTTCCCTTCCGGAATTACGTCTATTATATAATATGATGATGTCACATGTGGCTTCCCTTCCGGAATTACGGCTATTATATCATATGATGATATCACATGTGTCTTCTCTTCCGGAATTACGGCTATTATATCATATGATGATATCACATGTGTCTTCTCTTCCGGAATTACGGCTATTATATAATATGATGATGTCACATGTGGCTTCCCTTCCGGAATTACGTCTATTATATAATATGATGATGTCACATGTGGCTTCCCTTCCGGAATTACGGCTATTATATGATGATATCACATGTGTCTTCTCTTCCGGAATTACGTCTATTATATAATATGATGATGTCACATGTGGCTTCCCTTCCGGAATTACGTCTATTATATAATATGATGATGTCACATGTGGCTTCCCTTCCGGAATTACGGCTATTATATCATATGATGATATCACATGTGTCTTCTCTTCCGGAATTACGGCTATTATATCATATGATGATATCACATGTGTCTTCTCTTCCGGAATTACGTCTATTATATAATATGATGATGTCACGTGTGGCTTCCCTTCCGGAATTACGGCTATTATATCATACGATGAAGTTTAGTTTTTTTTTTCTTTTTTTCGCCTCTATTCTGGTTACTAGTATTTTCAAAGCCCTCTCCCCCACTTAGATCAGGGTTGGCCATCACTAACCCATCGTTAATAAATGATATCAAGTAATGAAAGCGTCAAAACATTTCTCAACTAATAAAGTTGCCAGGTTTCGGTCTATTCCAGCCCCGGATATCTTATAGAGTTTACAGGTTGATGACTGGGTATCGGTGTAGGCGGACAGCTGACCTTAGCGAAGAAGCCATCATCGCAAAATATCGTACCCAACATGTCGACAGCGGATGGGAGAATAAACTCGCGGAGTTATCAGCCGCAATTCCCGAAGTGTGTTAGGAAAAGTGAATTACAGCCCGCGTGGGCAATTCTTGTAAGCTGATATCTTGACATTTACAGCGGAACGTGTGTGGATTATCATGTCTGACAACAAGGAGAGGTTGGATTTTATTTCCTTTTTTCGCTGGAGGTAAGCATCAGAAAAAGAAAGAAAATCGAAGCGTGCAGCAAAGTGTGGAACACTTTGCTCACACAAAACTTCGACCTCAAGAGCTTTACATCCAGGAGAAAAGCCACTGGTGCGCAATATCTCATCCTTTCGTGTGCTCATCCTTTTTCCCATAGAAGCAGAACGCTCATAGTCACGTGTTCAACGCTTTCTCTTCTCACTAACACTACATTTCAAAAGCATTGGGACATGCTGTATGCGTTATCAGGGGCGTAACTATGGGGGGAGGCTCCTCCCCCCAAAGTAACTCGGAGTTGGCAATTTTTTTTTTTTTTTTTTTAATTTGGGTTGTTTTACCTCTGAGCGGCACTTTTTTGCATACCATGGGCTAAATGGCCAGGTCACATGGACCCCGAAGGCTCAGAGAAGGTTGGGGGAGGGGACCCACTGGAACAAGCTGTTGGGAGACAGATGGTAGCTTCCCGTCAAGGCCATCCAGCGTGTTCTTTAACGTGCACAGGGTATGGCTCTCCCGCACACGGGGCCACGGCTTAACGTCCCATCCGACGGACGGCGGCCTTTCCAAGCCCATCGGTGTCCCCTACTGACCGTGGGCAGGGCGGGGAATTTTGCGGAGATAAATCTCAACGCTGACCCAGCTGGGACTCGAACCTGGGAACTACAGATTACGAGCCTGGCGCGCTACCGACTGAGCCACCCCGCCCCCCCCCCCTTTTTTTTTAAAGAATATAATTTTTATTCATAAGAGTAAAGAATACAAATACATTTGCAATTTGACCCGCAAAGCTAAATAGCTTATCTGCAGGAAAATGAATAAATAAATACCTCCTCAAGCAGCTGCTTGCCACAGAGGTCTGACAGGAGCCTGTCAGTTTATATGCCATAGTAGAAGGTCTGAGAGGATGGCAGGACCTCAGCAGAGAAACGACACAAACAGCCATGCCTTACCCGGGGCTCGAACCCAGGTCCCTTAGATCAGTAGCCAAGCGCGCTAACCACTCGGCCATGGGACGGCCAAGGAAAACGAATAAATTATATTAAACATAGGTCATTCAGCCACAAAAATGGTATACATCAAATAAATCCACAAAACACAACACATAAAAATCAGCTAACTAGAAAATACCAAATATTTTTTTAATTCCATTTTAAGTCTTCTAAAAGAATCTATATTTAGTAATTCGAAGCGACTTCGTAAAATCTAGGTCAGTTGTGAAAATTTGCAATTTTTTTTTGTAAAATTAAGGAGAGTTGTCGAAATACAGGCAACTTGGCAAATCTAGGGCAGTTTGGAAAATGGAGAGACGGCGAAATTGGAAGCCACTAGGTAAAATACAGGTGAGTTGGCAAAATTAGGAGTGACTTGGTAAAATCTTGGGTAGTTGACAAAATTCGGAGTGACTTGGCAAAATTCAGGTGAGATGTAAAAATTGGGATTTTTTTTTCTGTAAAATTATGGCGAGTTGGCAACATCTAGGAGAATTAACAAAATCTAGGGGCAGTTGGCAAAATTCGGAGTGACTTGGAAAAATCGCGGGTAGTTGAATAAATTCGGAGTGACTTAGCAAAATCGTGGGGAGTTCGTAAAATTCAGGTGAGTTGTAAAAATTGGGATTATTTTTCTGCAAAATTATGGCGTGTTGGCAAAATCTAGGAGAGTGGGCAAAACTTAGGGAGTTAGCAAAAACTAGGGGCAGTTGGCAAAAATTGGGAGTGACTTGGAAAAATCGTGGGGAGTTGAAAAAATTCGGAGTGACTTGGCAAAATTCAGGTGAGTTGCAAAAATTGGGAATATTTTTCTGTAAAATTATGGCGAGTTGGCAAAATCTAGGAGAGTTAGCAAAATCTAGAGGCAATATTCGGAGTGATTTGGCAAAATCGTGGAGAATTGGCAAAATCGTGGA
Source organism: Ryuthela nishihirai (assembly GCA_038380435.1). Lineage (NCBI taxonomy): Eukaryota > Metazoa > Arthropoda > Arachnida > Araneae > Heptathelidae > Ryuthela > Ryuthela nishihirai. Next base: position 133,023,131 of record JAWZYU010000001.1, on the reverse strand, counting down.
GAATTGGCAAAATTCAGGTGAGATGAGACGCTTTTGAGAGCTACAACCTAAAACTCCTCCAGACACCAATTTTCATCTTTCTAGTCCTTGTGGACGAAGCTTTGACTTCTGATTGACCTTGAAAGACACGTTGGAAGAGAAATTTCGTATTTATGCCGAGATCTACTAGCTAACAACAACTAAGTAACAGAACACACTACTAGGGCTACCGGTTTACTCTTAGATACAGTACTGTGCGAATTAGTTGGGACGACGGGTTGGGAGTAGTTGGATTAACGCTAAGTCCCTTCCACTGCAGAGTCTAAACTGCTGCAAGTCTAAACTTGTTCGTAACCTTCTGCTGCAAATCTAAACTTGCGCGTGCAGCTTCTGGGCCACAGACGCTCTCTGGAGGTGAAAATGGTCCCAACACTGCAGAAGCTGTTTCCTAACGGCGATGGGGCATTTCAACAGGATCTGTCTCCAGCCACAATTCTAAGCTTGCTAAGAGCTTCTTTACCCAGCAACATTTGAAGGTATTGGAGTGGCCAGGAAATTCACTCAATCTAAACCCCATTGAAAATTTGTGGGCCATTATTAAAGCGCGCATATCTAAGATGGATTACACGACGAAAACCAAAATGATAGAAAGTGTCATGAAAGTGTGGTACCACGACCCTGAAGTGAAGGAGATGTGTGGAAAGCTAGTGGCATCAATGGTTGAGAGGGTGAAAGAAGTAATTAAAGCTAAGGGGGGGGGGGGGGGGTCACATTCACTATTAACTACACTATTAAACAAATAAATATTTTAGTTGTGTATTTGTTACTGCATTTTCCTATTGTCCCAACTAATTTGCACAGTACTGTAGTTCGGAGCTTTTGATTTCTGCATCGCAGTTAGAATTAGCGTCCTATCAATTAGGCAGTCAGTCAATCACTAACAATCGTGTCTATATATGCACATGGGGACGGGGGTGGCTCAGTCGGTAGCGTATCAGGCTCGTAATCTGTAGTTTCCAGGTTCGAGTCCCAGCTGGGTGGGCGTTGAGATTTATCTCCGCAAAATTCCCCGCCCTGCCCACGGTCAGTAGGGGACACCGATGGGCTTGGAAAGACCGCCGTCCGTCGGATGGGACGTTAAGCCGTGGCTTCGTGTGCGGGAGAGCCATACCCTGTGCACGTTAAAGAACACGCTGGATGGCCTTGACGGGAGGTTACCATCTGTCTCCCAACAGCTGTTCCAGTGGGTCGCCTTAGGGGTCCTTGTGACCTGGCCATTTAGGCCATGGTGTGCAAAAAAGTGCCGCTCAGAGGTAAAATAACCCAACTAACGCAAATTTCTGTTCAGCAGTAATAATAAGAATAATGTCATATTGTTTTATACTTTATTTAATTAATTTAAATAAGTTTAAATTAATTTCTCTTATATTCTGGCATATAAACTGACAGGCTCCTGTCAGACCTCTGTGGCAAGCAGCTGCTTGAGGGAGTATTTATTTTTTATTTATTTTTTTATATTCTCTTTGATTAGGAAAAACGGATTGTTGAATGTAGACGTGCATTCGAATTTGAAGACGAAATTTGAAAGAAGAATTTGGTTTATATAAGAATTTAGTATTATCTACTTATTCTTGGAAATAAATTAATAAAAAAAAATATTTTCTTAAGCGGCTGCTTCTCACAGAGGTCTATCAGTTTAATACACCATAGTAGAAGGCCTGTGAAGATGGCGGGTCCTCAGCAGGAAAACGACACATATATATCCATGCCTTAGCCGGGGTTCGAACACAGATTCATTAGATCAGTAGCCAAGTGCGCTAACCACTAGGCTACGGGACGGTGAAAATATATTACATCAATTAAAACTATTTCGATGATTTTTTCTGCGGTATGACAGTCTAAAAATCAGAGATACGCTCTGACACTGCTACTTCATATATGCATTATATCTACGTACAGTCGCTCAAAAAAGTATCCGAACACTATGATTGATTGCAGAATTCGTAAAAAAATATCTGGCAACGATTTTTTTAGAAATTAGTAATCTGGCAACCTTCGTGTCAGGTGACACGAAGGTTGCCAGATCACTAATTTCTAAAAAAATCGTTCCCAGAAATTTTTTCCGAATTCTGCAATCAACCATAGTGTTCGGATACTTTTTTGGGCGACTGTACAAAAATAAAATCTTAATCCGTTCCATATAAAACCGAGTCAATAATTGTGTAAAACGAAATTGGTTACATTTTCTTGACCGTGTAAAACCAAAACCGTGTAAATTGAGTGATGGGTGCATTTGATATTAAAGTCAGTTTGAATCAGGTGTTCATATGGAAACCTCTAAATTTAAGCTAAAAATAACTCAAAATTAATAAAGGAAAAGTTCTGAATTTAATTTTAATTCCAAGACTATTCTGTTCAAGAATATTTATTCAAGATTTGTGCCCAATTTAATGGGCATAAATGATATAATATAAAATTTAAGAATTGGTAAATTATATATATTATTTTGACTATTGGGTAATATGATTGTGATTAAGTTATTGAATTTTAAAAGACATTAATGCAGAGATTTTCAACTGATGGGACTGACGCCAGGATGGGGCGGGGGTGGCTCAGTCGGTAGCGCGCCAGGCTCGTAATCTGTAGTTCCCAGGTTCGAGTCCCAGCTGGGTCAGCGTTGAGATTTATCTCCGCAAAATTCCCTCCCCCTACCCACGGTCAGTAGGGGACACCGATGGGCTTGGAAAGGCCGCCGTCAGTCGGATGTGATGTTAAGCCGTGACTCCATGTGCGGGAGAGCCATACCCTGTGTACGTTAAAGAACACGCTGGATGGCCTTGACGGGAGGCTACCATCTGTCTCCCAACAGCTGTTCCAGTGGGTCCCCTCCCCCAACCTTCTCTGAGCCTTCGGGGTCCTTGTGACCTGGCCATTTAGGTGTTTCTCAGCGAAGTGAACCCAATATTAGGTGTGCTGCGATGAAGTGATTCCATTACTTGGTGTGCCGTGGTGAAGTGTATCCAGGCACTTTGCTGTGCCACGACGAAGTGAACCCAGCATTAGGTGTGCTGCGATGAAAATGAATCCAATATTAGGTGAGCTGTGATAAAGTGAACTCAATACTAGATGTGCCACGTTGAAGTGATCCCAGTAGTAGATCATTTCATCGTAGCAAACCTAATACTTGATTCATTTTCATTGCAGCACACCTAATATTGGGTTCACTTCGTTGTGGCTACGTTAAAGTGATCCCAGTAGTAGGTGTGACACGACGAAGTGAATCCAGTACTAGGTGTGCCATGTGAAATGAATCCAGCACTTAGGTGTGCCACAGCGAAGTGAACCCAATATTAGGTGTACTGCGATGAAAGTGAATCCAGTATTAGGTGTGCTGCGATGAAGTGATCCCAGTACTAGGTGTGCCTTGGTGAAGTGAATCCAGCACTTTGCTGTGCCACAACGAAGTGAACCCAGCATTAGGTGTACTGCGAGGAAAATGAATCCAATATTAGGTGAGCTGCGATAAAGTGAATCCAATACTAGATGTGCTACGATGAAGTGATCCCAGTACTACGTGTGCCACGTTGAAGTGATCCCAGTAATAGATCACGTCATCGTGGCACACCAAATATTGGATTCATTTTCATTACAGCACACCTAATATTGGGTTCACTTCGTTGTGGCTACGTTGAAATGATCCCAGTAGCAGGTGTGCCACGACGAAGTGAATCCAGTGTGTCATAGTGAAGTGAATCCAGCACTTGGGTGCACCACAACGAAGTGAATCCAACACTTAGGTGCACCACAACGAAGTGAATCCAATATTAGGTGTACTAGGTTGGGTTGTTTTACCTCTGAGCGGCACTTTTTTGCACACCATGGGCTAAATGGCCAGGTCACATGGACCCCGAAGGCTCAGAGAAGGTTGGGGGAGGGGACCCACTGGAACAGCTGTTGGGAGACAGATGGTAGCCTCCCGTCAAGGCCATCCAGCGTGTTCTTTAACGTGCACAGGGTATGGCTCTCCCGCACAAGGGGCCACGGCTTAACGTCCCATCCGACGGACGGCGGCCTTTCCAAGCCCATCGGTGTCCCCTACTGACCGTGGGCAGGGCGGGGAATTTTGCGGAGATAAATCTCAACGCTGACCCAGCTGGGACTCGAACCTGGGAACTACAGATTACGAGCCTGGCGCGCTACCGACTGAGCCACCCCCGCCCCTTAGGTGTACTGCCACAAAGTAAAACAGTACTAGGTGTGCCATAGTGAAGTGAACCCAGTACAATGTATGCCGTGACGAGTTAATGGGGAGAATCTCAATGAAGAGACACATGGACTCAAACCTAGAGACAGCAGATTACGAGCCTTGCATGTCACTAACCCTTGTTCTTCATATGAATAGGAAGAAATTTTTTTTATTTCAGTCCTACGACCGATGTAATGGTAGAGATCTTATAAGCGCATGCATTACCTGCCAAATGAAGACTTACTGATCGAAAAGAAATGTGTACGAATCTTGCATTTCTTAAAACCTTGTTGACCGGACAGTCAAATATACCGATAATCTCTCAGAGTCTATATATATAAAAAAAGAACAATATACTTGGCACATTGAAAGTCTTTTATATTTTTAAATAATAAAGCAATCATGAAATACAATATTACTAAATACGAACACTAGCTGAACGACTGTTTAAAAGTTCTTGAAATAAGCTGTAAGACTAAATTAAGTAGTAATTTTCATTGAAATTCCTTTTAGTTTGTTTTTCCTTGTAGAAAGGTATTTACACTTCTCTACCAAAATGTTAGATAATGTAAATGTTACCGCTAAAGTGGTGCAGAAATCAGTTATTCTACAGATTATCTAGGTATTGTGCAGATTAACTAGGGTACGTGTTGTAGGTACGTTAACGTGCGGAAAATTGTTTCATTTCTCAAATTACCTAGGTAATCTGCAAATTACCTGGATAATCTGCACATTACCTACTAGGCACTCGTTAAAGTGAAAATAAGATCTTTGCTGGAACAACAGGAACGTTTCTGTACGCTTAAATTAACATAATGTTATTTATCTAGTGTCCGAGAGTAGAGTTGAAACCAGGGTCATCCCTCTGTCAACATGAATCAGTCGTCCGAATTATAAAAAACGCCCCCAAAATGAGCAGGCCAAGTGAGAACGAATCATTTTAGTGATTCGTTATCAAGAATGAATCACTTTACCGATTCGTTCTCACTTGGCCTCCACTCATCCAGGACGTTTTTTTATAATGCGGACGAGTGAATCACGTGACACGAAGATTCATATTCAAGAGATTCACCACTATGAGAGAAACAAACTTTTGAACTTTAACGATACGGAAGCCGTTAATGTGCACATTACCTAGGTAAAATGCGGAAAACTCTTGATTCCGCACGCTAACGGAGCAAATCAGTTAATCTGCAGATTAGCTAGGTAATGTGCACATTAACGGCTTTCGAGCTTTAGCGGTAACATAAATAATAATACCACCTGTTAAGACATTTTCATCGCTTTAAATTTTTATCACCGTCTGTAAGTTTTTACCCCCATCGGTGTACTTTTTTTATGACCAACTGTATCTTTTCATCGCCATCAATATCTTTTCAACGTCCCGTGGCCGAGTGGTTAGTGTGCTTGGCTCCTGTTCTAAGGGATTAGATCAGTAGGATCGAGCGTAGATAAGGCATTGATGTTCCTGTCGTTTTTCTGCTGAGGTTCCGCCACCCTCTCAGACCTTCTACTATGACGTATTAAACTGGCAGGCTCCTGTCAGACCTCTGTGGCAAGCAGCTGCTTGATGGGGTATTTATTATTTATATCTCTTCATCATCTTCTCTATATCTTTCCATCGCCGCCTGCATCTTTTCGTTACTATCTGTACCTTTTTGTTAACATCATCTTTTTGACCATCTGTGTTTTTTGTTGTTGTTATGATCTCCGTCTTTTGGTTACCAACTCTATCTTTATTTCATGATCTATAACATCACAATCTCTGTCTTTATATCACTATCTGTTTTTTTGCCACCATCTGTATCTTTTCATCACTATCTGTATCCATTTATCACCATCTGTATCTTTTCATCACTATCTGTATCCATTTATCACCATCTGTATCTTTTCATCACTATCTGTATCCATTTATCACCATCTGTATCTTTTCATCACTATCCGTATCCATTTATCACCACTGTATCTTTTCATCACTATCTGTATCCATTTATCACCATCTATATCTTTTCATCACTATCTGTATCCATTTATCACCATCTGTATCTTTTCATCACTATCCGTATACATTTATCACCATCTGTATCTTTTCATCACTATCCGTATCCATTTATCACCATCTGTATCTTTTCATCACTATCTGTATCCATTTATCACCATCTGTATCTTTTCATCACTATCTGTATCCATTTATCACCATCTGTATCTTTTCCTTACAATATGCATTTTCTTCACCACCTGCATATTTTTTTGACCATCTGTATCTTTTAAGATCTTCATCGCCAGTTTTTTACGAGGTGCATCTTTCGATCAACTTTTCATCGCGGCCCATCTTTTCATCATTATCTGCGTCTTTTCGTTGCCACTATCAGTATTCTTTTAACAACATATGCATCTTTTTGTCACCACATGCATCTTTTATCACCATCTGTATCCCTTTGTCTCCATCTTAATCACCATCTGTATCTTTTATATTACGATCTGCATCTTTTGATCACAATCTCTAACTTTACATCATCTTATATATCTTTTTATCACCATCTGTCTGCTTTTGCCACCATTTGTATCTTTTCATCATTATTCGCATCTTTTCTTCACTGTCCCTATCCTTTTATCACCATCTGTATCTTTTTATCGCTCTCGGTACCTTTTTATCACCATCTTAATCTTCTTTCTGGAGAATCCGTCCAGCTATTCTGTGTTTGGCGATTTCAATATCACAGAATGTATTTAGCTCAAGCAAATGTTGTTTCCCCAGCACTACCATTAGACTGATTACTATACTTTAAAATACCAGGGCCTCAAAATTACGTTTATTTGCCTAAATAAATCAAATTTGGAGAGGCCTCCAGCTCAGTGACATGGTAAAAACTCCTACAAAACGAAGGTCCACTCTTAAACCAATAGGCTATTGCCAATAACTGACTGCAAAGGTATTATTTTTTTCATTGCTTCCATACTCGGACCTAAAAAAAAAATGTTTCAATCTCTGTAAACAATAAACTCGGAAAGTTTCATAAAGAAATAAAATTTTATTTCTTCCACTTTCTCTTGGCAAATGACAAAAATTATTGCTTACATTTACCATTCTGTTTGCGTCATATCTTGCTATTAAATATAAGCAGCGTTATTCCTCTTCCTTGCATCACTGATCCCGGTCATCACTGCATCTTGAGTCTATTTTCTGAGACATAAATTCTAATGCATTTTCGTATCGTAATCATAATAATGCAGTCGTAGGAAAACGCTTGAAAGGCATGAGCTGAAAACATATTTGTGTATTATTCGACTAGGTTGCTATTTCTAAACTTATGAAATCTACTTGTTTCTGAATTACGTGATCTTTTAGGTCTGCATTTTCAGATTCACAGCGGAGATAGAGAATTTGATTTCCGACATTTTTTCTTCTCCTGGGTTTTTGCGCACATTCGAAAACTTTAAGCACATTTTTGTGCTTTAAATTTTGGAACGTTATGTAAAAACCTACAAGAAAAAGTAGCATGGCCAAGTTTACGTAAAGTTCATTTTTGTTATCAGAAGTTCTTTACTTTTTTTAAATGTTTTGGGTTCGAGCCCCGGATTAAGGCATGGATGTTCGTGTTGTTTTTCTGCTGAGGTCCTGTCATCCTCAAAGATCTTCTACTGTGGCATATAAACTGACAGGCTCCTGTCAGACCTCTGTGGCAAGCAGCTGCTTGAGGGGGTATTTATTTTTATTTATAGGTGAAGGAGATAATGAGTGACAATCTAGCAGAAACTTTATTTTCGCTTATATGTTTCCAAATAACCTGTTTAAGAATATCTTGAATGAAATACTCAAAAAAGTATCCGAACACTATAGTTGATTACAAAATTCAGAAAAAATATCTGGCAACGATTTTTTTTTAGAAATTAGTGATCTGGCAACCTTTGTGTCACGTGACATCTACTTGTTTTTTTTGAATTACGTGATCTTTTATCACCATCTGTATCTGAAATTAGTGATTCTGGCAACCTTCGTGTCACGTGACACGAAAGTTGCCAGATCACTAATTTATAAAAAAAATCGTTGCCAGATATTTTTCCACCATAGTGTTCGGATACTTTTTTGAGCGACTGTACAGTTGATCATTCATTATCCAATTAAAAGGAAAGGAACTTGAGATACTCCCGTGCCGTTCCATTTGATTATATACTCGATTTAGTCTGATAATTCCTGAGTTATTATTTAAAAATGAAATTTATGTTATATTAGTATTTCTTATACGTTACCCTACCAAATTATTAAGAGAAGTTTCATATTAAGTCAATGGGAATCTAATTTGAAGCTCTATAACTTCTCAAATATGTATTTAGCGTAAAAATGGGATGATAAAAATCATAATGTAATCTATTTAAATCTGAATTGTTAATAATATTCGTTCAATATTTAAAAGAGTTACGGAAGCTGGAATATTTAACAATAAATTATCTTTTTTTATATAATAATCATTCATAATTGTCTAATTATTGAAATAATCGTTACGTAAACTTCTGAAATGATTCTTTTATCGAACGGTTTGAAAAAAAAAATTAAGTTTTAATTAATTTCGGAGGTAAATTCTTGTGAGTCATTGCTGCTGTGAAAATAGTGGTAGATCAAATCGAGAACTAGCTACACGAACAATACACAGAGCATTCTTTGCATTTATTTTCTCTTATGCATTACTAAGGACACAACTCTGCAGACAAATCAATTTACGCAACAGTGAATTGGTGTCATCTCTCACTATAATTTGGTATTAAATACGAAAACGATGCAAAGTCCTGACCTCGCACCATTTTGTGGTGTAAAGTCACACCATAAACTGGTGTAACTAGATGGGCTTCGAAAGCCCGACGTCCGTCGGATGACACGTTAAGCCGTGACTCCGTGTGCTGGTTGGGCTGGTTTGTTTCACCTCTGAGCGGCCCTTTTCTGCACACAATGGTCTAAATGGCCAGGTCACAAAGATCCCGAAGGCTCAGAGAAGGTCGGGGGAGGTGATCCACTTCGACAGCTTTTTGGAGACAGATGGTAGCCTCCCGTCAAGTCCATCCAGTACACGGGGCCACGGCTTAACGTCCCATCCGCAGGATGTCGGCCTTTCTAAGCCCATTAGTGTCCCTACTGACCAAGGACAGGGCGAGAAGTTTTGCGGAGATAAATCTCAACGGTGACCCAGCTGGGACCTGCAGATTACGAGTCTGGCACCCAACCGATTGAGCTATCCCAGCCCAAGGTCTTTATGTGTTGGGTTGTTTTACCTCTGAGCGGCACATTTTTGCACATCATGGGCTAAATGGCCAGGTCACATGGACCCCGAAGGCTCAGAGAAGGTTGGGGGAGGAGACCCACTGGAACAGCTGTTGGGAGACAGATGGTAGCCTCCCGTCAAGACCATACAGCGTGTTCTTTAACGTGCACAGTGTATGGCTCTCTCGCACACGGAACCACGACTTAACATCCCATCCGATGGAAGGCGAACTTTCCAAGCCCATCGGTGTCCCCTACTGACCGTGGGCAGGGCGGGGAATTTTACGGAGATAAATCTCAACGCTGACCCAGTTGGGACTCGAACCTGGGAACTACAGATTATGAGCCTGGCGCGCTACCGACTGAGCCACCCCCGGCCCCAGGTCTTTATGACCTAGGCATCTAAGCCCATTGTGTCCACAAAAGTGCCAAAACTGTTGTAACCGTAATACTAATTTTTTCCATCTAGAAAAAAACCGACATTAAATTCTTACCGTACCATGTGACAATTTATTACATTTCATATTCCCTCTACCACTCATCGAAAACACGAAAAAAGTCAATCACCATTAGTTTGAGAGAGCAATAGTGAAGCCATTTCATGTATCTCACAAGATCACAGTCTCCAACCCAAGTCTTTCCTAGTGCTTTTGATGGCGTCCGAGTCTCCAGAACGCACACTTGGACGGTCCCCAACGACGGACTTATCACTTAATTACACAGAGGCCAACCCCGGGCGGATTCGCGCGAGGGAGATCTCGGGGTCGGCGGCGGATGACAGTCGATGAAGTGAGCTGAAGCGCCACCGTGCTCTAATACTTATCCCCCCTGACACTAGGTAATACACCCAGCGTATTAGTCACTGTGTTCTCGCGGTATTGTTCGCCGCCTGGCAGTAGCTGTTCGTTCATTCATGCCCTGTTGTCAGACTGGCGTGGCAGCACCTGTCGGCTCAGCCAGCTGACGGGTAAATAAAATGTAATAGGGTGAATGCATTAACAGCAGAGTTTATAAGGCGAGCTTGGTCCTGCAGAGTTGCCTGCTGTCACTCTATTCATCAACTAATGTGCTGCCATTATGTGACTAGTAAATTAACCTTCAAAAATGATGGGTTGCAATTTATTCATTAAAATTCCAGTCTGCATTGTTTCAATTCGGTTTTTATTAGAGAAATGTTCGATTATTTAATCATTGCAAAATGAAATTACTCTTATGGACATCTGTAAGTTTAAGGGGGTTAAAAAAACACTGCATGGGTAAGTTAAGTTGTTTTACCTCTGAGCGGCACTTTTCTGCGCACAATGGGATAAATGACCAGGTCGCAAGGACCCTGGACCGTGTGCAGTTACTGCACACGCTCCAGTTTGCTGTGAACGGTAACTGCACACGCCCAATATTTCCGTGAGTGGCCTTGACGGGAGGCTACCATCTGTCTCCCAACAGCTGTTCCAGTGGGTCCCCTCTCCCAACCTTCTCTGAGCCTTCGGGGTCCATGTGACCTGGCCATTTAGCCCATGGTGTGCAAAAAAGTGCCGCTCAGAGGTAAAACAACCCAACCCAACCATTTCAATCAGCGATTCTGATTGCCATCGCACCATCCTCGAATCTTCCATCTAACTTGATTGGTTGTATAGAATTTTATGGCCCACTAGGCTTTATTCCGCACTCGCACGTGCCCTTAAGAATCTGCCAATATGTATGATGTCAGTCACATGTTGTGTTTGGTGCCAAGGAGTTAATGGACGCGAACAGACTGATCTACCTTCAGATTGAGGTATTTTTCCTAGTCCACAATCCCCTAAAGAACGAATTCGTGTTATAACTAGAGTTATCGGTAAGCCAGATATTGTTCCCGGTCATTTATTATTCTGTGCCAGTGGCCGATTACCTGCACGAGACACTAGCCTAGAGTCTCAGAACGGTCAAAATTTGATTCTTTCGAGTATTTTACTGAATAAAATATTTCATAGGCTTTGTAATGTAATGTTTACAGACACATCTCGTTTTTACTAAAGTTAATAATATAAATATGAATGGAATTTTTGTTAAATACACTAAAATGGCCAGATCTTTAATTTCGTTTACAATAAATTTTTTATTTCTCAGCAAGTGTAAGTTTATGTAATATATAAATTTTCTATTTATGCATTTCTGTTGGGTTGTTTAACCTCTTAGCGGCACTTTTTTTTTTTATGCACACAGCAGTCTAAATGGCCAGGTCACAAGGACCCCGAAGGCTCAAAGAAGGTTAGGGAATTAGACCCACTGGAACAGCTGTTGGGAGACAGGTCCATCCAGTATGTTCTTTAGCATGAACAGGGTATGGTTCTCCCGCATACGGTACACGGCTTAATGTCCTATCCGACGGTCTTTCCAAGCCCATCGGTGTCCTTTACTGATCAAGGGTACGGCGGGGAGTTTTTGCGGAGATAAATCTAAACGTTGACTCAACTGGGACTCGAACCTAGGAACTGCAGATTACGATCCTGGCGCAGGTCTGAAAGGAAACAACAGTGAACTTGGAAAAGTCACTGTTGTTCCTTGTGTTAGTCCCATGTGTAAGAAATCATACTCTATACACATTAAAGAACACGCTGACAAGAGTGCAACTGCCTCCTTCTGTTAGGTTTCACCGATGGTCTTGGAAAGGCCGCCGTCCGTCGGATGAAACGTTAAGCCGTGGCCCCGTGTGTGGGAGAGCCATACCCTGTGCACGTTAAAGAACACGCTGGATGGCCTTGACGGGAGGCTACCATCTGTCTCCCAACAGCTGTTCCAGTGGATTCAACCTTCTTTGAACCTTCAGGGTCCTTATGACCTGCCCATTTAGCCCATGGTGTGCAAAAAAGTGCTGCTCAGACGTAAAACAACCCAACCCAACTCTGTTAGGGTTCATGTGACCTGGCTATCTAGCCCAGTGTTTGAAGAGAAAAAAAAACCTTCTCACAGGTAAAAAAAAATTATCCTCTGTTTCAGTTAAATTTTTCCAGATGGGATGTCAATTCCATCAGATGTCCCTTTGTGAGAGTGGGGGCGGGGGTGGCTCAGTCGGTAGCGTGCCAAGCTCGTAATCTGTAGTTCCCAGGTTCGAGTCCCAGCTGGGTCAGCGTTGAGATTTATCTCCGCAAAAATTCCCCGCCCTGCCCACGGTCAGCAGGGGACACCGATGGGCTTGAAAAGGCCGCCGTCCGTCGGATGGAACGTTAAGCCGTGGCTCCGTGTGCGGGAGAGCCATTACCCTGTGCACGTTAAAGAACACGCTGGATGGCCTTGACGGGAGGCTACCATCTGTCTCCCAACAGCTGTTCCAGTGGGTCCCCTCCCCCAACCTTCTCTGAGCCTTCGGGGTCCTTGTGACCTGGCCATTTAGCCCATGGTGTGCAAAAAAGTGCCGCTCAGAGGTAAAACAACCCAACCCTTTGTGAGAGACACTTCACAAACTCTTGAAAACAAGACGACATGAGAAAACTTCATTACAAGAATGGCATCATTACAAAGCCCTAACAGTGGCCGCGATATCTGCGGCGCTATTAGCCATTATTTACGTCACTTCCTTGGTGGCCTACTTCCGGCTGCATCCCTTATAACAGATTCCTTCTCCTTCCCGCATCTGGTTCTATCCATTTCGTAGTCAGCAACGACTACCCCAATTCGTTGCAGCCGAAATAACCCAACTTCGGTTATTTTTTTTTTCTGCTTTCTGTTTTGTTTTCGAATAGAGGAGTCACAATGCAAAGAACTTTCTTCTTCGCATTTGCCAGTTTTCTTTAAATTCTCTCTCCTGGAATCGTCCGAAAACAATTTTTATTTAATTTGCTTTTCTCAACGAGTAAATAAGCAGAGAAGTAAAGAAGCATTAACGACGGTTGCTACATTCTTTTTTAGACTTCCTCCCTTTCTGTTCCTGCTTGGGAAGTGCTACAGGATGTGGCTCAGGGATGGTGATTCGAACGGAATCTGTAAAGAAGGAGAGAAAATAGAATTGGTCCGTTTTAATTTCTACGCAAATAAACTTCGCTTTTTTTTTTTGCTCTTGTTAGTTAATTTAGCCTTCTAAGTTGCCTAGTGGTTAATGAACTTGGTTACTGATCAAAAGGGGGCGGGGGTGGCTCAGTCGGTAGCGCGCCAGGCTCGTAATCTGTAGTTCCCAGGTTCGAGTCCCAGCTGGGTCAGCGTTGAGATTTATCTCCGCAAAATTCTCCGCCCTGCCCACCTTCAGTAGGGGACACCGATGGGCTTGGAAAGGCCGCCGTCCGTCGGATTGGACGTTAAGCCGTGGCCCCGTGTGCGGAGAGACATACCCTGTGCACGTTAAAGAACACGCTGGATGGCCTTGACGGGAGGCTACCTCTGTCTCCCAACAGCTGTTCCAGTGGGTCCCCTCCCCCAACCTTCTCTGAGCCTTCGGGGTCCTTGTGGCCTGGCCATTTAGCCCATGGTGTGCAAAAAAGTGCCGCTCAGAGGTAAAACAATCCAATCCAAACTGATCAAAAGGATCTGGGTTAGAGGATTCGTGTCGTGCCGTTGTCCCGAACAAAAGTACGGTTGTTCCTTTTCTGTGTTGTCTTTCTGTTGAGGGGCGGGGGTGGCTCAGTCGGTAGTGCGTCAGGCTCGTATCTATAGTTCCCAGGTTCGAGTCCAAGCTGGGTCAGCGTTGAGATTTATCTCCGCAAAATTCCCCGCCCTGCCCACGGTCAGTAGGGGACACCGATGGGCTTGGAAAGACCGCCGTCCGTCGGATGGGACGTTAAGCCGTGGCTCCGTGTGCGGGAGAGCCATACCCTGTGCACGTTAAAGAACACGCTGGATGGCCTTGACGGGAGGCTACCATCTGTCTCCCAACAGCTGTTCCAGTGGGTCGCCTTAGGGGTCTTTGTGACCTGGCCATTTAGGCCATGGTGTGCAAAAAAGTGCCGCTCAGAGGTAAAACAACCCAACCCAACTCTTTCTGTTGAGATCTAGTCTTTCCCAAAAGGCATCTCTGAGGCGTGTTATACCAACAGGTTCCTGTCAGATTTCTAATAAGTAACTGTATGAGAGTTTTTTTCTATTATATTATTTCTGATGATCAACATTTATTGAAGTCCTTTAGCATTTTGGGGAGAGAGTTGGTTTGGTATTGCCCTAGATTACAGCATTATGTCTCCTAGTTCGGAGAACGTACACTTCGTAACGTGTCACGTGACACGAAGGTTGCCAGATCACTAATTTCTGAAAAAATCGTTGCCAGATATTTTTTATGAATTCTGTAATCAACCATAGTGTTCGTATATTTATTTCAGCGACTGTACATGACAGTTCCTTGTATTGCATGATATACATAAAAAAAATGCATTGGTTTGGTTACTTGGTAACCAAAACCTGCATGATTTTGCATACTTTCAATCACTGAAAACTGATTGAAATTACAATAAAAAATATTGTTATATTTTAACACATTTTTTGCGCAATAACAAAAATATTTGAAATTTAAATTCTTTTGATCCGCCAGAAGTCGTCTGTGTTATTTTGAGCTCGAGCCCTCCCGAGCTCAGACAGACTCGGATATGGCCCGACAAAACCCGAGCCCATCTCTAATATAATACATATGAAGCATCCTTAATTATACTGTGCTTCGACGTTTAGGGTTCATAATTTTAGCCTCAATGCAATTACCTACTAATATGTCACAGTTACTAGGTTTACATGGGGCGGGGGTGGCTCAGTCGGTAGCGCGCAGGCTCGTAATCTGTAGTTCCCAGGTTCGAGTCCCAGCTGGGTCAGCGTTGAGATTTATCTCCGCAAAAATTCCCCGCCCTGCCCACGGTCAGTAGGGGACACCGATGGGCTTGAAAAGACCGCCGTCCGTCGGATGGGACGTTAAGCCGTGGCTCCGTGTGCGGGAGAGCCATACCCTGTGCACGTTAAAGAACACGCTGGATGGCCTTGACGGGAGGCTACCATCTGTCTCCCAACAGCTGTTCCAGTGGGTCCCCTCCCCCAACCTTCTCTGAGCCTTCGGGGTCCTTGTGACCTGGCCATTTAGGCCATGGTGTGCAAAAAAGTGCCGCTCAGAGGTAAAACAACCCAACTGGGTTTACATTAGAGGGACCGCCCTGTTCCCAGCTATTGATTCACAGCACGACTTCCGTTACCCAAGTTCATGCAAGATATTTAGATATTCATAAATTTTGAATTTTGTGATAACGAAAACGAAAAATAATAATGCGTTATGGAACCTGTCGTATTCAATCCAAAAAGTAAGGAATTTTAATTCAAATGATATAACTAAAGCAGTGGTTCTCAACCTTTTATGCTTCACCTACCACCTGGAAATGGGTTGGGTTGTTTTACCTCTGAGCGGCACTTTTTTACACACCATGGGCTAAATGGCCAGGCCACATGGACCCCGAAGGTTCAGAGAACGTTGGGGGAGGGGACCCACTGAAACAGTTGTTGGGAGACAGATGGTAGCCTCCTGTCTAGGTCATCCAGCGTGTTCTTTAACGTGCACAGGGTATGGCTCTCCCACACACGGGGCCACGGCTTAACGTCCCATCCGACAGACGGCGGCCTTTCCAAGCCCATCGGTGTCCCCTACTGACCGTGGGCAGGGCAGGGAATTTTTGCGGAGATAAATCTCAACGCTGACCCAGCTGGGACTCGAACCTGGCAACTACAGATTACGAGCCTGGCGCGCTACCCACTGAGCCAGCCCCACCCCCGGAAAAGGTTAAACGACTTACTCGGTCACTGTCATTATTCTGAACGCGCTGTGAAGGGTTCGCCGAAAGCATAATGAAAAGATCTGCAGCTCAGTGGGAGAAGAGGAAACAAAGTGGTTCTGCCTCTAACATTCACCTCCTCCTCCTCCTACTCCCGACTGCGCTGAATGGCGGATGAACACTTGAAAGCAAGATTAAGCCTCTATATTCCTCTCTCGAAGTTCCAGTCAATAAGGGTGGAGGTAATTGGAAAAGTCTTTTAGTAACACGAAAACAAGTTTTCCAACTATTTGTCGTCATCTTTTTAACCAAATTGGCTGTCGTAGTTTATTGGTTGTGTTAACGAATACATTTACAACCTAACAACAAACCGCACAGTAGAGATTAATGAAGATTACTTTCTGATAAATTAGGTGTAACAAATTAAATATACAGCTATACAGCTATTGTACACAGGGATGTATCCAGGGGGAAAGGATACCAGAGAGTCCGTACCCCCCTCCCTCCCGAAAAATAAATAAAAATAAATCCGGTAATTTTATACGAAATCTCAAACTTATCTGCCTGCTTTGAAATCAAAAAACAACTGTGTTTGTAGAATTTTATTTTGTCTGCGTAGTATGTCCGATACTAGAAGGTCGGGGGTGGCTCAGTCGGTAGCGCGCCAGGCTCGTAATCTGCAGTTCCCAGGTTCGAGTCTCAGCTGGGTCAGCGTTGAGATTTATCTCCGCAAAATTCCCCGCCCTGCCCACGGTCAGTAGGCGACACCGATGGGCTTGAAAAGGCCGTCGGATGGTAGGTTAAGCCGTGGCCCCGTGTGCGGGAGAGCCATACCCTGTGCACGTTAAAGAACACACTGGATAGCCTTGACGAGAGGCTACCATCTGTCTCTCAACAGCTGTTCCAGTGGGTCCCCTCCCCCAACCTTCTCTGAGCCTTCGGGGTCCATGTAACCTGGCCATTTAGCCCATGGTGTGCAAAAAAGTGCCGCTCAGAGGTAAAACAACCCAACCCGACACTAGAAATAGATTTGAAAAAAAATTATAACATTTTATTCCACATAGAATATGATTTTAACCTTTCCGTTGTAATATTTTAGTAAGTGGGAAACTCTACTTAAGACTCAATTGCAGACTCCCCCCCCCCCGCCCCAAAAGAAATTGTCGAACCCTCCCTGAAATTAAATCGCCACCACCACCACCACCCCGTATCGAAATTAAATCCCGGGTATGCTCCTGTATGTAGATACCAGGGGTGTAACATAGGAATCGAACAAGTCACATAATCGGAGTAGGTCAGGTAAGCGGTTGTGTAATCGGTACTTTTTTTTTACCAAGAACGAAAATGAACCAGCTAAAAAAATTTTTATTACTTTTAAAATAGGGCAATTAACTGAATTTTTATCTCTCAGTTTATTTTATACAAATTTTATATTAGAGTATAAAAGTAGTAACTTATATCTTTAAAAATATTTTTTTTCCTTAAATCAAAAGTGTTTAAGGGTGTTTCATCTCAAGGACAGATTCTTTCTAGACAGAATTTTCACTAGGACAGATTATTTCGGTAGGAACATTCGGATCGACTTATTAATGATGTGAAATAAAAATGGTTCCATAGAAAATCAGCTTTTTTCCAATAAAAAATATCTAACCCATAAGTACATAGGTTGATCACTTAATTCGTGGAATACTGTTGCCAACAATTAGCAGTTTTCCGTACGAGTTAATGCATGATATGTGGCAACACAGCGATCTTCAAGGGCACGGTGTAATGTGTGCAAGTTGAAACACGTTGCAATACAATCACAAGAAACAGCAAAATAGTAAACAGTCAGTCTGTGTGTGTGTGTCGTTTTCTCGCTTTGGAAAGGTGTCTGTTTTTATCTACGATTTTTTGCAGGCTACGGCTGACCTGAAAAGTTAGCAGCGGTATGTGATACGTTACTGTGTTCGGTGAGGCTTGCGTGCTGTACAGGCAGGTCGCAGAAATGACTCGTGTGTGTGGAAAACAGGCTTCAGACGAAACGCTTCACAGACTGACAGAATGTCAGTCAGACGACCCAAGATGTGAGCAACCAAGCATTGTTCCCCATGTACTTTAACCATTTCGGCGACTGTCTGTACTCAAGCCTTGCCGAACACAATAACATATCACATGCCGCTGTTCCCATATCACATACCGCTGCTCACTATATCACGTACTGCTGCTCACCATATCACGTACCGCTGCTCACCATGTCACATACCACTGCTCACCATGTCACATACCACTGCTCACCGTGTCACATACCGCTGCTCACCATATCGCAAACCGCTTCTCGCCATGTGACATACCGCTGCTCGCCATTTCGCATACCGCTGCTCATCATACCACATACCGCTGCTCACCATATCACATACCGCTACTCACCATATCACATACTGCTGCTCACCATATCACATACCGCTACTCACCATATCACATACTGCTGCTCACCATATCACATACCGCTGCTCACCATATGACATACCGCTGCTCACCATATCACATACTGTTGCTCACCATTTCGCATTCCGCTGCTCACCATATCGCATACCGCTGCTCACCATATCACATCTGCTGCTCACCGTATCACATCCCGCTGCTCACCGTTTCACATACCGCTGCTCACTATATCACATACCGCTGCTCACCATATCACATACCGCTGCTCACTTTCCAGATCAGCCGTAACCTGCAAAAAATCACTCACACAAACACGAACACCTTTCCAAATCGAGAAAACGACAGAGACTGCTTACTGTTCTGCTGTTATTGACGAACGTCTCTGAACGTGTTTCACACACTACTCCGTGCCCTTGAAGAGTTGCCGTGTTGCCACATATCATATATCATCTCGTAAGAAAAGCTGTTAATTATTGTTGGCGACCGCAGTTCCACGTATTGAATGATCCTCCCTCGTACATGCATAGACTTCCAAGCATAATATTGTAAATTACATGGGTTTAACATCCATAATAGATGGAAGTGATCTCCACAAAATGTTGTGTGGTAAGAGTAACAGGCCCAACTGCAAAAGGGGCGACGTCTGCACTTGCCCTGAGTGCCAAGGAACTCTTTCTCAAGTGTTCAAATGTACATTTACATGACACGATAACATTTTACAGTTATGTATTTGATTCTGTATTCGTATAAACATGTATCATTTCTTATACAAGAGAGTTGAACATACGTGATACTGCAGAAAGCTCTCTTACTTAATAACAGTAACTCTAAACAGAAGCATGGGCTCGGCCATTCGGTTGGGTTGGGTTGTTTTACCTCTGAGCGGCACTTTTTTGCACACCATGGGCTAAATGGCCAGGTCACATGGACCTCGAAGGCTCAGAGAAGGTTGAGGGAGGGGACCCACTGGAACAGCTGTTGGGAGACAGATGGTAGTCTCCCGTCAAGGCCATCCAACGTGTTCTTTAAGGCGCACAGGGTATGTCTCTCCACACACGGGTCACGGCTTAAAGTCCCATCCGACGGACGGCGGCCTTTCCAAGCCCATCGGTGTCCCCTACTGACCGTGGGTAGGGCGGGGAATTTTGCGGAGATAAATCTCAACGCTGACCCAGCTGGGACTCGAACCTGGATTACGAGCCTGGCGCGCTACCCACTGAGCCACCCCCGCCCTCGGCCATTCGGTGGTTTCTTGCTTAGTTTTCCAACTTTGGCCAAGTCCTCTTTTTTTTTTACCTGGGCCCTTAAAAACGACGTTAGAGTCCTCATAAGAGAAGCGTCCTCCAAGTTTAAAAAAAAATATGAGTAAATATTTTTTATATATTTGACTGTTTACGAATTTATACTATACTTTGACTGGTAAATTAATTATTTTTTCCATACAGGTAAGAGCATTTTAAAATATTCGTGGAAGCGAAGCGACCTGCACAAACTTTGTAATGAATCTCAAGTTATTTATAACGAAGTGAAAACTTTTCTCTAGTTTTAAATTCTTGCATCGTCAGCACTGCGAGATCTGTGACTCGAATTTGTCCTAGGCACAAATTTTCACGTGGGGGGGGGGGCTCAATCGGTAGGGCTCCAGGCTCGTAATCTGCACTTCCCAGGTTCAAGCCCCAGCTGGGCAAGCGTTGAGATTTATCTCCGGAAAAATACACTTACCCTGCCCTCGTTAAGCTGTGGCCCCGCGTGCAGGAAAGTCCTATCCTATGCACGTGGGGCAGGGGTGGCTCAGTCGGTAGCGCGCCTAGCTCGTAATCTGCAGTTCCCAGGTTCGAGCCCCAGCTGGGTCAGCATTGAGACTTATCTCCGCAAAATTCCCCGCCCTGCCTACGGTCAGTAGGGGACACCGATGGGCTTGGAAAGGCCGCCGTCCGTCGGATGGGACGTTAAGCCGTCGCTCCGTGTGCGGGAGAGCCATACCCTGTGCGCATTAAAGAACAGGCTGGATGGCCTTGACGGAAAGCTACCATCTATCTCCCAACAACTGTTCCAGTGGGTCCTCTCCCACAACCTTCTTTGAGCCTTCGGGGTCCTTGTGACCTGGCCATTTAGCCCATGGTGTGCAGAAAAGTGGCGCTCAGAGGTAAAACAACCCAACCCTATGCACGTTAAAGAACACGCTAGATGGCCTTGATGGGAAACTACCATTTGTCTCCAAGCAACTCTCCAATGGGTGCCCTCACATAACCGTCTCTGAACCTTCGGGGTCCTTGTGATCTGCCCATTTAGCCCATGGTATGCAAAAAAAAAAATGCCGCTCAGATGTAAAACAGCCTACCGATTTTCATCTTCCTGGAACACCTGGATGAAATTTCGCCAAAATATTTTCGAGATCAACTAAACTTTCTACCAGTCCAGCTCCCACAATACCGCAGAACTGTCCCAGATAGTGCTATTGCATTCATTTCGATGTCTTTTCCTATTTCCCTTTTTCAACTAACACAAACCTTAACCCGAATCTCTCGCCAAACGCCCATTTTAAGCTGCAACAATAGCACCGCCACAACCACCGGAAAAAACCAATCGTACACTGAGCGTTGCTAGGTAACGCTTTCATCCGTTTTCTCAGCTTTATCTCGGATAGCCGCACCACTGAGAATCCGGAAAGTATTCCACAGTCGGTCTGAAAAGGAAAAAAAGAATGTCGTCGGTAAACTAAATGGAGACTTCCTGACCTCTGCTGTCCTCCTCCTCCACCTCCTGAAGAGGAAGCAGGTGTTCCTCTGGGGGAAGAGGCTCTCCTAATGAACAGTTAGAGTTATTTTCTGAACTACGAAATCAAATTTCGCCAAATCTTCGTCTCGTGCGCTCGTCTTCACCCCCCCCCCCCCCCAGTGCACTCCTCACGGGGGACTTGTCAGTTTAGCTCCTTTCTGATCTGACATTCTTCTTTTTATTGGGTCTGTATCTTTTTTTTTCCTTCTCCTGATTCGGAGTAGAGAGAGATAATCACCCTGATTCCTCTGGATGAGGAAGGGCGATGCCAGGCCAACCTGGGAAGCAAAGGAAGAGTAAACATAAGCACTGGCTCAGTGAATGGGTGGTTTCTGGCTATTTTTGGTATGGAAAAGAATGAAAGATAAAAGGAATCGTTCGGGGAGAAGCAGAAATTAATTCTGTTCGCTTTTTTTTAGTTGGGTTGGGTTGTTTTACCTCTGAGCGGCACTTTTTTGCACACCATGGGCTAAATGGCCAGGTCACATGGACCCCGAAGGCTCAGAGAAGGTTGGGAGAGGGGACCCACTGGAACAGCTGTTGGGAGACAGATGGTAGTCTCCCGTCAAGGCCATCCAGCGTGTTCTTTAACGTGCACAGGGTATGGCTCTCCTGCACACGGGGCCACGGCTTAAAGTCCCATACGACGGACGGCGGCCTTTTCAAGCCCATCGGTGTCCCCTACTGACCGTGGGCAGGGCGGGGAATTTTGCGGAGATAAATCTCAACGCTGACCCAGCTGGGACTCGAACCTGGGAACTACAGATTACGAGCCTGGCGCGCTACCGACTGAGCCACCCCGCCTCCTTTTTTTTTTAGTGCGTAGAATTATTTTATTCCTTGTAACTTGGTTCACGTGTTTTCCACGTAAGCGTAATTTCTTTAAAAGCTGTCTTTGTCGACGCTTCAGAGCAGGGTTTTCAGATCTTTTCTTTGCCTACCCCTCCAAAAAAAAATGAAAAGAAAAATTGTAGCTCTCTCTAACGTCCGTACCCCCAAGCAGCTGCTTGCCACAGAGGTTTGACAGGAGCCTGTCAGTTTGCATGCCATAGTAGAAGGTCTGTGAGGATGGCGGGACCTCAGCAGAAATACAACACACACATCCATGCCTTACCCGGGACTCGAACCCAGGTCCCTTAGATAGACTTTGAAAAATCCAGAACGGAACGTAATAACACTAAATATGAATTTTTCCAGAATATTTCAGTATTCATAAATTTTGTGTAATTTAATATATTTGTTACGTAATTTAATGAGATTTATTTTCAACAAAGTATTTCCAATTATGAAATTAGTTTAATAAAAGGATTGGATTAAAATAATGAGAACATGGATTTTAACATTCGCTAAAAAAACAATTTAGTTCGTTTCAAATTTCATTAAGTTAAGCTATTTAATGTTTCATTTATTATAATTCATTTATGATATAAATACGTTTCAAAACATTTTTTTTTTCGTTTACTTGAGTAGAAAAATGCAAAGTTAAAATTTATTGAGCTGTGGATTTTTTCAGAGACTTTCAAACGATGAGTCGCAATGCAGTGATGGGTGGTATCCATTGTTTGAAAAACCCTGCTTTTTAGAGAATGTACTTTCCAGCACAGATATCAGACTTCTCTAAATTTACTCTAATTTTGTGTTCATTTTAAAATTATTAACTTCATGTGTGACTGGTGACTTTTCTTTTACATTCAGTCGTAATCTAATAATAATAGTGATATTTCGTGATGTGGCTTAGCCGAAAAAAAATGAAGGTTGAGATGATATCAAACTAAAAACTCTGCTCATCAATTATTTATTTATTTATGTGGTACTTTTTAATAAAAAGCCAAACTTAGACAAATCAGGCTCAGATTTCGGATTACTTTTCAGTTCTTGAATCAGATCTCTTCCTACACATTTTTAGTGCAGATCTTTATAAGAACCCTTTGCAGTTGATATCTAAATGGAATCCCATGATCTATCCCTTTACGATGGAGATCTAGATGGGATTCCGTCCTATCCCTTTACCATGGAGATCTAGATGGGATTCCGTCCTATCGCTTTACGATGGAGATCTAGATGGGATTCCTTCCTATCCCTTTACATTGGAGATCTAGATGGGATTCCGTCCTATCGCTTTACGATGGAGATCTAGTTGGGATTCCTTCCTATCCCTTTACATTGGAGATCTAGATGGGATTCCGTCCTATCGCTTTACGATGGAGATCTAGTTGGGATTCCTTCCTATCCCTTTACATTGGAGATCTAGATGGGATTCCGTCCTATCGCTTTACGATGGAGATCTAGTTGGGATTCCTTCCTATCCCTTTACATTGGAGATCTAGATGGGATTCCGTCCTATCGCTTTACGATGGAGATCTAGTTGGGATTCCTTCCTATCCCTTTACATTGGAGATCTAGATGGGATTCCGTCCTATCGCTTTACGATGGAGATCTAGTTGGGATTCCTTCCTATCGCTTTACGATGGAGATCTAGTTAGGTTTCCGTCCTATCGCTTTACGATGGAGATCTAGAAAGAATTCCGTCCTATCGCTTTACGATGGAGATCTAGATAGGATTCCGTCCTATCGCTTTACGATGGAGATCTAGATAGGATTCCGTCCTATCGCTTTACGATGGAGATCTAGATAGGATTCCGTCCTATCGCTTTACGATGGTGATCTAGATAGGATTCCGTCCTATCGCTTTACGATGGAGATCTAGATAGGATTCCGTCCTATCGCTTTACGATGGAGATCTAGATGGGATTCCGTCCTATTGCTTTACGATGGTGATCTAGATAGGATTCCGTCCTATCGCTTTACGATGGAGATCTAGTTAGGATTCCGTCCTATCGCTTTACGATGGAGATCTAGATAGGATTCCGTCCTATCGCTTTACGATGGAGATCTAGATAGGATTCCGTCCTATCGCTTTACGATGGAGATCTAGATAGGATTCCGTCCTATCGCTTTACGATGGAGATCTAGATAGGATTCCGTCCTATCGCTTTACGATGGAGATCTAGATAGGATTCCGTCCTATCGCTTTACGATGGAGATCTAGATAGGATTCCGTCCTATCGCTTTACGATGGAGATCTAGATAGGATTCCGTCCTATCGCTTTACGATGGAGATCTAGATAGGATTCCGTCCTATCGCTTTACGATGGTGATCTAGATAGGATTCCGTCCTATCGCTTTACGATGGAGATCTAGATAGGATTCCGTCCTATCGCTTTACGATGGAGATCTAGATGGGATTCCGTCCTATCGCTTTACGATGGTGATCTAGATAGGATTCCGTCCTATCGCTTTACGATGGAGATCTAGTTAGGATTCCGTCCTATCGCTTTACGATGGAGATCTAGATAGGATTCCGTCCTATCGCTTTACGATGGAGATCTAGTTTTGATTCCTTCCTATCGCTTTACGATGGAGATCTAGAAAGAATTCCGTCCTATCGCTTTACGATGGAGATCTAGAAAGAATTCCGTCCTATCGCTTTACGATGGAGATCTAGATAGGATTCCGTCCTATCGCTTTACGATGGAGATCTAGATAGGATTCCGTCCTATCGCTTTACGATGGAGATCTAGATAGGATTCCGTCCTATCGCTTTACGATGGAGATCTAGATAGGATTCCGTCCTATCGCTTTACGATGGAGATCTAGATAGGATTCCGTCCTATCGCTTTACGATGGAGATCTAGATAGGATTCCGTCCTATCGCTTTACGATGGAGATCTAAATAGGATTCCGTCCTATCGCTTTACGATGGAGATCTAGTTAGGATTCCGTCCTATCGCTTTACGATGGAGATCTAGATAGGATTCCTTCCTATCCCTTTACATTGGAGATCTAGATAGGAAATAGAACTGTAAGACAAATACAAGTTTTAATTAATTATTAAATATATTTTTAAAATTAATTATTGATTTTTTTAATTATTTATCGATTAATTAAATTTAATACAACTTTTCGAACCAAAAAATTCATTGCGATTTCCAGTTAATTTAACCATCGATATTTTCTATTCGAAATCCCAAATCTGTTTCTATTTTAGTTGATGAGGATGAAGTTTCGTCAGTCATCCATTCCCTTAAATAACTTGGTCAAAACACAACGAAGAAGCAAACATTTAGTTTCGTCTTCCGAGTATGCATTTAATGCGCGTTTTGAATGCGCTTCATTTATCCCTCAAGACGACGAAGTGTATTAAAATTAGGAAGAGAGAAAGACCTACGCTTCACCGCCAATCCTGCAAGAGCCAATTAATCCGTTTTAGCATCATTCTCAACTCATTCAGCCAGACGTAATCATTTCGTTCTCTCTAAGCCCTGATACTTCCGAGTTCACGTTTCATCTTTAAGAATTAGTTCTCTTTCTGCTTAATACTCCTTTACACGTCACTCTACGCGACCGATGCAGCAAATATTCAATTAATATTTACGTTAGTTTTTCGTGATGAGAAAAATAAATAAATTAACGAATATTTCTATAATGATTGAGGCTTTATTTACCAGAGATGACAGGCTAAGCCTTTTCTGGGTAATACGACTTACGCTTAATAAAACTTCTCAAATCTCATCTATATATATATAATGCAACTTGCATTTAATAAAATTTTTACAACTGTTTACTCTATAGTTTTGGTTTTAGATGGTCTTTATAACGGAACAAAAGCGAAAAAAATTCAACGAGCCTTTTTTAAATAACATAACTTGTTTAGGAAAGCATGATAATTCTTCTCTATATAACAGTTTTTTAAGTTTCTCTGTAAATGAATGGGGCGGGGGTGGCTCAGTCGGTAGCGCGCCAGGCTCGTAATATCTAGTTGCCAGATTCGAGTCCCAGCTGGGTCAGCGTTGAGATTTATCTCCGCAAAATTCCCCGCCCTGCCCACGGTCAGTAGGGGACACCGATGGGCTTGGAAAGGCCGCCGTCCGTCGGATGGGACATTAAGCCGTGGCCCCGTGTGCGGGAGAGCCATACCTGTGCGCGTTAAAGAACACGCTGGGTGGCCTTGACGGAAGGCTACCATCTGTCTCCCAACAGCTGTTCCAATGGGTCCCCTCCCCCAACCTTCTCTGAGCCTTCGGGGTCCATGTGGCCTGGCCATTTAGCCCATGGTGTGCAAAAAGTGCCGCTCAGAGGTAAAACAACCCACAACCCTTCTCTGGTGAGGACAGGCCATGCCCCGTGTGAAGAATTGAATACCGTGTGGCTGTTAAGAAACTCTCCGGATGACCTAAATGGGAGGCTTCTATCTCTTTCCTACACCTGTCCATTGCATCCTTTCCAGTAATAGAGATGACAAGGTAATAGAGAATCCTTGGGGTCTTTCTAACCCCAGGGATATATACTGCATATTTGGGCCTGGACAAACGTTTTAGCTGAAGGGCCGCATAAAAAATTGAGATGGGATGGCGGGTCGCCTTGAAAACTATAATTGAATGGTAGGTCACCAAAGAATTATATAATCAATAACTTATGTATAACAAAGAAAGTGAAATGTAAATAATATAATTTTAATGATAATTTGCCAAAGTTGGACTTCTTTCCTCTAAACATTCTTTTCCTCTTTTTGCAATTTTAATTTATTTGTCATAAGTAGCTCACGGGCTGCACAAATAGAGGTGACGGGGCCGTAGTTTGCCCGGGTTCGAGTTAGGTTACACTCCTAAATGTCAAGGTCTCAAGGACTGAGGTTTTTGTGATGATCTGGACATTGGAAGGCAAACAGAACCACAAAGATCCTATGGAGTCTTTGTGATCTGGACGTTTAACCCACTGCATATACAAACATACTTCGAGAGGTAAAACAACTAACCCAAGATTCCAATGATGACAATAATAATAATACTCCAACATTTAATAAATAATATTCAAAAATAACATTTGAAAGAAAGCGATTTATATTTCCTTAATCAATTGATTAGCTTCAAGGGAGAGATATTACTTCACAGCGAGTAAATGATTCTTTTCTGTCAATATATGGATTCAGCTGCATCTGAGGCGGGGGTGGCTCAGTCGGTAGCGCGCCAGGCTCGTAATCTGTAGTTTCCAGGTTCGAGTACCAGCTGGGTCAGCGTTGAGATTTATCTCCGCAAAACTCCCCGCCCTGCCCACGATCAGTAGGGGACACCGATGAGCTTGGAAAGGTCGCCGTCCGTCGGATGGGACGTTAAGCCGTGGCCCCGTGTGCGGGACAGCCATACCCTGTGCACGTTAAAGAACACGCTGGATGGCCTTGACGGGGGGCTACCATCTGTCTCCCAACAGCTGTTACAGTAGGTTCCCTTCCCCAACCTTCTCTGAGCCTTCGGGGTCCTTGTGACCTGGCAATTTAGCCCATGGTGTGCAAAAAGTGCCGCTCAGAGGTAAAACAACCCAACTCATTCCATATAAAATTTTTATCCGAAATTTCTTATTGTCAGTAAAGTGGCTTCGTTTATCAGATAATGGCAATTATTTCGTACACTCAAAACAGAGATAAAACAAACAAAAAACAGCTACATCTCCATTGTCATTTGATTGTCCAGTCACGAAAAATAAAAATAATTACACTAGGCAATAAATTGAAACCTTTTTTTTATATATAGCGTTGGTCAAATAATATGTTTTTATATAATTTTGGCGTGTTGAATTGTAATATGGATGTGAAAAATCTGCAGCACGTACAATTTTGTTTTAAATTATGGATTGATGTATTTCAAATTTCAATGAATACGCATATCTGGGAAATGAAAATAAATGTGACTATTTTATTAAATTCCAACTTAAAACTCATTAATTAATTACTGGTTATAGTGAAAAAATTAGAAACATCATAGTTGTAGACCACTGAATATAAAGTAGCAAATGAAATAATATTGAAATGCAAATAAGAAAACATGGGTAAGGATCTTTTATACTTACAAGAAGTTCATTTTTGTCTTTTATGTGCTGAGGTGAACCAGCAGAAAAACCATGGAGGAGAGATACCAGTCCCACCTGCCTTGGTATCTCTCCTTCATGGTTCGGATATCCTGGTGAAATCTTTCCCCTTGCTCATCACTGACAGCTCCTAAGTTCTTGAGAAAGAAGTCGAGATTCAATTGCAAGGAATGTATCTTCAAAGACATTCGGCAGCCAAGATTTTCATAGTTTTTGAGAAGTTGATGGTAGTTTTCCTCTTTGTGATTCCCCAGAATACTTTGGATCACAGAAATGAAGGATTTCCATGCAGCACGCTCCTTCGTATTCAATTTTTCTTCGAAAACAGTATCATTCAATAGTTTCCTGATCTGAGGATTAACAAAGATCACTTCTTTGAGTTTGGCATCATTTAGTTTCGAAAAATTTTCCTTCAAGTGCAAAAACCCTTTACCAGTTTTGTTCATAGCTTTTACAAAGTTTTTCATAAGCCCCAGTTTGATCTGTATTGGTGGGAGCAGAACATCAGAAGGGTCAACTAGAGGCTTATACCTCACATTACTCTTTCCAAGAATAAAAACATCTCTTTTGGGCCAGTCTTTTGTTTTGTAGTGTTCCTTTCTGACCCTACTGTCCCACAAACACAGAAAACAGCAAAATTTTGTGATGCTTCCTTGAAACCCGAGCAAGAGAGATATGACTTTTAGGTCACCACATATTGTCCACTTAAACTAGTCATATTTTTTTATAGTAGTTAGTATTTTTTTCATGCTTTCATAAGTTACCTTCATTCCCACAGCATGTGTCACTGGAATGGAAGGTTTTTGGTTTCCTTTATGCAAAAGGACAACTTTTAAGCTGAATTTTGATAAATCTATAAATAGACACCATTCCTTAGGGTCGTGAGTTGTTCCAATTTCTTCCATCAGCCCTGAAATATCTGTGCAGAAACCCAAACCATCTTGCATCTCGTAATAAGCAGATAAAGCCAAATTTCTCTTTCTGAACAGAGAAACTCTGGTACCCTTGACCAGAAGATTCCACTCTGAACCTAAAACGAACGAAACTAACCTGAACGAGTTATTGAAGTCTTGAACCTAAAACGAACGAAACTAACCTGAACGAGTTATTGAAGTCTTGAACCTAAAACCTCAACTTCTTGTTTGGAAAGTCCTAGGTCTCGAACAAGATCGTTTAGTTCATTTTACTGAATCAGGTGAGGCTCGTTCTTCCTCTGATGAATGTGAATCCATCTCCTCCCAGTTGGTTGGAGGTGTTTGGTATAGGAAGATTTTCTCCATGAGGAACTGGCCTTATGTCTGAAGGCACATTTGGATATTGTATTTTGCTTCCTTTATTTTATGGAAAGCCTGACACTTTCGTTAAACAAAAATAGCGATCATGCATGTGACTAGTTGACTCACACCAAATCATTGGAACTACAAAAGGCATAGATTTTATCTGACCTTTCAACCATTCACTCAGGCCAACAAAGCCTGAAATGCAACACACATGTGGAGCCCATGTTTTGCCCTGATCTCCAACATGACATCCAAAATACAAATTGTAGGCTTTCTTCACAATCTTTGTCAAAGGGGTCTGATATTTTAAAATACAATTTCCACACACATAACAAAACTTATCTGGCACATTAACACATCCGCGACGCTACATTTGTGCCATTTAAACGCCAAAATTCACTCTTCGACGTACAGCACGTGTTCCTCCTACAATGAAAACAACAAGATCAGGTTATAACAAGATCAAGGTCAGGTTACTGTTGCATCTTTTCTCTCACTTAGCAATCAGTGTTGCCAGCCACAAAAAGCAAAGGTTTTTGGTTTCCTTTATGCAAAAGGACAACTTTTAAGCTGAATTTTGATAAATCTATAAATAGACACCATTCCTTAGGGTCGTGAGAATACGTAGTACTACTAGAGTCCCCCCAGTTGCCTGGAGGTGTTGGTATAGGAAGATTTTAATAGTAGTCAAAATGACCAATAACATAAAAACGTGACGTGGTAGCCATTTTTTAAGGCCAGATCTGAAATCAGCACCTGAAAAATAGTTAAAGGAAGCTACAATTGTTCATGTTATAAAAATCTTGTAAACCGGTGTTATTACTAGTAGAAGTTTTTTTTTCTTCATAAAACACGGTGATTTACCTATTTTATTTTGAGTTGCATTAATCTCCATAATAATTGACGAATTGAATGTTTATTTTCAGTAGAATATTAATCAGGATAAATAAGAATTCTCGATGCTGTTTCAGTTGAATTCTACTACATTCTTCAGAGGAAGAAGAGCTTTAGGATTGTTTTACCTCTGAGCGGCACTTTTTTGCACACCATGGGCTAAATGGCCAGGCCACAAGGACCCCGAAGGCTCAGAGAAGGTTGGGGGAGGGGACCCACTGGAACAGCTGTTGGGAGACAGATGGTAGCCTCCCGTCAAGGCCATCCAGCGTGTTCTTTAACGTGCACAGGGTATGGCTCTCCCGCACACGGGGCCACGGCTTAACGTCCCATCCGACGGACGGCGGCCTTTTCAAGCCCATCGGTATCCCCTACTGACCGTGGGCAGGGCGGGGAATTTTGCGGAGATAAATCTCAACGCTGACCCAGCTGGGACTCGAACCTGGGAACTACAGGTTACGAGCCTGGTGCGCTACCGACTGAGCCACCCCCGCCCCAAGAGCTTTAGAGGAAGAATTTCCTTGACTCGATAGTCATAAACGCCCTTCATCTCTACATATTTCAATATATTTGACTGAAATCTTTAAACTATCTTCAATCACATTTTTTTTCATAAAAAAACTTATTTAAGAAGTTAC
Source organism: Ryuthela nishihirai (assembly GCA_038380435.1). Taxonomy (NCBI): domain Eukaryota; kingdom Metazoa; phylum Arthropoda; class Arachnida; order Araneae; family Heptathelidae; genus Ryuthela; species Ryuthela nishihirai. The sequence continues at coordinate 132,992,013 of JAWZYU010000001.1, read as the reverse complement.
TGAGTTCTGTATCTAAGTTACTTTTGATATATAATAGAACATGTACCTATTAAAGTGGCCGCTGAGTGCATTAGTTAATAAGATTAAATCCACAGCTTGATTTCGAAAGCTATTATAACAAATGGAAAAACTTTTTCATTTGGAGTGGAGAAATAGTCGTGGTCTTTCAAAAGAAATAAAGTTTGTTTCTCTGAAAGTTAACATTTTTTTTTTGGTAAACGAAACAGATGCAATAGGTAATATTTATACATGTTGTACAACACCAAAGGTTATGTACAGTCGCTCAAAAAAATATCCGAACACTATGGTTGATTACAGAATTTAGAAAAATATCTGGCAACGATTTTTTTAGAAATGAGTGATCTGGCAACCTTCGTGTCACGTGATTACAGAATTCAGGAAAAATATCTGGAGCGTGTACAGCAACTGTACACGCTCCAGTTACCGTTCACAGCAAACTGGAGCGTGTGCAGTAACTGCACACGCTCCAGTTTGTTGTGAACGGTAACTGCACACGCTCAATATTTCCGTGAGTGAGCCCACACGATCCAGGTCTTTGTGAGCTCACACGATCCAATGTGCTGTGAACATTAACCGCAACCGCTCCAGTTTGCTATGAACGGTAACTTGCACACGCTCCATATTCATTGCATTATATATATTAAAAAATATCCGAACACTATGGTTTGTTATAGAATTTAGAAAAATATCTGGCAACGATTTTTTTAGAAATTAGTGATCTGGCGCAGTCCAGGCTCGTAATCTATAGCTCTCAGGTTCGAATCCTACTTATGCAGTTTTGAGAGTAATCTGCGCTAAACCCCTGCTTTCCCCTCGGTCAGAAAAGGGACAGCGATGGGCTTGGAAAAGCCACCGCCTATCGGATGGGATGTTAATCCGTGTGCTATATAAAAGAGAACGATGCCATGTGCACGTTAAAGAACACTCTAAATCAATGTTTCCCAAAGTGGGCGATACCGCCCCCTGGGGGGCGATGGAACGATCCAGGGGGTCGGTCTCGGGTGCAATTGGGGGGGCGGTGGAAGCATAAAGAAAGAAGGGAAGATAAGAAAAGTTAGAAAAACCGTTCGTACATGTTTCATCCGTTGTGTAACATAAAGTCGTAGTGATTACTTTATTTTCCATTTTATACTATGGTTGATTTTAATAAAAAATTTTATAATTTCAAGCTTCAAGGTGTCTTATTTACAACAACATCTTTCTTTACTATGTTGTAGGACGTAGGTAGAAATATAGATACATGAAAGAACGCAAATTTGTCATTCTGTTTGTTTGCTTAAAGAAGGTAGATTTCCAGGGGGGGGCGCTGAGTAATATTTTTTCTGAAAAGGGGTCGGTAGGACAGATAAGTTTGGGAACCTCTGCTCTAAATAGTCTTGACAGGAGGATTTCGTCTGCCTCTTAACAGCTATCCAGTTGGTCTCCTTCCCCCAACCTTCTCTGAGTCCTTGGGATCCTTGTGACCTGGCCATTTAGCGGATTGTGTGCAAAAAATGTACCTCTCAGAGGTAAATCAATCCAACCCCCCCTCCCCCGTAAAAAAAACCTTTGGTGTTGTAAACATGAATTAATATTCGCCATTACATCTGTTTCATTTACAAAAAATAAGTTAACTTCCAGGGAAGCAAACTTCGTTTTAAAGTCCACGATGGACAAGAGTTTAATTCGCCCGGAGACGAATTTAATTTGCCACTCATTATTCGTTCTATTTATACAACAGAAATTCTATTTATACTTTTACCAGAAGATGCGACGATAGATTTTTCGCTGCCTTAGAGATTGCAGCAACCGATCGTTTCGTAGGAGGAGAAATATAGCATTCCGAATACGGCTGCCATTTATGCTTGAAACCATCATCGCTGCGATCCTCGTATTAGCTGAACCTCCTGTTTTTTTTACCTCAGGGCAAGTCTTCTGTTGATGCTGCGCGAGAGCTTTTATCTATCTGCGGTTGCTATGGCAACAGGTTCTGACACACGTCTTTCAATTATTAAACTCGGTGAAAATATTTTTAGTTGGGAAATAATTTTTTTTCCGAAAAGTTCCCACCTTTCATTTCTTTGATTATTGGTGTGTTTTTCAATATAGGTAAACTATCTCTGGCGATGATTCTTTTTCTGAAAAGAATTCCACAGTTAAGAGAGGAAAAGAGGTTTTTATAAATTGTTAAGCATGGTGGATCTAGAGGAAGAGCCAGAGGGCGGCACTATCTCTCCCTCCTCCTTGGAGGATTCTAATAACGAAAACGGAGTCGAAACAATTAAACATATATTTGTATGTTACATATATTTTGCAAGAAGTTTTTTTTTAAAGATCACTAGGACAAAGGGGTAAAAATATGCATCAATTGTTTGGGGATTTTTGAATTTCTGAAAGAAAATAATGAAACCTTTCTGGTTTGTTCCAGTTCAATCCTGTCACTTTTGCTTGCTGAAGGGGCTGGGGTGGCTCAGTCGGTAGCGCGCCAGGCTCGTAATCTGTTGTTTCCAGGTTCGAGTTCCAACTGGGTCAGCGTTGAGACTTATCTCCGCAAAATTCCACGCTCTGTAGCGGACTCCGATGGGCTTGAAAAGGCCGTCGGATGGTACGTTAAGCCGTGGCCCCGTGTATGGCAGAGTTGTGCCCGTTAAAGAACACACTGGATGGCTTTGACGGGAGGCTACCATCTGTATCCCAACAGCTGTTCCAGTGGATCTCCTCCCTCAACCTTCTCTGAGCCTTCGGGGTCCTTGTGACCTGGTCATTTAGTCCATGGTGTGCAAAAAAAGAGCGCTCAGAGGTAAAACAACCCAACCTTTTGCTTGCTGCACTAAATTTTCACCTTACAGCGCTGTTACCACGTTCAGAATTTTGTAACTTAATTATTTCTGTCTTAGCACATTGCTTGATTCGATCGAAACAAGTAAACGAATAATTCGGATTTTTTTAACGTATTATTTTTCCATGTGTATTTACTAGATTTAGCCGAGACATTTGTCGCAAATGCTTCTCAGTTCATCGAATCCTTGCAGAAAGGATGTTGCATCTTGCTCCCGAATCTAATTTTTGACTTCCTCTTTTACTGAGAGCCTCTTCGGATGAAAAGCGTCGTCCTCCAGATGCTTCTTCAGCTTCCCAAACAAGTGAAAAAAATCCCACGGCGTAGATCTGTATCGAGAGTAATGAACATTTGTCCATTGCCTTTGCGAAGATCCTCATCTAATACACTTACACGATCATTTTAAAACTTACGGCATCACGTCCTCTCATGTTGCACTGACAGTCACGTGATGTCGATGGATTTCCACCGGTTGGGTCTTCTATGTCCACAAAAACCGAATTACTACACGGATCTCCAGCTTCGTACATCTTCGGCATGTTCGACTCTGTACAGTCGTTCAAAAAAATATCCGAACACTATGGTCGATTACAGAATTCAGAAAAAATATCTGGCAACGATTTTTTTAGAAATTAGTGATCTGGCAACCTTCGTGTCACGTGTCTTCGTGACACGAAGGTTGCCAGATCACTAATATCTAAAAAAATCGCTGCCAGATATTTTTTCTGAATTCTGCAATCAACCATAGTGTTCGGATACTTTTTTAAGCGACTGTAGGTGGTCATATTATTTCGATACTAGATCGTGTGGGCTCACTCACGGAAATATTGAACGTGTGCAGTTACCGTTCACAGCTAACTGGAGCGTGTGCAGTAACTGCACACGCTCCAGTTTGCTGTGAACGGTAACTGGAGCGTGTACAGCAACTGTACACGCTCCAGATATTTTTCCTGAATTCTGTAATCACGTGACACGAAGGTTGCCAGATCACTAATTTCTAAAAAAAATCGTTGCCAGATATTTTTTCTGAATTCTGTAATCAACCATAGTGTTCGGATACTTTTTTGCGCGACTGTAGGTGGTCATATTATTTTGATACTAGATCGTGTGGGCTCACTCACGTAAATATTGAGCGTGTGCAGTTACCGTTCACAGCTAACTGGAGCGTGTGCAGTAACTGCACACGCTCCAGTTTGCTGTGAACGGTAACTGGAGCGTGTACAGTTGCTGTACACGCTCCAGATATTTTTCCTGAATTCTGTAATCACGTGACACGAAGGTTGCCAGATCACTCATTTCTAAAAAAATCGCTGCCAGATATTTTTTCTGAATACTGTAATCAACCGTACAGTTCGGATACTTTTTTGAGCGACTGTACATTCCCCTTTTTGCACTCTCTCTTTTACAGTTTTTCGGGCTCGATTGTGTTCCCCCCTCCACTTTCTCTCTCTTTGATTTTTTTTCTCTATCTGGACCGGAATAGAATCGGCATAGTTGACGGAATTATAGATAAGTTGATTCCGGTGATGTTTTACTGTTTGAAAGAACCGGATTTCCTGAGCTTCGATGTCTTCATGAATCGATTAAAGCAGAGTTTGTTAGATGAAAATTTTATTATAAAAAATTTAAAAAATTTATGAAGGATATTATAAACTACCATAATATTGAATAAATCTATGTTAGTTTATAATATTCTTTCTAATATAAAATAATTATTATAAAAAAAATACAGTCAGCGGTTTTATTAGGCACAGTTCCACGTTATGCCAATACTAACTCAGATGCATAACCCAGTGACTTGTTAAATAAACTTTTTATTAAATAAAAGTGAGTGAAGATAACTTAAAATTCTCAATCGAATTTATTTAAATCTCGACAAATTTCCAAATATGTGTTTAATATTTGAAAAGTTATGGAAGTTGAAGCATTTAACAAGGTAGATTGTTCTGCAAAATGAAAATCATTCGAAACTGACGAACATTAACACAATTGTTACACTTACTGCTAAAAATTCTCTTGAACCTATTAATAAAGTCTCCGTAGCATGCAACTTATTGAAGGTAATATTTTTTACCAAATGCAAGTGCATTTCCTGAATTAGTAACGCTCCAGACTCATAATTTGATATTTCCAGATTTCAGTTCCTGCTGCACCTCCTTTGTGAGATTTCCTCTGCAAGACCCCACTTTGTAAAAACGGTTGGATTGTTTTACCTCTGAGCGGCACTTTTTTCCACACCATGGGCTAAATGGCCAGGTCACAAGGAGCCTGAAGGCTCAGAGAAGGTTGGGGGAGAGGACCCACTGGAACAGCTGTTGGGAGACAGATGGTAGCCCCCCCGTCAAGGCCATCCAGCATGTTCTTTAACGTGCACAGGGTATGGATCTCCCGCACACGGGGCCATGGCTTAACGTCCCATCCGACAGACGGTGGCCTTTCCAAGTCCATCTGTATCCCCTACTGACCGTGGGCAGGGAGGGGAATTTTGCGGAGATAAATCTCAACGCTGACCCAGCTGGGACTCGAACCTGGGAACTACAGATTACGAGCCTGGCGCGCTACCGACTGAGCTACCCCCGCCCCATTGTAAAAACAGACTGTTACCATATCGACTTGGGGAGGGACAATATTTATAAATTTTTAACCCTATTCATTTCCCTATTCATGGAGTCATATCAACGAGACTACTGTGAAAATTAAAGTCGATTTCATTGACCTCAATTTTTTACCATTAGGAGTTCATTTTATAAATTACGGAGTTTCATATTTGGTTTTCCGATTGACAGAATTCCATCCTCCGATTTCAAAAACTGGTATATTGTTAGCACTTAAGAGACTATTCCACATATTATTAATACGTAAAATGGTTTGCTGCTAACTATCACTGTTTTTTCTTTTCTTTTCAATTACTTGGTAACTATCACTTTAAAAAAAAAACAACCTTTGTCGTTACTACAATTAATTTTCCTATTTGCATCATCAACCAACTTCTTATTATTTAGAATGCATCTTTATTTGCATCATTAAGATGTGAAACAGTAATTTAGTTCTCTTAATTAGCTTTTCTTTCCATTAAGAAAAATTCGGCTTCTCTCACTGGAGAATTCTTTTTAGTCTCAATGTCATCTACTTCAGTGGCGAAAACAGCTTCCTACGAAAATAAACACCGAACGATTAAATTTTTCGAAGAAATTTTCCATTTGAATCACAAATGTTAAGCTGCAGTTTTCCAGTCAGTAATGTCCGTGAATAGAAATTGAAACTTTTTTTTTGGGGGGGGGGACTGATAATCTCTAAGGGCAAACACTCTAGACATTTAGAATTACAGAGCACATGACTCTTAACTCCTAATGACTTATATTTTGAAAAAGAATTTAAATAAATGAAAAGATAAATAACCGAACTGTCGTTAACTGGTAGAATAACGATATTCAAAACGGGAATGTTTTTTTTTTTGGACTCAGAATTTTTCAATAACAATTTTTTGCGCATTCATCATTATGATAGATTAACATATATTAGCTAACTGTGAATAATAAATAGTCAAATCTATTTCAAAGAGAATTGATTATAAAGTGGATAATTACTTTTTGTGGGTTGAGTTGTTTTACCTCTGAGCGGCACTTTTTTGCACACCATGGGCTAAATGGCCAGGTCACATGGACCCCGAAGGCTCAGAAAAGGTTGGGGGAGGGGACCCACTGGAACAGCTGTTGGGAGACAGATGGTAGCCTCCCGTCAAGGCCACACAGCGTGTTCTTTAACGTGCACAGGGTATGGCTCTCCCGCACACGGGGCTACGGCTTAACGTCCCATCCGACGGACGGCGGCCTTTCCAAGCCCATCGGTGTCCCCTACTGACCGTGGGCAGGGCGGGGAATTTTGCGGAGATAAATCTCAACGCTGACCCAGCTGGGACTCGAACCTGGGAACTACAGATTACGACAGAACACTTTTTGTGATACACAGGATAACAAACCCATCGGAACGTGCGAAAACACCGTATGGTATGTATTTTAACTTAGAAATTTAGTTGACTTCTGCTAGTTTCTCATACAAACAGAAGGACATTCCAGCTAGTTTAATAGTTACCTTGGTTAGCGCGCTTGGCTATTGATCTAACGGACCTGGGTTCGAGTGCCGGGTAAGGCATGAATGTTCGTGTTGTTTTCTGCTGAGGTCCTGTCATCCTCTCAGACCTTCTACTCTGGCATATAAACTGACAGGCTCCTGTCAGACTTCTGTGGCAAGCAGCTGCTTGAGGAGGTATTTTTTACACTAAATGCTGGCTGCTAGGGATTTATATACGGTTCTATCAGAGTAATATGACCATCTACCATAGTATATGTATGGTAGGTGGTCATATTATTCTGATACGACTGTGTATATGCATTCAGAGCCATATGGCGGGGCAAGAGAATGCTAATAAGAGTAATAATAAGAGAATGCTAATAAGAATAATAATAGGAGAATGCTAATAAGAGTAATAATAAGAGTAATAATAAGAGAATGCTAATAAGAGAATGCTAATAAGAGTAATAATAAGAGAATGCTAATAAGAGTAATAATAAGAGAATGCTAATAAGAGAATGCTAATAATAGTAATAATAAGAGAATGCTAATAAGCGTAATAATAAGAGAATGCTAATAAGAGTAATAATAAGAGAATGCTAATAAGAGTAATAATAAGAGAATGCTAATAAGAGAATGCTAATAAGAGTAATAGAGGTAAAAATAAATCAGTATTTCGACACAGGAATATTTATGCCAAAAACTAGAATCACACGTACGCCGCTTGGAAATATGGGACTCGCGTTTTCAAAGATAATGAAGTTTTTTTCACTTACTTTTGCCTCTTTAGATTTTTTAATTGGAACTAATGGATGATTGGGAAAATGAAAATGGCAATATTTTTTTAATACTTATACAGTCGCTCAAAAAAGTATCCGAACAGTATGGTTGATTACAGAATTCAGAAAAAATATCTGGCAACGATTTTTTTTAGAAATGAGTGATCTGGCAACCTTCGTGTCACGTGACACGATGGTTATATCGATGTGTAAGAGTGACTAATCTACCTGCAGAGAATTTCTCCTCTAAAATGGATATCAATAGGTGAGAGTGACCCTTCCGCCTAAAGAGAATTTCTCCTCTAAAACTAATAAAGATTTTTAGGAGTGGCCCACCAGCCTAAAGAAAATTTCTCCTTTCAAATTTACAATACTTATTATTTAAGTTTCAATTAATCTCTAAGTTAGTCTTAGAATCCCATTACTGCTGTAAAATACTTTAGCTTTCATAACTCTTTAAATAATGAATGAATATTGTTCAAAACAGAGATTTAAATGGATCTGACTATGATCTTTAATTTATCTTCAGACTAGTACAGAATTTTCTCCGCTAACATCCGCTTTATGGGCTTGGTAAGGCAGCCTTCCGTGGGATGGGACGTTAAACCGTGATCTCATGTGCAGAAGAGCTATACGCTGTGCACGTTAAAGAATACGCTGGATGGCCTGGACTGGAGGCTTGCATGTCTCTTAACGGACTATTCAATGGATTCCCGTGCCCAACCTTCTCTGAACCTTTGGGAGTTTTGTCAGCAACAGATTAAGGTATCTGAAGACCCCAGGCGCAAAACATTCGACAGGGAGGGGGGAGGGGGAGGTAGAATTTCTCATTTTACAAAATTTTTGCAACTTACGAATTAAAAAAAGCATGTAAGAGGTGAAATGAATAAATTTTTTCACTCTAAGCGGCACTTTTTTGTAGACAGTGGACCAGGTCATAAGGATCCTGAGGAGCAGTGAAGTTGAGGGGACTCACTGTTAGGAGACAAATGATAGCCTCCCGTCAAAGCCTTGGGGCGGGGGTGGCTCAGTCGGTAGCGCGCCAGGCTCGTAATCTGTAGTTCCCAGGTTCGAGTCCCAGCTGGGGTCAGCGTTGAGATTTATCTCCGCAAAATTCTCCGCCCTGTCCACGGTCAGTAGGGGACACCGATGGGCTTGGAAAGGCCGCCGTCCGTCGGATGGGACATTAAGCCGTGGCCCCGTGTGCTGGAGAGCCATACCCTGTGCATGTTAAAGAACACGCTGGATGGCCTTGACGGGAGACTACCATCTGTCTTCCAACAGCTGTTCCAGTGGGTCCCCTCCCCCAACTTCTCTGAGCCTTCGGGGTCCATGTGACCTGGCCATTTAGCCCATGGTGGGCAAAAAAGTGCCGCTCAGAGGTAAAACAACCCAACCCGTCAAAGTCATCCAGCATGTTTTTTAACCTGCACAGAGTATGGCTCTCTCTTCCATACACGGGGCACGTCTTAACGTCCCATCCCAAGGACGGCGGCATTTCCAAGCCCATCGATGTCCCCTACTGATCCAGGGCGTTATGTGGAGATAATTCTCAACGGTGGCTCAGCTGCGACTCGAACCTGCAGATGACGAGCCTGGCACGCTACCGACTCAGCCACTCCCACCTTCAAACAAATGGAATTACAGAAATATGAAATGAATAAACAGGGATTAACAGATTAAACACAGCTGAGTTAAATTAAAATCTTAATCATTATCCAAGTTGTTTTATTATTCTTCCAGTCGATCAAAATAGCATTCTGATCTGTGAATACAGGATAGGTGGGATGTTATTCATTTCTTGTCAAAATATTTGAAGTAAGTCCTTTCCTGTGGCACGGATCACACAGTGGTAGTTAGAGCACTATAACCTGACAGTTTCGATTATTAATGTCATCTCCAGAATCTTCTTCCTTCTGGAGATCATGTTAATAGTCGAAACATGTCAAGTTACGGTGCTCTAAATATCATTGTGTGATCCGTGCAACAGGAAAGGGCTTACTTCAAATATTTCGACAAGAAATGAATAACATCGCACCTATCCTGTATTCACAGATCAGAATGCTATTTTGATTTTCTAGAAGAATAATAAAACAGCTTGGATAGTGATTAAGATTTTAGTATTTAATATGTATTATTATAAAAATAAAATAAACACCCCCTCAAGCAGCTGCTTGCCACAGAGGTCTGACAGGAGCCTGTCAGTTTATATGCCAAAGTAGAAGATCTGAGAGGATGGCAGGACCTCAGCAGAAAAACGACACATACAACCATGCCTTATCCGGGGCTCGAACCCAGGTCCCTTAGATCATAGGAAATTTAATATGTATTATATAAACTTCCATATATTAAAAATTAAACTTAAATACATATGTGCTATTTCTGTATTTTACAAAAAATGCATTATTTTTGGTATTAACCTAAGTCAAAATACCAAATGTGTATGCAAATGTGTACGCAAATCTCAGAAAAAATACCCGGCAACAATTTTTTTCAGAAATTAGTGATCTGGCAACCTTCGTGTCACGTGATTACAGAATTCAGGAAAAATATCTGGAGCATGTACAGCAACTATGTGCTCCAGTTACCGTCCACAGCAAACTGGAGCGTGTGCAGTTACTGCACACGCTCCAGTTTGCTGTGAACGGTAACTGCACACGCTCCATATTCATTGCATTATATATTCATACGCATTATATATGTTACCGCTAAAGTGCAGAAATCAGTTATTCTACAGATTATCTAGGTATTGTGCAGATTAACTAGGGTGATCCGTTAACGTGCGGAAAATTGTTTCATTTCTCAAATTACCTAGGTAATCTGCAAATTACCTGGATAATCTGCACATTACCTACGAGGCACTCGTTAAAGTGAAAATAAGATCTTTGCTGGAACAACAGGAACGTTTCTGTACGCTTAAATTAACATAATATTATTTATCTAGTGTCCGAGAGTAGAGTTGAAACCAGGGTCATCCCTCTGTCAACATGAATCAGTCGTCCGAATTATAAAAAACGCCCCCAAAATGAGCAGGCTAAGTGAGAACGAATCATTTTAGTGATTCGTTATCAAGAATGAATCACTTTACCGATTCGATCTCACTTGGCCTCCGCTCATCCGGGGCGTTTTTTATAATGCGGACGAGTGAATCAGTGACACGAAGATTCGTATTCAAGAGATTCACCACTATGAGAGAAACAAACTTTTGAACGTTAACGATACGGAAGCCGTTAATGTGCACATTACCTAGGTAAAATGCGGAAAACTCTTGATTCCGCACGTTAACGGAGCAAATCAGTTAATCTGCAGATTAGCTAGGTAATGTGCACATTAACGGCTTTCGAACTTTAGCGGTAACATATATATTAAAAAATATTCGAACACTATGGTTGATTACAGAATTCAGAAAAAATACCTGGCAACGATTTTTTTCAGAAATTAGTGATCTGGCAACCTTCGTGTCACGTGATTACAGAATTCAGGAAAAATATCTGGAGCGTGTACAGCAACTGTACACGCTCCAGTTACCGTCCACAGCAAACTGGAGCGTGTACAGTTACTGCACACGCTCCAGTTTGCTGTGAACGGTAAGTGCACACGCTCCATATTCATTGCATTATATATTCATACGCATTATATATATTAAAAAATATCCGAACACTATGGTTGATTACAGAATTCAGAAAAAATACCTGGCAACGATTTTTTTCAGAAATTAGTGATCTGGCAACCTTCGTGTCACGTGACACGAAGGTAGCCAGATCCCTAATTTCTGAAAAAAATCGATGCCTAGTGTTCGGATACTTTTTTGAGCGGCTGTAGATCATGAAATATTTTGCATAGAATATTAAAAAAACGAGTTTTATTGTTTTGACCCCCCCCCCCCCTATACACACACACACCATCACCACCATGAATATCGAGACCCCAGTCGAGCTCCTATGCAGTAATCTGCCACAAAATCTCGTCACCGATTCACTTCATATTCCACTTCGTTGTGGCTCCGAATTCTCCCAAAAGACTAAACCAAATCTATCCACCTTTATCTTCTTGATTCAAAGCGCCTGGACGACATTCATTTGGAGCTAGACACAGGCTTCGAAGGATTAAAGCGAGCCTAATACGACGCACTCGCCTTCCTCTGCATTTGACAGCATTAGATTTCTATTTAATTAACACAATCCTTGCTTGAACACAATATCGCCTTAAAGTGCGTCACGAACAGATTCGTCTTTAACCTCGTAGCCCAACATCAGACATGAAAGGGATATTAACGACATGAAGCCGTTGCTGATGTGCAAATAGCCTTGGGAAATGAAACATGGTGTGTGGGAGTTTCATCACTAATGGGTGAAATATATAGACGTTACCCAGAATGCACAGCATGGACTCCGATAGCATCCTAGGCGTGGGTGGCAGATTCGTGCATCCCTATCAGCCAAAGCTCGCCTGATGCATCACAGCAAGTCCTTTTCTCTTCCGATGGAGAACAGAGAGCAAAATTATGGGCAATAGATACGGCATAAAAGCTCGTCCACTTCGTCCAATACCCACGTCTTCTCTGCGTACGTTTGGGTGGAGGTGATCTATCGTTCGCCGGAGTTTACCCACCAGCGGGTGGGTCAGTTTCTGCGCAGAAGGAGGGGAGAGACATTGTTTGTCGTAAACTGTTCGCGGTGACCTTTGACATTACGGAAAGTATCCACTCAGCGGACGCTCCTCATAGTAAATACGGCTGCAGAGGGAGAGACAGAACAGACTGCTCTGTCAGAAAAGGTGGGCATTTCCAGCACGCTTTACTCAGATAATAGACTCGGATAAGACACGTGTATCATTATTCTTCTTCTCCACTTCCTATAGATTTTTCTTTTCTTTTCGCAATCTTGTTTTTGAAGAAATCAGTCGATGCTGATGATCTCTAGAGGATGTTATTAATTCTTACTGTTCTTTCCGGAAACCGAAAGGAAATGTTGCAAAACAATCCTTTTCGATTAATGGATGTGATGCACATTGAGACGTTGCTTGTTTGACGGTCAATAGACTACGAAAAGATAAATGAAATAAATGAATTCAGAAATATCTTCTTTCCTTTATGTATGCCTCGAAAAGTGAAAAATGAGAATTGAAGAAAATTGCCAATGATCGAATGATTTATTCAAATCGTGTGTAGGTTCACATCTAGGGGGCGGGGGTGGCTCAGTCGGTAGCGCACCAGGCTAGTAATCTGCAGTTCCAAGGTTCGAGTCTCGGATGGATCAGCGTTGAGACTTATCTCCGCAAAACTCCCCGCCCTGCCCACGGTCAGTAGGGGACACCGATGGGCTTGGAAAGGCAGTCGTCCGTCGGATGGGACGTTAAACCGTGGTCCCGTGTGTGGGAGAGCCATCATACCCTGTGCACGTTAAAGAACACGCTGGATGGCCTTGACGGGAGGCTACCATCTGTCTCCCAACAGCTGTTACAGTGGGTTCCCTTCCCCAACCTTCTCTGAGCCTTCGGGGTCCTTGTGACCTGGCAATTTAGCCCATGGTGTGCAAAAAGTGTCGCTCAGAGGTAAAACAACCCAACCCAACCAAAGTTTCACATCTCAGCAGTATTTTTGTTAACAAAATAAGCTTAGTAAGGAGGTCACAAGGATCCCGAATAGGGTGGCCAAATAATAAAAGCTCTTTTTTGAAGCAGAAAATGTTTTCTCTATGTTTTTCGCACCAAAAGATAATGTAGGTGGTAAGATTGTCCATTTCATCAATACCTAAAAGACACTGGTTTAGAACTCCACACTTGTGTATTAAATATATTAAGAGAAATAACGGTTTTCTCACTCAAGATCACTTTTTCCCTCCGAAATTCAAAGAGATGTGTAAAAGTGGCCCTCCCAGTTAAAGAAAATTCTCTTCAAAATTTGATATCGATGTTTACGAATGACCTCCCCAGTTTAAGAGAATTTCCCATCTAAATTTGATAATGACGTATCAGAGTGACTCTCCCATGTAAAGAAAATTTCTCCTCTGAAATTAATATCAATGAGTGAGAGTGACCCATCTCACTACACAGAATTTCTCCTCTAAAATTGGCATCGATGTGTGAGAGTGACCCATCTCACTATACAGAATTTCTCCTCTAAAATTGACATCGATGTGTGAGAGTGACCCATCTCACTATACAGAATTTCTCCTCTAAAAATTGACATCGATGTGTGAGAGTGACCCATCTCACTATACAGAATTTCTCTAAAAATTGACATCGATGTGTGAGAGTGACCCATCTCACTATACAGAATTTCTCTAAAATTGACATCGATGTGTGAGAGTGACCCATCTCACTACACAGAATTTCTCCTCTAAAATTGACATCGATGAGTGAGAGTGACCCATCTCACTATACAGAATTTCTCCTCTAAAATTGACATCGATGAGTGAGAGTGACCCATCTCACTATACAGAATTTCTCTAAAATTGACATCGATGTGTGAGAGTGACCCATCTTCCTGAAGAGAATTTCTCCTCTAAAATTGATATCAATGTGTGAGAGTGACCCTTTCGCCAAAAGAGAATTTCTCCTCTAAAACTAATATCGATTTTTAGGATATTTTAATTTACTAAGTTTATTAATTTTGGAGCCATCCCATGGCCGAGTGGTTAGCACACTTGGCTACTGATCTAAGGGACCTGGGTTCAAGCCCCGGGTAAGGCATGGTTGTGTGTGTTGTTTTTCTGCTGAGGTCCTGCCATCCTCACAGAACTTCTGCAATGGCATTTAAACTGACAGGCTCCTGTCAGACCTTTGTGGCAAGCAGCTGCTTGAAGGGGTATTTATTATTATTATTTTTTTATTATTATTCATTTTAGCTTCTATTACCCTTACTAGCGTCTGAAAGAGGGGCCATTGTCCCCTCCCCCCCCCGAATCCGGCCCTGCTTATGACACATACGGTAAACGCCTGTCAAATCCATCCAGTGTGTTCTTTAACGCTAAATGCCTTTCCTCCGCACTGAAACACGGCTTAATGTCCTTTGCGACGGATGACGCCATTTCCGAGGGCCTACCTGTGTCTCCTTTTCCACCGAAAGCAGAATGATAAATAGATGAGAAAAACCTCAACGCGAACCTAGGACATTCAAATTAGGGGCCTGGCGCGCTACCGACTGAGCCAAGAGAGGCCTACGACATTGACCAAAAATAAATAATCAAAAAACAACTAGACACTATATTTTTCTTCCTACATTCGACCTTCATATGACCTTAATACTAAATAAAGACTTTAAAGATCTTCGTGGGAACGAAAACCCTTAACTAAAATCAGTCATTTCCATTCAATATACCTCTTTACAGTCGAGATACTACAACAAAAAGAGAGAAAAAAAAAAGCCCCTTATAGTTATAGTGTACCTTTTGCTCTAAAAAGTTAGCCCATAATTGCATGTTTGGTATAGCGTCTGACAAATCCCTCGAAACTCATTGCCCCCCCCCCCTCTTCACAGTGTGTGCGCTTTCCAGAGAAACCAACTTCCAGGCAGATTATATCTGGCTCTTCTACCACAAGAAAGGAATTCTCTTGAAGAAAGCGGCGACCTTTGAATGATGTCAACTTGCCGATTCTCCCCATCACCCAGCTCATTGTACGGGGAGGAGGAGAGGCAGAGAATAGGAGGCTGCGTGACGTCATCGCCTGCAGGGGGAGTTGTGGTAACGAGGCGGCCGGTAACCCCCACTGAGTTGTGTTGCGGGGGAGATTTGATAGATGAGGGATTGGGGCTCTGAAGAGAGAGGACTCTTCCCTTCACTGTGGAGCAGGTGATTTTATTCTTCCAGAGGTTCTCGTTCAGCAAGGCGCCAACAGAACGGCTTGCGTTTCGACTCCCACGCAAGATTCGAGGATAACATCTTCCAGCACGTGGATATAATACGTAGTTAGCTGACATAGTCTGATAAAAACATTGAAGTTTCTTCGCTTGTCATCTTCTTCTCCTAGGATATCATCTTTTATTTATATCTGATAATTCACTTTTATTTATATATATATAAGTATCATCTGGGAACAGAATCTAATCTGTTGCTCTATTTTTTTTTTTTCCTTTTTGTGTTCAAATCTCTCATCTTGTAGTATACGGTTATGTTTAGAGATATTTTTCGCTGAATAAAATAATACTTTCAGTATGTGAGTGTCATTAGCAGAAAGCATGCTACAAAATGCCAAAAGTTATGCTGATTGCAGAAGGTGATATAGTTTGTGATCATAGTTTTCAGTGTCTTCGTTGTTTCTTTGCAGAAATTAGGTTGAGTTGTTCTGCCTCTGAGCGGCACTTTTTTGTACACAATCGGCCAAATGGAAAGGTCACAAGAACCCCGAAGGCTCAGAGAAGGTTAGGGGAGGGGGCCCACTGGAACAGCTGTTAGGAGACATATGGTAGCCTCCCGTCAAGGCCATCCAGCGTGTTCTTTAACGTTCAAAGGGTACGGCTCACATGGATTCTCACGCACACGGAGCCACGGCTTAACGTCCCATCCGACGGACGGCGGCCTTTCTAAACCCATCGGTATCCTCTACTGACAAATGGTAGCCTCCCGTCAATGCCATCCAGCGTGTTCTTTAACGTGCACATGGTATGGCTCTCCCGCACACGGGGCCACGGCTTAACGTTCCATCCGACGGACTTCGGCCTTCCCAAACCCATCGGTATCCCCTACTGACAAATGGTAGCCTCCCGTCAATGCCATCCAGCGTGTTCTTTAACGTGCACATGGTATGGCTCTCCCGTACACGGGGCCACGGCTTAACGTCCCATCCGACGGACGGCGGCCTTTCCAAGCCCATCGGTAATGGCCTGTTGGTTTCCCTGGGCAGGGCGGCGAATTTTGCGAAGATAAATCTCAACGCTGACCAGCTGGGAATCGAACCTGGGAACTGACAGATTACGAGCCTGGCAGGCTACCGACTGAGCCACCCCTAGCCCCGTTTGTAGAAAAACAGCTCTCGCCATACATTATTAACAGCTAAACGTTGGCACCATACAGGTGGAAACATACGGATAAAGGTGCCACTGCACACGAGCCACGGCTTAACATCTCATCCGACGGACGACAGCCTTTCCAAACCCATAAGTGGCACTGATCTTGATTTTTTTCTGGGGGGAGAGGAGAATCATATCATTTATTTTTATTTATTAAAATGAAAAATATTTTTTCACGTACTTTTTAACAACAGATTTCCATTTTATTTTCGTATTTTTAGCCGTCCCATGGCCGAGTGGTTAGCACGCTTGACTACTGATCTAAGGGACCTGGGTTCGAGCCCCGGGTAAGGCATGGATGTTCGTGTTGTTTTTCTGCTGAGGTCCTGCCAGCCTCACAGACCTTCTACTATTGCATATAAACTGACGGGCTCCTGTCAGACCTCTGTGGCAAGCAGCTGCTTGAGGGGGTATTTATTTATTTATTTTCTTTTTGTTTTAGGACATCCTTAGTTGTATTTACTGTACGATATATGCATGATTACTGTATTCGGTGTGGATCGACGATTTTTCAGATGAATGTCGATTTTTCTCTGCTCTTTTTTGAAACCATAATGCTTTTTTTTTTTTGCTTCAGATAACCACATGGCAGAATTTTGACTCAAAATTAGGTTTTATACACACTTTTAACAAATTTTTTTACCTATAATTCCACACAATATTAATTAATTAATAAGTATAATTCCCCACAATATTTTAAAAGCCGGAATACATGAACTTACACACTGCAAAATTACCCGCCCTGCCCACGGTCAGTAGGGGACACCGATGGGTTTGGAAAAGCCGCCGTCCGTCGGATGGGCCGTTAAGCCGTGGTCTCGTGTGCGGGAGAGCCATACCCTGTGCACGTTAAAGAACACGCTGGATGGCCTTGACGGGAGGCTACCATCTGTCTCCCAACAGCTGTTCCAGTGGGTCCCCTCCCCCAACCTTCTCTGAGCCTTCGGGTCCATGTGACCTGGTCATTTAGCCCATTGTGTGCAAAAGATGGATGACCTTGACGGGAGGCTACCATCTGTCTCCCAACAGCTGTTCCAGTGGGTCCCCTCCCGAAACCTTCTCTGAGCTTCGGGGTTCTTGTGACCTGGTCATTTAGCCCATTGTGTGCAAAAGATGAATGACCTTGACGGGAGGCTACCATCTGTCTCCCAACAACTGTTCCAGTGGGTCCCCTCCCCCAACCTTCTCTGAGCCTTCGGGGTTCTTGTGACCTGGTCATTTAGCTCATGGTGTGCAAAAAAATGCCGCTCAGAGGTAAAACAGCCAACCAACCAACTACGTATTCAGCGAAACGAAAACCTCTAAAAAGATACAAAAAACGCTCAAGAAAGCGAACACAAAACAAAACCCCAGACTAAAACGGAGAGGCCAAAGGATGATGAAAACTCCAATGTATTGAGAAGGATCGGCAGTAGAAGAACCGCTTGCTCGGCAGCAGCAGAAGCATGCGAGCTTTATTAGCTTGCACTCAAGGGCGATGAAAACTTGAATCTCTTCGATCCCCTTAGTCAGGGAGATGCGTGAGGATTTGACCTCAGCGGGAAACCTCCATTGAGCGAGTCGTCACGCTTGTCTCGCGATGGTCGGATGTATTTGTTCTCATCCTCCTCCCCACGCGCTAATCCGTGTCCGGAGTGATGGCCTGCCTCTAATGATCCCTGGTGCTCGGCAGGGGGCGCCTTAGCACTGCTCTCCTGTCTGCACACATGTACGAGCCGGGGAGAGGCTGGATAGTTAGGGAGGCCTCCTACTGCACGTCATGTGCTGATGTCACGTGACTCACAACATCTAATGAACTGATGCAACTGTCTCGAACAGGAGTTTTGAAGTCTCTGCATTAGGAGTAGCAGGTTTCAAATTCGGTACAGTCGCTCAAAAAAGTATCCGAACACTATGGTTGATTTCAGAATTCAGGAAAAAAAATTTGGCAACGATTTTTTTAGAAATGAGTGATCTGGCAACCTTCGTGTCACGTGATTACAGAATTCAGGAAAAATATCTGGAGCGTGTGCAGTTATTGCACACGCTCCAGTTTGCTGTGAACGGTAACTGCACACGCTCAATATTTCCGTGAGTGAGCCCACACGATCTAGTATCAAAATAATATGACCACCTACAGTCCCTCAAAAAAATATCCAAACACTATGGTTGATTGCAGAATTCAGAAAAAATATCTGATTTTTTTTAAATCTGTAATTCTGTAAATCTGAATTCTGCAATCAACCATAGTGTTCGGATATTTTTTTGAGCGACAGTACACTATGGCGAAGAGCAAAAAATGGCAAATAAATAAAGCAACTTGTTGAAAATTTTAGTCAGTTCTACTCTTTTTTTTTCATTCTCTCTATTTTTTACTAGCATTATCATTTGGCGAAAAGGGTTGTGGTTTGTTTTATCTCTGAAACGGCAACATTTTGCACACAATAGGCTACACGGCCAGGTCACAAGGCCCCCAAGGACTCCGACAAGGTTGGGAAACGGGATCCATTGGAGATCTGTTTATGAAGCAGATGGTAGCCTGACGTCACGGCCATTTAACGTGTTCTTTAAAATGCAGGGTCTCTGGCATATCGAACCACGCCTTAACGTCCCGTCCGACTGACGGCGGTTTTCTGAAACCCATTAGTTCACTCCTTTCTCACCGAGGGCAGTAGTTAGCGGAGAAAAATCTCAAAGTTGGCATTCTCAGTTGTGATTCGAACCTGGGATCATCAGATTACAAGCCTAGCGCGCCACTGACTGAACCAACCCAGCCTCAAGGGGGAAAAGGTGCCAAAGTTGTATTAAGCAATTAAAAGTTGAAAACAAATTACATCACCTCCCTTCGACACGAGGGGCGGGGATGGCTCAGTCGGTAGCGCGCCAGGCTCGTAATCTGTAGTTTCCAGGTTCGAGTCCCAGCTGCGTCAGCGTTGAGATTTATCTCCGCAAAATTCCCCGCCCTGCCCACGGTCAGTAGGGGACACCGATGGGCTTGGAAAGGCCGCCGTCCGTCGGATGGGATGTTAAGCCGTAGCCCTGTGTGTGGGAGAGCCATACCCTGTGCACGTTAAAGAACACGCTGGATGGTCTTGACGGGAAGCTACCATCTGTCTCCCAACAGCTGTTCCAGTCGGTCTCCTCCCCCAACCTTCTCTGAGCCTTCGGGGTCCATGTGACCTGGCCATTTAGCCCATGGTATGCAAAAAAAGTGCAGCTCAGAGGTAAAACAACCCAACCCAACTCCCTTCAACATTATTTCATTTCCCCTTCCCCGCAACAAAGTTTCATTTAGACTCACCCTCTCCCCTAGAAAGCACTCCCTGAAAACCTCCCTTCAAACACTAACGCTAATTTAATTAGGAAAACTGGTCACGTATAACGAGAAGGGGACATGAAAAAAAAAGAAACCTACGGCTCCCCAATTTTAAATAATCCGTCGAATAAACATTTGTCTTTGTCAAGAGAGTGCCCGAAACAGGGAAACGGATGAGAGCCGTCGCTCTCTCTCTTTCCGTTTCACCTTCTGCGACCCAAAAGGCCGAAACACTTCCATACACAGACAATGCAAACTCTGCTGTTCCTTGTGCACATACACACACACTCCCATGCACGCATTATCGGGGGAGGGTGGCGCATTGAGCAGAAAACAGAAAGCAGGCTCCATCTAATCAATTCACAGTCTTTTCCCTCCTCAAACTCTGTATCCTCCGGAAGCGGATGGCCACGAGATCATTGCGGGCAGCCTGCGGGAGGGGAAAGACCAAGCCAACCGCTCCATTAATGTCCGACGGAAACAAAAGATGATAATCTCCTACTCCCCCACATAACACGTGGTCTACCATTAAGAGTAGGACATTCAGGGCAGAGGGTGATCTCTCTCTCTCGGTGTGGAGGATTACACTCTGGATCGAGGTGAAAATTTGATGCAGTTCTAACGAGAATTGCAGCGAATATTCAGTTGTTTTATGGCTTTTATCTTTTTTTCGTGGTGTATTCGGTAATATATAGGTTGGGTTGGGTTGTTTTACCTCTGAGCGGCACTTTTTTTCACACCATGGGCTAAATGGCCAGGTCACATGGACCGCGAAGGCTCAGAGAAGGTTGGGGGAGGGGACCCACTGGAACAGCTGTTGGGAGACAGATGGTAGCCATCCGTCAAGGCCATCCAGCGTGTTCTTTAGCATTGGATTGTTTTACCTCTGAGCGGCACTTTTTTGCACACCATGGGCTAAATGACCAAGTCACATGGACCGCGAAGGCTCAGAGAAGGTTGGGGGAGGGGACCCACTGGAACAGCTGTTGGGAGACAGATGGTAGCTTCCCGTCAAGGCCATCCAGCGTGTTCTTTAGCATTGGATTGTTTTACCTCTGAGCGGCACTTTTTTGCACACCATGGGCTAAATGACCAGGTCACATGGACCGCGAAGGCTCAGAGAAGGTTGGGGGAGGGGACCCACTGGAACAGCTGTTGGGAGACAGATGGTAGCCTCCCGTCAAGGCCATCCAGCGTGTTCTTTAACATTGGATTGTTTTACCTCTGAGCGGCACCTTTTTTGCACACCATAGGCTAAATGGCCAGGTCACATGGACCCCGAAGGCTCAGAGAAGGTTGGGGGAGGGTACCCACTGGAACAGCTGTTGGGAGACAGATGGTAGCCTCCCGTCAAGACCATACAGCGTGTTCTTTAACGTGCACAGTGTATGGCTCTCTCGCACACGGAACCACGGCTTAACATCCCATCCGATGGACGGCGGACTTTCCAAGCCCATCGGTGTCCCCTACTGACCGTGGGCAGGGCGGAGAAATTTGTGGAGATAAGTCTCAACGCTGACTCATGTGGGACCCAGAGAATTAGGGAGGGGTGGGGATTTGTTTAAATGGAAAATACGAACTCTTAAGAGATTAGTTCTTTTGAAACCGTTCAAAAAACCGAAATCGAGTTTTTTTTTTTGTCTTATTTCCGCTTCACTCATACCATCCGCTACTACAGCTGCGTCCCTGATAAAAAAAATGTACAGTCGCTCAAAAAAGTATCCGAACACTGTGGTTGACTACAGAATTCAGAAAAAATATCTGGCAACGATTTTTTTAGAAATTACTGATCTGGCAACCTTCATGTCACGTGACACGAAGGTTCCCAGATCACCAATTTCTAAAAAAATCGTTGCCAGATATTTTTTCTGAATTCTGTAGTCAACCATAGTGTTCGGATACTTTTTTGAGCGACTGTACCAGTCCGCCTCTGATACACAACAGTCGCTCAAAAAAAATATTCGAACACTATGGTTGATTACAGAATTTAGAAAAAATATCTGATTTTTTTTTAGAATCTGTAATTCTGTAAATCTGAATTCTGCAATCAACCATAGTGTTCGGATATTTTTTTTGAGCGACTGTACAGCATATTATCAAATGTGAAGGGAAAACCACACTTCCATATTATGTGAAGGGAAAACCACACTTCCATATTATGTGAAGGGAAAACCACACTTCCATATTATGTGAAGGGAAAACCACACTTCCATATTATGTGAAGGGGAAACCACACTTCCATATTATGTGAAGGGAAACCACACTTCCATATTATGTGAAGGGAAAACCGCATTTCAAGTTCCATAACTTTAAAATAAACTCTTTACAGAAAAAATACCACAGGAGACAAAATATAAATCGCAATCAAATTTATCCAGATCTTTTTTTAAAATATGTTCAATATTTAGGATTAATGGAATTAAAAAAAAATTTACACCAATTTTTAAAATTACATTTACTTTAGTAAATGATTTTTTGTAACTTTTGAAGTAAATTCCTACGACTGAAAATATTAGTGTTAAACGCTTGTTTCCAGAAACAGAATTCTTCAGACATTACAGAAATTTTGGTGAAGAAAGGAGACTTGGGGAAATTTTTGAAACGTTTTCTCGCTCTTTTCTGTGGCATTTTGCTGCAAAAGATTTATTTCAAAGTTAGGGATCTCTGAATACAGCTTTCGATTCACATAATATGGAATTGTTCACATAATATGGAATTGTTCCAATATCACATCAGATATGAGGATCACAAAGAGATTAGGAAGTATCTGATCGCTTTCTGATCTTTATAATGTACAGTCGCTCAAAAAAGTATCCGAACACTACGGTTGATTACAGAATTCAAAAAAAATATCTGGCAAAGATTTCTTTTAGAAATTAGTGATCTGGCAACCTTTGTGTCACGTGATTACAGAATTTAGGAAAAATATCTGGAGCGTGTACAGTAACTGTACACGCTCCAGTTACCGTTCACAACAAACTGGAGCGTGTGCAGTTACTGCACACGCTCCAGTTTGTTGTGAACGGTAACTGCACACGCTCAATATTTCCGTGAGTGAGCCCACACGATCTAGTATCAAAATAATATGACCACCTACAGTCGCTCAAAAAAGTATCCGAACGCTATGGTTGATTACAGAATTGAGAAAAAATATCTGGCAACGATTTTTTTTTAGAAATGAGTGATCTGGCAACCCTTCGTGTCACGTGACACGAAGGTTGCCAGATCACTAATTGGATCGTGTGAGCTCACAAAGACCTGGATGTGTGGGCTCACTCACGGAAATATTGAGCGTGTGCAGTTACCGTTCACAGCAAACTGGAGCGTGTGCAGTAACTGCACACGCTCCAGTTTGCTGTGAACGGTAACTGGAGCGTGTACAGTTGCTGTACACGCTCCAGATATTTTTCCTGATTTCTGTAATCACGTGACACGAAGGTTGCCAGATCACTAATTTCTAAAAAAAATCGTTGCCAGATATTTTTTCCTGAATTCTGTAATCAACCGTAGTGTTCGGATATTTTTTTTTTGAGCGACTGTACAGTTGAATGGGTGTGTTCTTCTGTATTCGGTGATTTCATACTTAAAACACAATAGATGCCTCTTAACGAAATCTCGGATGCCAGAATCAAAATCAAACCCATATCACGAAGAGCAACATGGATAATCAAGATCGTAATCAGTCGTTTATTGAAATCAAAAAGCGAAAGATGAATTCATCTTGAGAAACGCATCTGTTAATTAATTCCCCGTAGATAATCGAAAGTTTATTCTACCTAAAGCAGAGTGAGAGAGAGTCTTTAACAAGATAAATACAAACATCATTTAATATAAAACTACAAAAAGCTCAAAATCCCCAAAAGAGACTTTGTAATCGCCTTGTGATCCAATCGTGACACTTCCTCCATTCAAATCCGATTCTCCCAACCAAGTAATCCATCATTGTAGTCCACCTGCAATGATTGTTCACAGTACAACGACCACCTGCGCCTTTCAGCTATAATTCGCTAATCTCCTTTAAGTGTTAGCCCACGCCGACGCTCATTCTACCCAAGAGTGTTACAAAGGGTAAATTTGAGCTGTCTGTTGCCTGCTCTTGGTTTATTTCAAGCAGCATGCGTTAATTGCATTTAGGACTCGCCACCTGAGTAAGCGGAGCGCACACTCCAACGTAGGTCTGCTTAGCAAGCTCCCATTTATTAAATGTCTGCTTTCAATCAGCCTTTACTTCATCTAAATAGTTTCTCTACTGACTTTAAGATCGTATTAATCCGCCCAAATGTCAAGCTGAAAGACTACGAATTTAAGAATATTGCTACTTTGCTTAACTTAGTAATCACTACTTAATAATGCTTCTGTAATATTTCATAATGCATTAAATATAGCCAGGGAATACATTCGCTCAAAAAAATATCCGAAAACTATGGTTGATCACAAAATTTCGAAAAAATATCTGGCAACTTTTTTTTTTTTAGAAATTAGAGATCTGGCAAAGATTCTTTTAGAAATTAGTGATCTGGCAACCTTCGTGTCACGTGACACGAAGGTTACCAGATCACTATTTTCTAAAAGAATCGTTGCCAGATATTTTTTTCTGAATTTGATTTTAATACCTTCGTGTCACGTGACACGAAGGTTGCCAGATCACTAATTTCTAAAAAAATCGTTGCCAGATATTTTTTCTGAATTCTGTAATCAACCATAGTGTTCGGATACTTTTTTGAGCGACTGTATCTAGCCTGCGGACTAAGCAAACTCCTAGGGCGCCAAGTTAAACGGGTCCCCAAATTCAAGGAGAAAAATCAAGAATAAAAAATTTAAAAACAGGAATAATATTTTAAAAAAATAATTCAAATGAAATAACGGGAATCATAACTTAAAACAAGAAGTCTTTTTTTAATCACAGTGCTTTTATTCGGAGTGTTTGTAAATGAATATTAAATTTTAATGAATTATAATTTTTTTCTTAACTCTTTTTATATTAGATATGGTGATAATGGAAGTTAAAGTGGTCTTAAAATTTAAATATAATAAAATAAAAAATTTTTAAATCTTAAAATAATAAAAAAATTTAAATCTTAAAATAATAAAAAATTTTAAATCTTAAAATAATAAAAAAATATAATAATAAAATAATAATAAAAAATAACAAAAAATAATAAAAACGTTTAAAAGCCGTTCTGGAAATTTTGTTACAATAAAAATGCATAGTTTTTGTTGAAATTATTGTTAAAAAAACAGAGAAAATCTATTTTTTTAAAATGTGAGCAAATGGGCAGCAAATTCTCTTGCTTTTGAAGTATGCATTTAATGAAAAAAAAATTTAAATTGAAGATAAATTAATGATCTTAAACAAATCTATTTAAATATTTATTTTCAACGCTATTCGTTCAGCATTTAAATAGTTATGGAAGGCTAGATTTACCCCAGGCATTAATTAAGACTTATTTGACAAGTATTGTTTCAAATCATTTAATAAACTAAATACACATTTCAGAAGTTTTCGTAACGATTATTTCAATGTTAGACAAATATGAATTCACTTCTTGTTAAATATTTCAACTTCCATTATTCTAAATACTGAACGAATATTGTTGAAAATCGAGATTCATAAGTTTCATTACGATCTTCATCTTCAGTCACATTTTTCCACTAAATGCATATTTTAAAAGTTAGAGGGCGTCGAAGTTAAATTCCCACTGACATAACACGGAGATTTTCTAATATTTTGATAGGGCAGTGTATTTCATCATTTACCAATGATTCTTTGTATTTATGATAAATATTTATGAATGCTTTATTCCGACAGAAAAACTTAGAAAATGATGGATACACTATAAAAATATTCGTAAATTTTTAAGCAAAGTAAATATATTTTCAATTAGTTTTATCCTGGAAAACATTTATTGATTCCAAGAGGTGGGCGTTAGGAAATATTACCTGGAGAAAGGGGCGTTGGGTTGAAAATTTGTATTAACCGCTGAACTAGACCAAACGAAACAGAGTAGAAGTAATTAAACAATAACCAACGCAACACTAGGAGATTCTTGTCAATTATTTGAAGTCACTTTTAGTTTTGAACAATAACAGGATTGTTAAAATGGATTAATATTTTTCGGTCTTTGTTGATCAGATAGCTTTAGCCTTTGGAGCTGTTGGGTTGGGTTTTTTTTTAATCTGAGCATCATTTCTTTGCTCCTTAACGAGCTAAATATTTAAGTCACAAGGACCCTCATAAGTCTCAGAAAAGGTTTGGGAGTGGAAAAATAGGAAGCTAATATGCTCCTCTAATAACTTTTATGCAGAGTTGTTAGGGGAAGATATTTGCCGCCCATTAATGCCATTCAAAATGCTTTCAAACGTGTACAGAATATGTGGCTTTCCTGCACACAGAGCCACAACTTTAAGGGAATCTTTTTAAGCCTATCAGTCGCTCTTTTCTCAACATGGGGAGGGAATAGGTAAGTAAAGACATTCTTCATCAGCAAGCTCTTCTGGGTAAGTATAGGTAAGTATATTTTATTTTTTCTTCACGGTTGACCCTCAACGAGAAAACAAAAAATTCCAAAGTGGCTGCTCACTTTGGGACCATTCATTCCGGTGACTTAGCAGTACCTTCTGATCACCGGCCACTAGTGGTGAAAGCCCTAGTGGACAGTCGCCTGCCGTGCAGGGAAGGTGCATCATTGGAGGATTCTGCCACTGGAAGCGGATGGGAGCAAGGTCTAATCTTTTTTTTTTTAATTAGATCTTGCACAAGATGTTGCAAAATATTCCATTAAATGCGCTCAACAGAGAATGCTGATTGACGATTTAATGCAACTTTGTGGTGTCTTGATCCCTCTTTTTCCTTCCACACTAGCTGCCTGTGTGTGGTGGGGTTTTCTCCTGGTTAGAGCAAAACACTCTGACATGGATGGTGCCTTGACGTGGCGTCAGAGCTTTTCACTAAACCATCTGGCAGACATTTTTCTATGTAACAGAAAATGCTGATTGACGATTTAATGCAACTTTGTGGTGTCTTGATCCCTCTTTTTCCTTCCGCACTAGCTGCCTGTGTGTGGAGGGGTTTTCTCCTGGTTAGAGCAAAACACTCTGACATGGATGGTGCCTTGACGTGGCGTCAGAGCTTTTCACTAAACCATCTGGCAGACATCTTTCTATGTAACAGAAAATGCTGATTGACGATTTAATGCAACTTTGTGGTGTCTTGATCCCTCTTTTTCTTTCCACACTAGCTGCCTATGTGTCGAGGGGTTTTCTCCTGATTAGAGCAAAACCCTCTGACATGAATGGTGCCTTGATGTGGCGTCAGAGCTTTTCACTAAACCATCTGGCAGACATCTTTCTATGTAACAGAAAATGCTGATTGACGATTTAATGTAACTTTGTGGTGTCTTGATCCCTCTTTTTCCTTCCACACTAGCTGCCTGTGTGTGGAGGGGTTTTCTACTGGTTAGAGCAAAACCCTCTGACATGGATGGTGCCTTGACGTGGCGTCAGAGCTTTTCACTAAACCATCTGGCAGACATCTTTCTATGTAACAGAAAATGTTGATTGACGATTTAATGCAACTTTGTGCTGTCTTGATCCCTCTTTTTTTTTCCACACTAGCTGCTTATGTGTGAAGGGGTTTTCTCCTGGTTAGAGCAAAACCCTCTGACATCGATGGTGCCTTGACGTGGTATAGAGCTTTTCGCTAAACCATCTGGCAGACATCTTTCTATGTAACAGAAAGCGATATAGTCGCAAAAATCGCTCTCTATCAGGCATATAGTCAAAGTATTATATATATACTACACTAAACCCACTTGTTTAGAAGCTCAACAGCCGCCATTAATATGCACAGTCGTATCAGAATAATATGACCACCTACCATACATATACTATGGTAGGTGGTCATATTATTCTGATACGACCGTGTATATACAAGTAGGCCCGGATCTAGAAACATATTACTGGATGAGGGTGGAGGGGATAAGAAACTGAATCGAGCGGGGAAAATGAAGGGGAGGGAGGGGGGTGCAATACACTGGATCATCAGTATAGTATAATATTTCCCACTCCATTTCATGTTTCAGTGATCTTTAAAACATTTCTTGAAAAATCAATGAAAATCTCATGAATTTAAATTTTTTTGCTCTTTATTAGCATTTACAAAAGAGGGCTATGCCCCTCCCCCTCTCCCACTAGATCGGACCCTGTATGCAAGGCAACTACAAGATATCAAATTGCAGTAGAGTAACTCTAGCATATTACAACTTAAATTTTATAATTTCAACCCAAATTCGCACTAAACTGAATTATTACAAAATGAATCATCGTAGTAGAGTTGGGATGTTTTACCTCTGAGCGGCACTTTTTTACATACCATGAGCTAAACGGTCAGGTCACAAGGACCCCGAAGGCTCAGAGAAGGTTGGGGGAAGGAACCCACTGTAACAGCTGTTGGGAGACAGCTGGTAGCCTCCCGTCAAGGTCATCCAGTGTGTTCTTTAACTGCACAGGGTATGGCTCTCCCAGGTGGGGGAAGGGGACCCACTGGAACAGCTGTTGGGAGACAGATTGTAGCCTTCCGTCAAGGCCATCCAGTGCGTTCTTTAACGTGCAAAGGGGATGGCTCTCTCACACACGGAGCCACGGCTTAACGTCTTATCCGACGGACGGCGGCATTTCCAAGCCCATCGGTGTCCCCTAATGACCGTGGGCAGGGTTGGGTTGTTTTACCTCTGAGCGGCACTTTTTTTCACACCGTGGGCTAAATGACCAGGTCACATGGACCCCGAAGGCTCAGAGAAGGTTGGGGGAGGGGACCCACTGGAACAGTTGTTGGGAGACAGATGGTAGCCTCCCGTCAAGGCCATCCAGTGTGTTCTTTGAACAGGATATGGCTCTTCTCTGAACACGGGTTAACATCTCATCGAAGGATGGTCATACTTCGTGTCACGTCACGATCTGGTACACTTCGTGTCACGTGACACGAAGGTTGCCAGATCACTAATTTGTAAAAAAAAAATCTTTGCCAGATATTTTTTCTGAATTCTGTAATCAACCATAATGTTCGGATACTTTTTTTTTGAGCGACTGTACTATGACTTTAAAGCCTAAGAAATAATGATAATTACTAGAAACAAGAACTTTCATAGTTAAGAAATTCTAGTATTCCCCTTTACATTCAAACAAAGCATTATCGTAGCCCACACATAAAACTCCCACTAAGACGCCGTCTCAGTTTCTCCGCAGTATGATGGGACGGACGAAACAGCGACGGCCCATCACATTCTCAGCTGGCTGCTGTCGAGGCGTCGAGCTGTCGGGCTTCACCACATCATCCTGACCCCCTAGTCACCGCCGCCTACACCGCCCACACAGCATGGCCTGGATCTATATCTTGCCACTACTAGGCTCTCATCCTCCCACCGCATCTCTTTCGCCTTCCTTTATACTCCTCAAACTTGAGTCCAGTCTCCTCATCATTTTTTTGTGTCTGTTGTTTAAGAGGCGCTGCTCTCCTCCCTATCAAAAGTTCTGCCTCTTTCAATCCTTAAATTAGTTGGAGAAAACTAAGAAAAAAGCCGGGGATCTCGAGAAAGCATCCCTCTACATCTTCTGTCTCTTAGATCAAAGATTCTCATTTCACAAAAAGACAGAAAAAGAAGTATCTGTAATTAAAGTGACTTATTTGTTACATACTTAGTGACAGATGTTTTATTTTTTATTTCTCTCTAGGATATTATTTTTTCTTCAGCTGGTTTATTGTTATTTGATTGATTGTTACCTCTCTACGTTATTTTTTTTTGCATATAATGGGCTCACTGGCCAGATCACGAGGACCCCAAACTCAGAGAAGATTGGGGATAGGTAACCCACTGAATAGCTGTTAGGAGACAGATGGTAGTTGTCAATCAAGACCATGCAGAGTGTAATATAATGTGCAGAGGATATGACTCTCCTGCACACAAAGCCATGGTTTAGCGTCCCATCCGACGGACGGTGGCCTCGCCAAGCCCATCAGTGTCCCCTACTGATCAAAGGCAGGGTGGGGCATAACGTGATGAATCTCAACCTGCCATTGTGGTTGTTTTACCTCTGAGTGGCACTTAAGTGCACATGGTATGATGCTCTCTCGCACACGGGCCCACGGTTTAACGTCCCATCCGACGGACGGCGGTCTTTCCAAGCCCATCGGTGTACCTACTGACCGTGGACAGGACGGGAAGTTTTGCGGAGATAAGTCTCAACGCTGACCCAGCTGGGACCCGAACCTGGGAACTACAGATTACGAGCCTGGCGCGCTACAGACTGAGTCCCTTCCCGCCCTCCGGCCCCCACAAATGAGACTCGAACCTGAGAACTGCAGATTACGAACCTGGCGCGCAACCAACTAAGCCCCTATAAATATGAGGAATTTTATACTGATGACTTCATTTATACCAGGGGCGGGGGTGGCTCAGTCGGTAACGCGCCAGGCTCGTAATCTGTAGTTCCCAGGTTCGAGTCCCAGCTGGGTCAGCGTTGAGATTTATCTCCGCAAAAATTCCCCGCCCTGCCCACGGTCAGTAGGGGACACCGATGGGCTTGGAAAGACCGCCGTCCGTCGGATGGGACGTTAAGCCGTGGCTCCGTGTGCGGGAGAGCCATACCCTGTGCACGTTAAAGAACACGCTGTATGGCCTTGACGGGAGGCTACCATTTGTCTCCCAATAGCTGTTCCAGTGGGTCCCCTGCCCCAACCTTCTCTGAGCCTTCGGGGTCCATGTGACCTGG